>JANRGV010000051.1:11558642-11581312 GCA_024734035.1 Alethe castanea
GAGCAGCTCTGCTGGGAGGGAAGGCTGCGAGAGCTGGGATTGTCCAGCCTGGAACAGAGAAGGCTCTGGGGTGACCTGACTGTGGCCTTTCAGTACCTGAAGGGCACCTACAGAAAAGATGGAGAGAGACTATGTACAAGGGTCTGGAGAGACAAGACAATGCTTCACACTGACAGACAGAAGGTTTAGATTAGATATTAAGATGAAATTCTTGACTGTGAGGGTGGTGAGGCCCTGGCACAGGTTGCCCAGAGAAGCTGTGGATGTCCCATTCCTGGAATTGTTCAAGGCCAGATTGGATGGAGCTCTGAACAACCTGGTCTCGTGGAAGGTGTCCCTGCCCATGGCAGGGGGTTGGAACTCAGTAATCTCTAAGGCTCCTTTGTATCTAGGATTCAGTCATTCTATGGTTTTGTGATATAGGACAGAATATTGGAATGTTTCCCATGTGGATTGTGGTCTGTGTGAAATGTAGCAGGTCTTTCTAATATCTTAAAAATAATTTAATTTTTGTAGATATATACTTAATATTTACTATATGTACTTCATATTTTCTTGTGATTGTCACATTAGGAGGTTAAAAAAATTAATTTAAAGCAGTACCAACAAATATACTATGACTTGGAAAAAAAGCACTTTTTAATAACATCACTGAAGTAGGGGCCATTGTTTAAGAAAAAGCATTACTCTTATTACTCGCCTATATAATTTTAACCAGAAAATGGGGCATAGAGCTAACAGGTTGGTGATGATAAATTTATTCCTCAAACTTTTTCAGAGTACTTTATGAACCCTTCTCTGCAATGTCCTTAAACCTTTGAAAAGATATATTGTTTATTGGAAGTTCAGGATTACTAAGTCTTCAAGATGGGTGAGTAATTACTGAAAATTTATAACAGCCAACATATTGCTGTGTAGACACTGGCATTACTTTTCTGTTAAAATTAACAACTCACATGCAGTAGCTTCGATTCCTCTGCTAGTAAGACATCAGTTTCAAAACACAAACGTGGTTTTCAGCCATTCAATCATTTTTAAGGGTGAATTTCAGGCCTGTGCTGCAGGACCACGTGGTGGAGCTGTTGAATAAATTTGGGTTCTCAGAGCATCATCCTGGCTGAGCTCTGTGTTAGAGCTGCTGCTTCTCCTGTTGCCTCTGTGTGTGAATCTGCCTCCTCACACCTACTGGGGATAAGGGGAGACCCAAATGCAGAGCCAGATGCTGACAGTTCCTTTAGAAACAGGTTCAGAGGCAGAGAAACCCAAAATGAAGGAAATGCAGTCCAGCCCAATCTATCAGTCCATAATGCATCCCCCTGTCAAATGTAAAAAGTATGATGTTGTCATTGATGATTTTAATTGTCTCTTTTCCCCCTTAGAAATCATTTTTATAGCAAGTAGTAGTACATCTTTCTTAAAAATGCATTTATTTAGTTTTGAGTGCAGGTAACACCCTTGACACAGATGTGTGCTCATCCTCTAACATGACAAGCATGCAATGTAGTTCAGTAAGATAAATATTTTTGCTTTATTTCAGATAGCCCAAATGTTTTTCCTATTACTATTCCATTATTTAATTTACTACTTAGATTTGACATAACACTGGGTTAAGTCTAGAGCTGTTTTGGGGAGACAGCAAAGAAACCTCAAGCATCCACAAGACATTCACAATTTCCTGAATAATGATTGAATCTTTGAGCCTTAGAGATTGCATGTGCTTTAGGAGAGATGAGTGAATAATAGCTGAGCAGCCATCTGGCTGATGGTGGAAGCTTCAAGAGTCCCTGTGTTTGCACGATTTGTGTCTATCCTTTGGAGTAATAAAAGGCAATATCAGAATCAGTTTGCATAGTCTGTCTTTTTTCAGTGTATTGGTTTGATGTATATTTGTGAGCTAGAACATGGAAGAATTCTCATAAAACAGTCAAAGGAGGCAAAGCTAGAAATTTATGTGTAAACACAGCATGGTGTGAAATTACCAATGGACTGCTCTGCCTGCAGCCAGAAATCTTTGTCTTGGATCAGTAAGAACTACAATCCTCAGGTCCATTTGTCTCCTGCCAAATCAAATGCTTCTCTGTGAGATATTCCAAATACTGCTGCTGACAAAGATCTTTCTTCTTAATTTTAAAATCATGATAACATATTTTTAATGCAAATATATTAAACCAGTGATATTTCTAGGAATATTACTTGCTGTATTACTGCTCCCTATGTTTCTTTTTACATACATCAGACTTCAGATTTTCCCTAAAATTGCAAATTTGAAGCATTAGCTGTACTTATGTTTCATCGTTCTGACAGTACAATTAATAACAGATGATGTTAAAACTTGACATTGTATATAGGTTTACATAAGATGACGTGCACATGCAAAAATAGAATTACTGACCCTTTAAATTTTATGCTCACTGTTAGAGAAGAGTTAAACTCTTGCAGCTGATCTTTTTGTCTACTTGGCCCATGCTCTAATGCCAAATCAATGTGACTCCATTTGTCTCCCTGGTATTGTTTTAGGTGCCTGTTAGCATAACCTGAGCTGACTTGAACTATTATCATCACAGAACAATGGACAGCTAATTTATTAGCAGTTCAAGACACAATACTCAAGCCAAAATAATTTCTAGGAACTACAACACCATTGAAGTATTTTACATGCCATTTTATACCCCCTAAAGAAGGCGAAATAATTTTTATATAAACAGGTTTGCTATTTTCAGGTGATTTAAAATCTTTTAAAACCGTATACAGGTAAACAATGCAAATACATTTCAATGCTGTATGAACTTTGATATAAGTTAGTTGAAGGTTGATATAAAAACAAACTTATGCCTCAAACCAGCTTATAACCTAAACCCAGAGCAGTTCATAGACCTGTGAATATGTTTTGCCACTGCCAGCCATCAGGCTGTGGTGAGTTCCAGTGGGGAAGGGACTGACAGCCCTGGCAGTCCTGGCTGGACAAACAACCTCCAGGGATTTTGGGGATCTCTATTTTTTTCTCTTCCCTGGGAGCAGGGGGAAGTGAGCAGGTGAGAATGGGAAAATGTATAAAAAGAAATCCAAGACAACCTCCACAACTGAAAAGGAAACAAGCCCACCACCAGCATCAGCTCCTTCTAGTGAAGACCTCAGTGTACTGGTGATTTTCCTCCAATGTGTTCTGGCCCACATTCTTGCACAGGATTTCAGTGTTGAAAAATCCTAAGGGCCACTGAAGGAGTAGACCCAACATGAGGGGTAGATTGTAGGTTGAAAATTGGTTTTTTGTATAACATTTAAGATGTATTATTCAGCTTTTCTATACTCAGATACTTTGGATTATGGAAGTAATAAGATATTAGTTGTGTTAGCAAGATATTTTTGAATCTACATAAATGGTTTGTTACATATTGACTGTAACAGAATTTTGGTATATTAAGCTGAACTAAAATTAGAAATTCACTGCAAATGTCATTAAGTTTGCCTTTCATGACAGAACGCTGGAAATGTTTGGTTTGGAACCCTTCCTCTAAGATTATACTACCTCACTGGTGAAGTTTCAAGATTTTTCAATATTTTCATAGGCCAAACTGAAAAAATTACTTGCCCATAGAGTTATATTCTAAGCAGGTCCTTAAAAGTGACTCCAAAAATTTGCAAGGATTTTTTCCCAGGAATTTATCTTTCATTTAGCATGTCAGCAGAAGTGTAGAGGCACTGTTGAATGACCAGATCCTGCAGAACACAGCATCATCATGACAGTCAAAATGCAGGTGTCTCACAGGAGTGTTTAACAAGCAGGCTACATATTTGTGTACCCATATTATGTATTTGTGATGACTTTCAAAATTAATTTCACTTATGGTGCCATATCTGCCACAGAAGGGAGCTGAAGAGAGACTCTTTCTTAGATTTCCAGACTGCTGAGCAACAACAACAGTGAGCATCCTCACTGGTGAGATTTTAATATGGGTTGCTTGGTGGAAGGCAATTCCAGATAGAGCATTTCTCCCTGGCACACACTTAAAACACACCTGTACACATGGCTGGCCACACAGGTGACCACAGAGGGAAAACACAGCACTTGGCACAAGCACAAACTGCACCAATCCTGTGTCTTTGTCTGATCAGGATGAAGTTCATTTAGATGGAAATATATTCACATGTATAACAGGGTTTCTTCCTGTAGCTGGGCTTACACACATGGTCCATACAGAATCCTTAGTACTCCTAATAGGTGTCAGCAGAGCATACAAGCCTCCAGAGTCCTGCAGCCCACCTCTGGTGCTGGTGCAGTCAGTTTGCAAAGAGACACACAGACAGACAGACAGACACAGTGAGGATTCCCCTCATAACACATTACAGACACAGAGTGACTGGCCGTGAATTCTCTTGTCTCTGGTTACTTCCTGCACAGAGAGGCACATCTACAGATTTCCATCAACCTTCAGACTCCACAACCTCTCTGGAGACAGCCTGGAACTCTTTGTCCACTTAGTGGCTCACTCCTTCAGGCTTCATCTCTTTCCCAGGGTCACACACAGCTGTATCCTAAGCCACTTGCCTTTTGCCCCAGCTATCCTGGCTTGATACTGACTGGTGAACACACAGACACAGCTCTGGCCATTGCAGTTGCCAGCATCACACACATCTGGGGCACTGTGGCTACAGCCCAGCTCCAGTTAGTGCCACCCACACTGCCACACAGGACACACAGAATAGAAAGCCTCTCACTCAGGGAAATCCTTAGAAATGGAGTTTAATGCCAGAATAGCACAGACTGCACGGATCAGACACGGGGTATAGCCACCAAGAGTGAGTTAACCAACATCCACTTACTCATAGCCAGTTCCTTTGATTGCCTAATCCATCTATTTTCCCATGATTTTTCCTGCATGGGTTGTTTTGATCCTGCCTTGTAGTGGATTGAGCTTGGCTGGACAGCCCATGCCCACTGAGCCACTATATCACTCTTCTCTTCAGCAGGAGGTGAAAATAAGATGGGAAAGGCTTCATTGACCAGGAGGAATAAATTTAATAAAGCAAGGAAAAAAAAAAAAAGAGCATGTGGAAGGAAAGGGAGATGAAAGATTTTATTCTCTCCTTCCATCAGCAGGCAATGTCCAGATGCTTCTCAGAAAGCACAGCTTCACCACACAAAGTTGTTTTGGAATGCAAACATTGCAAAGAGCAAATGGCTTCCTCTTCCCTCCTCCTTTCTCTTTGTTTTTATTGCCAAACAGGCTCCATAAGGTATGGCATATCCCTTTGGCCAGTTTTGCCCAGATGTCCTCCTAAGTTCTTGCTCACAGCCAGCCTAGTGGTGTAGGGGGGGAGTGCCAGGGAGATGGCATTGATGGAGCCCTGTCCAGCAGCAGCCAAAACCTCTGTGTGTTCTCAACACCCTCCTACCTACAAATGCTAAACCCAGCACTGTAAGGGCTGCTATTGGGAAAATTATCTCCATCCAGCCAGAGCTACAAAAACCTTCCAATTCTCTGCCTTTGGCTTCTCCACTAAACATAAAATTGTGGAGTGGTTTGGCTTGGAAGTGACCTTTAAAATAATCTATTCCAAACACCTTTTTTAAAATTTTTTTTCCAGCACAACTGAAACAAGAGTGCTTTTTCTAAGTGACCATTGTAATACAATCTAGTTCAGAATGGCATCGTGTCCTGCAATGTAAGTAGGGTAAGCCTGATTCCCTAGGATATTCCCAAGAAAAAGGAGAAAAAGAAACAAAAAACCTACCAAAGAAGCTGATGTGGTTTTGTAGATTTCTGTCTCCCATTATGGACTTGTGTTTGCAAGCATAAAGTACTGCTTATACTTTGTGTAAACCAGGAAAAGACAAAATAATTTTTCAGTCATAGAGAGGTATATTAATTTGCTTTTTTTTTTCAAGTTTTTGGTAAGAGGTTTGTTTTCTTCTTTTGATTTTAGGTTGCTTTTTTTTTTAAGGCTTGCAGAGTCAATTTCAAAGCTGCAAAATAATTTCTATTTTAATTAGATGTGTAATTTAAAATCAGTACTACTACTTTAATTTGCTCATTTTTCGCATTGTCTTGCCACTACTCAATGAAAACACAACTCTTAAAAGACCAAAAAATGACTTGTACTTTACAGCATGTAATATCTGCAAAGCAATATAGGAAGGAGAGGTAAAAGAGAGAGGCTGGAGATGAGATCAGCTTTTCTGTGATTTGCTTTTTAGGTAAATTACACAGTGAAATGACACAGTGGTCTCTTTAAATGACCATTATAAAACTCATCATCCACGTGTGATCATTGTGATGAAATAAAAAACAAATATATTAAATGAAGTTCTGAGAGCAGCAAGAGGAGACTGAGGAGGCACTGTTTAGGAGGAAAATCAAAAAATAAAATATGACTAACTTGGAAGGAGGTGGTAAGAAAAGTTAAATTCTGTCAACTAATCATTTAGTTGTGAATTTAATGGAGAATTTCAGTAAGTATTTGAAAAATAAGAATATTTGAAGAAAATAATAGAGAATAATTGAGTTTAAGTGCATTTTAATAATTTTATAGTGTTAGTTTTATGTTTTACTTTTTTCTTGTTGTTTATTCCTAATAAAAGGATACTCTCATCTTTTGTAAGTTTTCAAATAATAGCTCAAGTTCTTAATGAATGTTTAGCTTTAAGATCTTTCTTTTTCCATGTTTTTTTCTTTATAATATGCTATTTCAGTTCAAAGGAGTCTCATCTTTACTTTTCTGGGTTTTATTTAAAATCCCAGTCTACAATTCCAGAAGTAATTCCATTAGTTTCCACTGGCTATATATCGAAGAGCAACATCAATGCAAAAAGGTATAGAAAGCTTGTGGAGGGTTTTGGTTTTTTGGGGTTTTTTTTGTTTTTTTTTTTTTTTTGTTTTGGTTTTTTATTTCAGTTGTTGTTAATAGAAACATAGTAATTTTTTCTATGTAAGATCATCTGTTCTTCACTGCAGGCATTTTATAAGATCCTAAAAAGAAATTAAGGGCAAAGGAAAGATAAACATGGAAGTGTTCCTGGCATGAAGAGTCAGTTCACCTCTGGTGTATTTCCTCATCTTTCACATCAAAACCAGTTCCACATTACCACAGCAATTTTAAGTACCCTCTGAGGAAACAGACACCTCCTGTACTGCTCCCTTCATGACAGAGATCCACCAAGAACAACATAAGTTTTGTAATAAAAGAACAGAGTTCATTAATGCTCATTAACATCTGCAAGAATAGTGACCATGACAGATACATTCAATTAAATATAGCAGATTAATTTTCTGGTGTTTTCCAAGAATTCAACATAGAAATAAATTTTACAAAAAACCAATTTTTTCTTCTAACTTTAGTATTTCCTGGTTTCATATGTCTGCAAGTAAGGCTCCATGCTGTTGTTCTGTGTCATGTCTTCTGTAAATGACCAAAGGTTCTGAATCCCTCTCACACTGGATAATGCCTTTAATTTTCCTAAGTGGCAAAAAAAATAACAATTAGAATTTTTTTTTGTATTGATACTTGTTAATGAAAATTGTAATCATTAATAAAGCAACTCTTATGTCACTCTTAGTAAGAATCATCATATCTTTAAGAAATATGGTGCACAGCACACAAATTTATTTAAGTGCTCCCCTGGCAGAGAATATTTCTCATTATAAACCAGAACAAAACAGAATTCCTCAGAATAATATAACTGTTAGCAACCAAAACAAAAATCAAGGATGAAAGAAAACTGGCAGCAGTTTCAGAGGGTCAAGATGGTTATAATGTAGAAATAACATGAAAGTAATTATAGGACTTTTGAAAAATTTTTAGAGTCATCTTTTCTTTCTGAGTTCAAGAAGACACAATCTGTTTGATGATAAATAATTTCTAAATGAGGGTTTTGAGGGACAGTATAAACAGTTCATTTTTTAAAAATATTAGTTTTGTACAGACTACATACACACAGTCATAATTTCACAAAATACAGCCACACATTTACATTATTGGGATTATTTTCTAAGAGACACTGTATAGCCTTTGCTCTTGCAGAGTCACACATCATAGAAACTATTTGGCATAAGTTAAAAAATCTGTCCTCAAAATATATGTAGGATGCATATTGAACTTGCACTTAATAACGATTGAAAAAATAGTTCATAGTTAGTATGAATAAGGTCAGCAGATGTATTTAATATTAATTCATTTATTCCAACTGTAAAGAGTTTTCCATGCAATAATTTAAAATTATTTAGAAAAAGAAATGGACAGAACTGGCAGGGTGATGATACTAAAACATAGGCTTGACAAGTAAGTCATAATAGAATGCAGGAAAGTTTCTCTAAAATTCTCTGATATATCAAACAAAGAACAAAATGGCAAGAGGTCCAAATTAACAACCAGAAACTGGAAATATCATCGCTATCCAAGATATGAAGCTTACAGAAACCTAGGGCAATCTGCTGGGATGTTCTCTCAGAAATCAGGGGCACATTCTACTTTACTTATTTGATCAAGACAAGTAATACTGTGGATGCAATAAATATTCATAGGATTATATGAGTTTATTTCCACTTGAATAGTGAAGATACTCTTATTTTCTTGCATACCCTAAGCGTGAAATTCTGCAGCTAACCTATAGCCCTCCTGCTTTCCATTTTTCCTTTAACTGTGCAAGTTCCAATATTGTAAGTATTTTTAATACTTTTGTAAAATATCAAAAGAAAATAGTGGTAAAATTTTCTGGCTAAATAATCCTGTGAGTGGACCTCAGTCATTTAATGGAGGTTTACGGTACAGTTAATTTTTTCTGCTTGCTCTAATGAGTTAGGCAACCTTACCTGGCCCTTAGAGTCACTTCTCTTGCGTTTTCCACAGTAAATGCGTCAAACACAGTTCATTCTCTTCTTTTGGACCCTGTTTTAAAGTTTTATCATATTATAGGATTTGCTGATAACAATTTGTATCTTGTAAGATTCTTTCATTTTTTTCCCCTTTTTGTGCATGCATACAAAAAAGGAAATATCTATTCATATCCTAATATCACTGGATATGTTGTCACTTCTCACTACACTCATCAAAGGTGCAGTTGTCTTCATCAAAACTGAAGTTTTTGAATTTTCATTAAAGCTTGCATTTATTTTTACCTTGAGCTCTTTTCTATCCTGTACCTCTAATTCTGGGAGTTTTTCCATGAAAAAATTTTACCTGGGAGTCTCTCTTCTATTTTATGACTCTGAGTTTCTACACTGATGTTTTGATATATCATAGAATCATAGAATAGCCTGGGTTGGAAGTGGCCTAAATTAAAGATCACCCAGTTCCAACCCCCTGCCATGGAGAGAGACACCCTCTACTAGACCAGGCAGCTCAGAGCCCCATCCTACCTGGCCTTGAACACTTCCAGGGATAGGGCATCCACAGCTTCTCTGGGAAACCTGTGCCAAAGCCTCATCAGCCTCACAGCAATTTTTTTCCTAATATCTGATCTAGACCTACTCACTTTCAGCTTGAAGCCATTCCCTCTATTCCTGTCACTCCAGGCACTTTTTGTTGGCTCCCTTCAGGCACTGGAAAGCTGCAATGAGGTCGCTCCAAAGCCTTCTCTTTTCCAGACTGAGCAATCCCAGTTCTCTCAGCCTTTCCTCACAGCAGAGCTGCTCCATCCCTCTGCTCACCTTGCTGTCCTCCTCTGGACTTGCTTTACATCCCTCCTTTAATAGCATTCATGGACCAAACATTGTGTTCAAGGGCTCAAAAAGACAGGGCAGTCTTGAAGATGACTTGAATTTTGTCTATAAACTGGGTCAGCCAGTGAATGCTCCACCGGAGGCAAATGAACAGAGATTGGTGTGAGCACTTTTAAAAATTGTAACTAATTGCTCTAATATCACTAATCAGTACAGTATTTTTTCAAAATCTATGTTTTTCTAAAATGGTTACTTCCAATCAATTTCTCAAGATGCATTTTAATGTCAGCAGTTTGGTTTTACATGAAACTGGCAGCAGGCTCATCTCTTAAGAAACATTGAGGTTTTTTTTCCCAATAAGTGGACAAATCTTTTGTTTTCAATGGAAAGACAAGAAATTCAGAATCTCTATTCTGAGAATGATTATGCTAAGACCACTTTTCACTACCTTTTCTGAAAGAACAGGAAAATAAACAGCAATAACCACAATCTTTCTTCAGTTTTTAAAGGTTAATAGGTGGTTATATATCCAATTTTCCATTTCAAAGGACAACAAAAGGAGTCTTTGACTGATTTTTTTAGACACTATGCAAAAACTTAAATAAAATGGTCAAAGGAAGAATCTCCTTGCTCAGGGGTTTATGGACAAGAATAAAAGCTTGAGTAAATTCCTAAAAGAAGCTCTCACTCACTGTACTCACGTGGGGTTTTTTTGTTTGTTTTGGGTTTTTTTTTTTGTTTTTTTCTTTTTTGTGCTAGACAGAAAATACCAGTCTTCAAGTACAGTTAGTATTACAAAAGCTATAAAGAGAGCTCTTTCTGTAATAAGAGAATAGCTTCGAAACAGCAGAAAAAAATTGCACATTACATCTAGATATTTGTAGACATTTTATACAAGATATTTTTCTTCATTTTGTGGTACTGTTACCTATAATTGATATATGTTGCATTTCTATAAATAATTAATTATGCCAATAAGAATTATATTAAACTGGAATTTTTTAAGGATATCACTGTCCTGCCGGGATAGGCTTGTCGTACAAAGTCACATATGCACCAAAACTCCATTCTGTCCTCCATTTAAATGAAGCAATCCTTTTATATTAGCTCTCTCAAATATCTTCTACAGACTCTTAAAATGATTAATCCTGTAATCTTCTGTTTGCAAGAGTTTCAGTATACAGTGATGATCCTTATGCATATTAAATTATGAAGTATATCTAATTTGTAAAATTAACAAACTCTAATTCTTTTCTGAATAGTCTCATTCTGATTAATAAAGTACAATCTAGACAAAAATCTAATCAAGACTGAAGTGATTATATAATCAAACCCAGAGAAATCTTTTTGTTATATAGTAATTAAACTTTAACTCATTTATTAATCCACTTGTTTTTCAAATGTTTGCACCTTTCACAACTCCGACAGATAACTGCTGTGACACTGCTGTGTTTTTTGTTTATAGACACTAAGTTCATGTGGGCCTTCCAAGCTTTCAGTAATTCTGTCTTTTTGCCTTCTACAGATAATATCTGGTCTTCCAAGGCAATGTGCCTGAACAAGTCTGATAAGTTCAGGAACTCTGAATATTAGTGTGTTTGCTTCTAATATTAAAAATGGAAGAAATATGACATAGACAAATTTATGTTACTCTCTATTTAACTTCTGTTTAATAAGTTCCAAAATACAGCAAGGCCTGCAATAATTTCTCTTGTTTTCCAGTTGGTAATTTACATTAGCAATACATGAGTATTCTTAAGTACTTTTGTTCTGGAGTATCCAAATATCAAAGCAACAATGAACATAATTGCATTGGTCTTTAAAATACAAAAGGCACCAGAAAGTAAAAAGTTCTTTAGCATTTCTTACTCTGGAAAGTTAAGAGAATTTTAGATCTCTATCTCAGTTATACTGTGTACAATCCCACAATCTTAGAGTCATTTTAGCTCTCTTAGAGGTAAGAAACACCTACCTTGACAATGGCTAATCTAATTAAGACATCACATGCTGCATTTTCTGTGTAATTTAGCTAACAAATTCAACAGATTTGCATTTATGAATGTATGAATTGTGACATTTAATGTGTTTTGCATTGGAAAACATTCCTATTAAGTCTTTTGTATTAGAACACTATATATCCAAATGCTAGAATAACATAAGGCACTGAGAGAAAAGATATCCCAGACACCATGGGGTAGCAAACAAACTAATAAAGGCATTTAAACATGAAACTAATTATTCAATTCTTTAAGTAAAGGTAAAAAGATAAGAGTATCACACTTTTCTATGAGTTCCATCCATCACATCATTCCTTTAGACCAAATTTCTTAAGAAATCTATGGGGACTTACGGCTGGGCATCAGAAATATCTTGCAGCTTATTCTTAGCATATCAGACCTTTACAGAAACACAAAGGCATAACATTCTCATAAAATTAGTTGTGTGAGCTGCATAAAAAAATCCACATGAATAAAGTAGGCACAAAGGATTCTCCTTATAGCACAGAATTTTGGTGGTGGACAGCTAAGAAGAATAAGAAAATAGACTTTGTAAAAAGTAATTTGTTTTCAAACCTGTTTGATTCAGAGCATGCATGCATATGTGCATTTGTGGGACTGCATATGTGCATATAGTTTTACATTCAGAAATAAACTGCAATAAGGGTGTGTAAGTTTTGAGTTATTCCATCTGGAAATAAATCACAAAATAGGTGAAGATTACAGAGTTATATCCTCAAGAAATTCTGTTTGCTTTGTTGCAATGAAGTTCAAAAGGATTTGAAATAAAATCCCTCCACTCTGAGCACATTTTTAACCATAGTGGATTAAAAACACACATCTGTGTTACAACTGATATTGTAAGATGGACAAGATATTACAGTTCACTTTTACTTACTTTCATGGGCTAAATTTAGCAAAGCTTGCACAAGTGTAATTAAAGAAAATTAGATCTGATAATTTTAAAAGGTACTGATTGGTTTATATAATTTTGATTTGCCTTAAGAGAAAACATGAATTAAAAATTAAGACTTAAAAATCTCTGAAAGTGCTTTAAAACCTATCCAGTTCATACACTTAGAAACAGTCTTTTTTGAATGATATGTAAAATTCACAGAAGAGCATGGTATCGGTGGAAAATTAACCATCAACACAAAAGTTGTTTTTCATTTCCATTTTATGGTCTCATTGGTTAAAATACTGAGTGATATAAAAGTTATTTGGATTTATCTCACCCTTTAGAAAGCCATCTGCTATATGGATCTCCTACTGTGAACCACTTTTTTAAGACCTCATAAGCTGAAACATGTTGTTTCTTCAGAGAGTTCTCACTGAAATGAAATCAAGTCATATGTTGGATCTATAAAAGTATCTACATAACACAAAATTATATCCAAGAATATTCAAATAATGTGTTAAGGACTGAAAAATTAAGAAAAGGATATCACTTTTTATCTTCTTTTTACCAGGGTTGGAATTAAAAGCGCGAGAGACTTATTTCTTGTTGGGACTCAGATGATTATTAATTCTTATCTATATTACAGTGAGTGCTACAGCACTTCTAGCTAACAAACTAAAAATGGAGATGTATCATTCTCTCTACTAGGCCTTTTAAGGGCCAACTGTCCAATTAAGAATGGACACCTAAATTAAATTTTTTTACTTTTAACCCAGTAACTATTCACCCATGGCCCACGATGAGAAATTTGCTATTCACTCATACAAAATACCATCTAGACTCATGAATAAGGTGAAGAAAAAGGAAACCTCCACCCTAAAACCTCCATCTTGCTTTATATATATTACTATATTCTAAACCCCCAAATTCTAAATTTTCCACCATGTGATATTACACACTTCTATTCAAACTACACACCTGTGACCCCAGTTCTATCACCCAGTCTTGGAAACCCTCTCCATGACCCCTGCTCAAATGCAGTGTTCTCCTGGGGCTCAGTGCCTGCCAGCACAGAAAGCCCCAAATTCTCACTTTCCAGGGTCCCAACAGAAGGAAATAGTTTGCAGGTCCTTAAGTGCACTAGTAAGCCTTGAAGAGCCTGACAGCCTCACCTGGGGCTTCCACATTTATCCATGGGCAAGGAGGCCAATGTGGCTCTGTTCGGGGGTGTTTGGCTCTTGTCTGCGCTGTGTTGGAAGTCAGCTGATGTTCATCCCAGTTACAGATGTGATTATGCCCAGCCATGGAGCTCCTGGACCTGCAGCCTGGCTTTCCCTCAGCTTTCCCTTTTCTTTTTCACTGTGGCATTCACAGAGATCACTGGGTCTGGCCTGGGGCCCTGCCCCTGCTGACTAATGGGCTCCTGTCTCCTGTCCCATGGGGATCTGCTCCAGGACAGCAACACTAAGGAAGAGAAGTGTTCCTTAGATACTTATTCAGCCAAGACCTTCTAAAGAACACTCACAGATATTTCAGGAGCAGCTTCCACAGTCACAGGCGATAGATAAAAAAGGCTGGCAGAGTGTTCTCATATCTGTGTTTTACACAAAATAAGATTATCATTTTGTTTAAGGACTTCCTGTGGAGTCTGTTTGGGACTTTGGATCAGGGTCATTTTAGAAATAGGACAGCTGAGAGCAATGCCTTTCCTCTAGTGACTCTGGGGTGGGCTCTACATGGATCGGACTGAAACAAATACCTAATAAATGAACTAGAGGCTTTGGAATTGGTAACATGGAAATCTATTTTAATTCAGAAAATTCTCAGCACTAGAATATCCTTTTTAGGTAGGACTAATATATTTTGCAATTGATAAAATAATATTGTCTAATCCACATGGTGTTTAGAATGGGAATAAGCTTATGTTTGCAGAGGCTTACCTGATTTTTCTGTCCTTTCTGGCCTTCTAGGTTTTTTTTCAAAATTTGTGACGTATCCTTTGAACCGTACTTAGTTGGGTATTTTCTCTCCTCTCACATTCTTTCTGAAACAGGTTATTTTTCTGATGTTAACCCTGACTGTGACAGGCCCTATTGCTTTTGTTACAGGCCTTTGGTAACAGATTTCAGGGCCTTAATGGACACAAAAAGGGACTTTAATGAAAATCGCAGTGGGGTACATCTTACAGCCTTTCTGAGTGGTGATAGATGTCTCTAAAGTTAGAAGCATTAGGGGTTTCTGAAAAAGTTCACAAACATATTTTTCTGACAAGATGATCACACATTTTGATGTCTTTCATGTTCTGGCAGAGGTTATTCTATTGATATCTTTTATGTGTGATCTCATCAATTAATTATCAGAGTGGTGGACTACTTCATCATAGTCCACTCAGTTGTTTGAAATCTTTTTCTTTAAATTATTATTCTGTAAAAATGCAGGTTCTTGTCAGTACATCCCCTGAACTACTATACCTCTGTTCTGTAGTTGAAATATTACCTTTTGAAAATCTGCAGCGTCTCTCTTGTAATTCCCACAATTTCTCTTAAAATTCAAGCTTCAATAGAGAGTGAATTCCAGCCTAAGACTATCACAACTAACAGTATTTTCTCTCTTTCCCAACTAGTTTAGGTACCCGATCTCAGTAGCTAAACTCTGCAGTCTCCTGCCAGCTGGGAAAATAAATATCATTGGCAGGTAAGTAAAGCGCCTTCCTTGTACTGATCATTGCAGACATAAACTCTCCCTCTAGAGGAGGTCTGGTGGGTGATAGAAAACAAAATAAAACATTGTCAACACCTTCTGGCCCCTGAAGTTGGAACAAACAATATAAACCTTTTAAAATGTGAACTGAGTTCTCCCTTTCCTGTCACTGATGTTCCTCCTCGATTAAACTGTAATTCATTGTTATAAAGAGAGTAACATTATTTGAAAACCCATTCAGGGAAAATTTCTAGAAATCAAAGAGAATAAAATCCCTTTCCCGCAATAATGTTTCTATTTTCTTTTTATTCCAGCAGAACTTTTTAAAGAAAGGAATTCATCTAATTTGTGGTTAGCTTAGATAAACAACATGCTCTCCAAAGTTAAACATTTAGTCAACCTTTGAGACTGAGCAAGAGCATAGCATACACTTAATTTTCTTTTAAAGTTACTGAGAAACCTAGAAATGTAGCAGGCTAAGACTAATTAGTTTTTTCTATATTTAGAGAAAAATGTGACCAGGCTTAGGAAACACTATTGTTGGAAATTTTATTGAAAAAGGCTTATTTCTGCTGGGAAAACAGTAACCTAAGCAAAGTTGGACTTGGGATAATTTGAGAGCATGCAATCTGTGGGAGAACATAAAGGCTTCGTTTTACCATATTTCAGTACTGGAGCTATGCAGCAGTAGTTCAAAATGATGGGTTTGACTTAGACCAAGGTTTGTGCCAATTTCTCTTATCAGAGCCCTACTGGCAGAGGGAGTTCATATGGTCAGTGAGCTCGTGCTTCTTATCATGCCAGATGCCAGCTGTTGGTGCTGCAGGGGAAGGCAGGAGCTGAGACATTCCACGGCAGAGGGAAATATTTCTTGCAGGCAGATTTGTCTAGAGCAGATATTATCTATATTTTATCATTATTAAGGAGCTCTGCAAACAACATCTGCCCTCTTCCAAGGCTGCATATTTTTCTTGGTGTGGGAGGTAGTGCTGGGATCAGAGAAGGAGCTTCCAGCAGAGGAGTTGTTATGTAGATGAGGCAGCTTTAACTGTGCAGCTCCAGCATTGTCACAATTGGGCTCTGAATAAAACCTGCAAGAGCCTGACAAGAACTTCAGAAAGGGCCTTTGCCCTGACAGAGACAGGAAAATGTATTTGACAATGTTTAATGAAAGTGTCAGGATCAAGCTACAAAGATTTCTCTTTTGAATCAATTTATTATTATTAACACTGAATTATCAATTAATGTAAAATTCCTCTGTGATTGAGGAAATGACTTTGATTACTTTTTGAGGGGTTTTTTGCCATGTGCTTTGCAATGAGGTAAAGCTAGTAAAATAATAAATCCTCTCCAAACTGTTGCTTTAGAGTTACCATTTATCTGATACTTGATTGGCAGCACAGATGTGCAGACAAAATAAAAAGTTATATCTTGTTGAGATAGGTTCAGTAATGTTTTTAAATACTTTGAATTGTGTTTGATTTGTGTATTTCCTGAGGATTCTAATCCTTTCAATATAAACATTAGATTTTTTTTCTCCCCTGTTTCTAAATTAAAGTTCCTACTAGACTTCTGTGACTTTTCAACCAGGGATCATGGCTATGCTAATTCTCAGTTGTAATTATTGATTGTTTTGATAAAGAATCCACAACAAAGCATACAAAAATGACCAGACTTTTTTCTTTTAGAAAGAAAAAGAAAATCAGGTTTATACAACTGCCCTAATGTTTTTGAGGTTTTTTTTGGTTGGTTTTTTTTTATAATAGGAAAAAAAAGTATTTTTTTTTCTTCTAATGTCCTACTGAGATCTTCTGACACACAAGAATTGGAAAAAAACTTAGATCTAACCAGATTTCAAAAAGCAGAATTCTGTTTAGAAAAAATACACCTGTCTCTTAAAACAAAACAGTGCCAAGTTGACATACTATGCTATGTAAAAAGAGCAGTATGACTTATAAAAAAAAGGCAATGTAATAAGAAACGCTGTAAAAATATGGACCGATAGATTATATCGACAAATATGATTTTAGAAATCCACTACATGAAGAGCAGAAATCTATTAAATTCTTAAAGTCAGTTTCTTCTAAAAACCTATTGATACTTTTATTTCAAAAAAATACAAGATGTATATTCTTACTGTAAAGAAAATGTATTTAATGTGCTTTTAATGATCTATGTATGGTTTTACAGCTTGAATCTACCAAAGTCTAAGTATCTTACATAACAAATTTCACACTTCTGTTATGAATAATTTAAAAAGGGAAACCTATTGTTATTTCAAATATTTTTATTCTCTGATTCACTTTGCTTAATCAGGGAAATGAGTTAGAAAGTGCCAATTTCTGTAGCCCCAAGCTTCCTTCACGTCACTCTATTGTTTTACATGAAATGTAGCTTTTTCTTTGGCTTGGTGAGGAAGAAACTGAAAATACATTTGTACATCTTTATTTTTTTGAAATGGATTCTCTGTGCTACTTGAAGTGACTTATAGGAATGTATAAAATGAGAATGGAAACCCCACAGTGCAAATAGAACTTTCTTTTCAAAAATGTGCTTTCAAAGTCTTCATGCCAAATGCATCCCTGGTGTAAATCTATTCCAGTAGCATTACTCCAGGGAACAATTCAGATTTTCCTCTCCATGTCAGTGACCCACTGGTAATATCAATCTATCTGCCATACTACTTCCAATTCTCTTTCACTCACATTTACAGAATTAGTTACACTTTATGGCAGAAAGCACAAAGATAGCCTTTTTTCCCCCAAAGCTTCAGGAGTGAATGTAGTGTGAGTGAATTGCACCTTCTGTTTATTTTTTTCTCATGAGATGGAAGGAGCAGGTGTAAAAGATTTAATGAAGCAACTGCCAAGTTTCAAGGGTCATTTGTGTGTAGAAAGCTATAAATTAGCTGGTTCTTAGGGGAAATTACCTTCTACCTTTACGATGTTGCCATTTATAAATTATCACTAAACTCCTGGGAAATAGCAGTCTGAAAGTTCAGAAAAGGAAACACCAAAATCCTTTTATATTTGCAGATATGTCAGAAAAGAATGTCTGGAAGAACATGTAATATAATAATAAACATTCAAGGAAAACTTTATAACCATAAATTTTGTTTACTTTTGCAAAAGTTGGCTGAAATATACCTACTAAAATCCTTTTTGTATAGACAAGATGTCTGTGGTCATCAGAGACCAGGTTATGAGCTAAGTAAATCTGCCAAGTAATAATATTTTTTGTAAGATGCTTTCTCACCCTACTTAAGACATCTTTTTTGGTTTTTTTTTAATAGGTGGAATAGCAAACATGAAAATTCTTTTATTATTTATTTACTATATAATTCTTCAGGGTTTTGTTGGGAAATAATGGTGGTATGAATACCTTTAAGAGAGAGACTGTAGCTCTGCTACATCATTATATGACAAACCCAGATTGCTAAGAATAAGCTCCTAAAAAGCAATAAAATCTGTAAAACGAATGTACTCATCTCTTTTGGTAGCTTATCTGAGAAATATCATAGTATTCTTGGAGCTGGAAGAATAGATTCAGCTGGTATCAACTGATATGGCAAAAGGAGTCTCATAAATTCAAAAGTCTGAAACAGCATCCTCAAGAACTGTCTTTACTGCTGTTCCTACTCTTAAGCAGATATCCAGTTGATGGACAGTTGATAAAAAAGGTATGTTCTATAAATAATTTTAGGCTGCATAATTTTAAGGATTTACTTTAGTCTTTTTTTTCTCCCTCTTAAATAGGCTCTTGACACAACACTATTACAATAGAAAAACATGAAATTGTAAAGAGGATAAAAATGCACATTTTGTAAAATATACATTCTGTAGAAAATACATTCTGCATTTCAGTAGCTGAGGGGAAGCTGGAGACTGTTTATCCTTTTTTTGTGAAAATCAATAAAATTAGAGAATGTTTTTCATATGCTTTGCAAACTTGAATTATTATTTAGGGGAGAATTTTGTAAATATTTGCCCCACTGCTACTTTTAAAGGTTCTACCAGAGCCTTCATTTTTCTTGTTAGTTGAAAAGTTTTCTTATTTAGAATGAATTCAAGGCAGCTTATAGCCCTTCTTTTTTGCTCTTTGGTTTAATAAGCTTTTCCTTTTCTGATGCTGATATCCTCTTTGCTTCCACAATTGTATTTGCACTCCTGTGGCACTGTATCACTGCATTCATTAAGTTAAATTCTTCTGCTCCCTAGCCAGGAAGGTAGAACACCCTTTCTTCTCATCATGCAGTTAGTTGCAAAAGTTCAGGTCTGGGGCAATTTGTCCTGAGTGTGGATGACCTGTAATACATTTATGTCATCATTTTGTAGAGGTCTTGCTTAACTATGAGCACTCTTCTCTTAGAAATGCCTTGCTGGTAGAAAAATGTCAGTGCTGCATTCAGAAGCACCTTAAGATTGCACTATACCGTGTTCAGCATGCAAGCCCTGCTCCTCTGCTCATAATTTCTGTTGTGGCTTTTTTAGCATGAATTAAGACATCTTATTAAACTCTGTAATATGGTACTTTGTACTGCTAAATGTTATCAAGTTTACTTTGCTCCTTTCCTTGAAATTTTCAGGTTTTTCCAGCATGACATTCTAATCCTCTTTTGTGTTATGCGCCTGACTTTGTTCCTTCAACAGATTTCGTTAACAAGCTCCTTCTTTTTGCCTTGTCAATAAAATCAGTTATTTTCTCTACATCTGATTTTCAGTTAACTGGTTTGTAAATGTGGATCTATGGTCTTACCCCATTTTATCTCATTTTCTGTTTATCCCCCCACCTAATTTATTAGACATCTAAGAGATACTCATTTAGAATATTATCTAAAGCCATGGCACTATCGTGGCATTTCAGGGTAGGCTGCAGTAGATAATATCTTATCTGCAGTCACCAGTACTCCTAAATGAATATTCCTTTGACTGCACTGCTATCAATTTAACAATATTGAAAGCACAGTGTAGCAGAAAATATAGTTTGTAATTATGACAAACACAATATTCTTTAAGAAGGCTAAATTGCATAGAAATATCTCTCATCAGCTCAAGAAAGAAAAAGGATCCAGATACTGATTGTGATTACACGTTTACAGCACTGCATCAAGAAGGGTCCCTCTATCCTGAGGGATTAGACAATTAAAAAAAAAAAAGATGTTAAATGGTCTGTTTTTCAGCAAATACATGGAACATGTATCATGTAACATTTGTTACTACCTCACATAAATATAGATAGATAGGTACATAGATAGATTAGATAGATATTCATATATCTTTTCAAGTGGACTGAATAGAGCTTAGCATTTTCTCTTTTGGAATTCTCTGATTAGTGGATTCTCCATTCAGTTCCTCCTGTCACCTTCATTCTCATATTTTCTGCTCAAAATGCCAAATAGTATAAGTCATATATAGTCACACTATGCAGGGCCTTACTTTGCAAATAAAGACAAGAGATGCCACCATTATGTTATGTTGCATCTATTCTTTGTAATACTGCTGAGATTTTTCATTGTGGCATAGCAATAACCCAGTAAAAGTGGATGACTGGGTCTTCTGAGAGTAGCTGAATATTATTACTTCCTATGTCAATTATGATCTCAATATTTTAAATTCAGTGAAAAATCATCCTTCCTACATTAGGTTTGAAGCAAAGTGCATGAGGTATCTCAGTAAGCCCTTCTTGTAGATCAGGTCTGTTTCATGCTTTATTCTTGCTAGTTATCAGGAAAAGTATTTTAATGAAATGAGACAGGTTAGTATGCTTTTGATTATTTCACAGAGTTACATTTTCCTAGAATACTAAAAATCTCAAAGAATAATTCTCCCTCCTTCAGGGGAAGCATTGAGTTGGATATTTAATTAAGTGTTATGTAACTTCAGCTATCATTTACTTCATCTGGAGAAACTGCATTGTTCCAGTTCTGTTCTTCCCGAATAAAAATCTGTGTGTGCAAGTGGATTACATCACAGAACCATTGAATGTTTTGGGTTGGAATAGACCTAAAATATCATCTTCTTCCATGGGCAGTGACAGCTCTCACTAGACCAGGTTGCTCAGAAGGGTGTTGCTCTCAGATTTGTAAATAGCGTATTTTTATAATCTCTTATATGTCTTTTAAGTCGGTGACTTTAAATGCCTGAATGAAACTTCCAGGCCACAAATAATAGCATGAATTTTATAGAAAGGAATCATAATCAGAGCAAATTATTTTACAGATATGCATTCCCTGTTTTGATCTTCTTGGATACCAAGGGGCAAACTCGTGCATTTAAAAAGAAATTGCAATGTAATGCTACATTTCAGAGGTTATGGAAAATATAAAAACACAGCAAGACTAAATAATTAACATTTTTGTCATATTGAATCACTACTTTCAGATAATTTTCAGGGTAAAAATGCTATTATAGTTTTGCATATAGACACTGTTATCTGTGAACTGAATTTGAGAATTAGAATAAATAAATAACCATACTTTCAGAATCACTGAATTGTGGAAAATAAATAATTCATCAATGAATACAAAATTAAGGACTTGAACTTTACGTCATGATCTTTGTAATTGTAATAAATGTCTTTATCCTAAATCTACATCTCTGATATACCTATTTATTATTAGTCACAAGTTTTGTTTCCTTCCTCAATACAAGTTTTTCAATGGCATTTATGAAAAAAAACCCCAACCTTTTGACATATAAAAAGAGTAGCATAGTGCCCTGGCTATTTCTCAGCTGAGATAGGAGATTTTCACAACAGTGGCTGAATTGGGTTTCAATTCCTCCTTTTTAATAAAGCTGAAGTGCTATTAAGAAAGTTCTTTTCCTCAGATTGCAGACTAAAGGAATAGCTGGCAAAATAGTATTTTTAGGAGGTTTCTTAATGATTTAACAGATTTCCATACTTATGAAAACTTTGCATTTTCTTAATAAAAATTCTAATCAAATCAATGAAAAACATCAAATTCTGACTCTTAAATTGTACTGGAAGTTGAGTTTAGATAGTGGATAATGAAATTTTATTAAACTATTTCCATAAAACCTTTTTTCTTTAATTCAAAGTTGTCGATGAATAAGAATTTAATATGCTAATGAAATGTGAATGTGATTTTTTTCAGTCAAACATGGTTTTTTTTCATTATAAAGCTAGATAAAGTTTTTTTTTTCAGTGGTTATATATTTAAAAATTTACTAGCACTTTTTACTCTTTCATTTTCTTTTTTAATTTAAATGGTTTTTTTTCAGTTCTAATATGTGACCTAAATTACCCTTCTTTAAATTTAACCATTACCACTTGTCCTGTGGCTACAGTTCCTGGTGAAGAGTCCCTCTTCGGCTTTTCTTCCCTTCAAAATCTTTCAGGATATGCCATTCAGGATATTTTAGAAGGAAACAAACAAACAAACAAAAACAACAAAAAAAC
>JANRGV010000051.1:11589612-11614322 GCA_024734035.1 Alethe castanea
GAAGATCAAAGAAGTAAAAAAATGGAATTTTTAACTCACTCAATTAAATCTTCACTGTGATGTCAAAATATGAAGGCCATAAATAAAATAGCCACAAAATGCTGAAAGAACATTTTCTGTGGAGTGCTTGCTGCATGAAAGATATCAAATACCCAGAAGCTCACGATTTCTATGGTACATAAATATAACTACCTGCATGCCATATAAATATTTTACAGAACAAAATGCAGAATCTTCTATAAACCCCCCAAAAATCAGAACTTTAATTTCTCAAGTGTCCCTTCATCTCAAATCTCCCAGGCTCAGGAGCACTGTCACATGTATTTGTGTGCTAAGAAACCAAGTGCAAAAAAAAATAATGTTGATTGAATCATGCCGTGTTGGAGTTATGTAATGCCGAGATGGGGAAAAACAAGGTGGAGAATTGGTATTCAAATTGATATCTGACATGGCAAAGAGAGCAAGCATTTTGAAACTGGTTACACTTGACAGATATATAAGGATGTTTATGCCAGAAGCTGGCCACTGGGAAATCCATGAGCATGGATATACAAGCAAGATGTCAGAGATGCCAGCAGTTCTATCACCTGGATGTAGGTGTTTCTGGAAATGAGATATGTGGAAAAACCCATTGTTCCTGTACACTGCAAAGTGAGACACAGAACGTATCATGTGGAAAACATGCTGGGAAAGAAAAGCGTTTTAACATATTTCATAAAAGATCATTAATATCGTCAAATCACGTGCTCACAAATCCCATCCCTGTCCCTTAAGGCTGAGTTTTTAAAAGACACTTTCTTCTACCTTTCTGAGTACATCTCAGCCAAACAGGATGATTTCAGGAGACCACTACCATCCAACCATTAATTTAATAGTTGACAAATTGATTTAATTAATAAAAAAAGAGGAAGCAGCAACTTCATTTTTTGCTGATGACTATTGGACAGACAGAACCCTGCCGACTGTCATAATAAAGATAAAATTCCTCTATGCCTTGATTTGAACAAGATATCGTAAAAGGAAAAAAAGGAATACACAAGATGGATTGTTTTGTTGGGCTGAAATGTAATTTCTCATTGCCAATGACAGGCAGACTCCAGAAAATTCAGTAACAGAAGTGTCTATGGACTTAAAAGCTTCAGTGTCAATACTGCTTATAAAATTCTAGAGTCTCAGCCCTGGTGTTTCCCTGCTGGGTTAATAATTTCACTCATGAAGGAGTAGCAGCACAAAGCCATCATGAAACTAAAGCCTCAGGTAGCCTGCTCAAAACTTTCTTGCAGGTATTGTGTAGGTGTGTGGGGAATGAGTTTAAAGAAGTTTTTTTTTTCCAATGAGATACACTTTTGCTGGTGTTCTGCAGGAAGGAGGAAGAGCTGACTCCAGCACGGGTTGCACAGTCAATTTGACAGATAACTGCTGTTTGAAAAGTAAGAATGACATGTATGCTTGATGGCTTCAAAGTGCTGTAAATTGCCTATAGTTTCAGACTTTCTGTCCTTTTTCAGTCATTTGGACTAAGATGGGAAAAAAAAAAACAAACAAAAAAAAAACCAAACCTGAACTAAAGTATACAGGTTTTAAAATAGAACACAACATAATGTTTTACCTGTCTCCAAAGCCCTTGAGAATGAAATGCTCCTAAACTGTGCTGAACTTGAATAATTTAAATTCAACACAACTCTTACAATATCCAGCCTTAGAAACTCAGAAATAGTCTTTGCAGTGACAGTTAAATACCTTGCCCTTAGGAATCAGAACATATTTTCCAAAACCATCTACCAGATGAGGGAAATATAAAATTTCTAAGTTGTTCAGTGCCAAAGGTATAAAAGAAGTTCTCTTGAACAGGGTATCATTACAGACAAGCAGTGAGCAAGCACAGGTACCACAGCAGTGTCAGTTTTTTAGCAGGATTGTAGGACATGGAGCAGAAAAACTCTTGAGGCATTTTGACAATTTTGACATGTTTCCTCACTTCCTTTCACTTGTACGATGTTGCTCTAATCAGGCACAGTAAACAGTTCTGTGACATCAGTTTGTCATTCTATTGGCATGTAGGTAACAAAGATTTGAGTCTGAACATGTTCTTGATGATAATAGCAAAAGAAATAGACAATGACAAACAAATAAAAATTAAATCCATTAAATCAGTTCTCATAAAATGACAGATTTTAATCACATTGATGATTTTATAGATTTTTCCTCTTAAAAACTTTATGACTATAAACCTTTTTCTGCTGCTGTTATTGTGAGAAATACATTTAGGCAGAAAAAGTTTGTTAACAATATGCCTTAGGCAAAGTTAATGAGATTTAAATTCTAAGATATGTTCACTTCAGTGTAACACACCTATGTGCACAAAGGGCTATTATTTCTTAAATGATCCTCCATAAATAGACACCTGAAGCTAGAAGGAAAGTAATTAAAAAGTACAATAGAAACAGTGTTCAAAGAGTGGATAGGAAAAGATTTTTTTGCTGCTCTGGGAGCAGGGTGACTGTGATTTAAACTAATTTTTCTTTTTTTTTTTTTTCACAGGAAGTATGTAGAAACATTTTTCCAAAAAGAAAGTAAAGAAATACGAAATATGTTAATTTCTAATGGTACATTTTTCCCATATTCTATATATAGAAACGTACACTGTAGTCATTGAGATCCTATACATTGAAACCAAGATACTGAAGCAAGTAAGAAGAATCTTTTCTGTTACTTTAAATTTTATAAACTGTATGATATGTCATCTTTTCAATTTTTTATATTTTATATTTTAATGGAAATGTGTTCTTCACTACTAAAACTTATTTATTAATGAATTTAACTGCAGAATTGACACCAAGGACTTTCATTTTTAGAAGAGAAATGTATAAAAAACAATGTATAAAAAATGTATAAAAATGTATTAAAAAATACTGAAACATTTTCACAAGCTCCTTTCTTCCCAAACTACACTAACGGATTGCCTAGGAGATTGAAAATTATTTTATCATATAAGCAAAATAAGCCAATTTTCAAAGCAGATTAAAAAAAAAAAAGTCAAGAGAAACAACCACTAGAGACTTGTCATTACAGCAGCAAAGAAATAAAAAGCATTTCTGAAGAGCAACAGCATTTGTGATGCTGCATAAGCCTTTGTTACTCATTTTCATAGCCTGATAGTGGTACATCCAGAGCAAAAGTAATAATTTTTAGTACTATGATGACATTTATCAGCTGCCACTGTCCAAGTAAATATTCTACATCCCTGGAAGTGAGTACCAAAGACTGGGGTATTCTGTATGTGCCTAACTTTTGAAGTAGTAAATTAGCGATTTTTTCTGTGACTGTTCTTATCTGGGTAGTCCTCATTAAAGTCACAGCTGACTCCTGTCATAGCTATCCTTTCAAAAGTGGCAGCTATTTGTTTGTTCAGTGGGAATAAATTATTTTCTGACATCCCTCAGAAATGTGGTACAAAAAGAGAGCCTTTGTTTCCACAGAATTTTTTACATCCCATATATCCATATATATGTACTGCTTTCTCCTTAGTTTTCCTTCATCCACTCTAATTAATGTTTATAATAGGAAGTCCACCTTTGAGCCACTGGCTTTGAAGTTTGCAACCTATATTGAGGTCAAACTTTTTTTCTTTTACATTTGGTCTTTCTGTGTGTGAGTGTTAACAAGAGTCAGCACTCAGGTTTTCCTCCTTACTTTTCCTGAAGTCAGCTTAACATATTCTTAAAGAAATGTCAGAGAAAAGATATTCTAGGACCAAACTGTAGAATAATAGTTGTTTTTCACTTTTTTAATGTCTTCTTGACAGATTAATCTAGTTGGGCATGAGTGTAGCTTTTCAGTCATTAGTTTGGAAATTACATTTACATGACACAACTACATCTATTTTGCCATTCCTTCATGTGTTAACAATATTGTAGAGGAAATTGTAATTAAAAAGATTCCTCAGATTCAAGATAAATTATGACAGGAATTTCTAGGGTTTTGGATAAAACCAGCTTCCCTTGAAATGGGTTTTGTTATGCACATAAATTTAATATGCCTTTATTCACAGTCTTTCAGCAGTGCTTATTAGTTCAGACAGTTCTGCACAGGTATGTTTATCTAAATCAGGCCTACATCCATCCTACATCATATACAGACAGAAATCATCTATACTGGAAGCTGCATTGCTAGTTTTTAGATGTCTTGGAATGGAATTCTGAGCAGAATGAGATTAGACTTCTCATTCAGTTACCACAAAAAATTTGGATCTCAGGTTATGTGTATAAAAGGTCTGCACAGTGACATGGGAAATGCAGCAGCGACAGAAATCTCTTAAAAATGTATACCCAAATCACCATCTCTGGGTCCTGGAAAGATTTGCCTCATCTATAATTATCATTGTCATTTGTCAGAACCTTAATCACACAAAGGCAGAGTGTCTTTTAGGAGTGTTTTTAAGCAACAGTACCAAAAAATTAAGCTCCTCATTCTGTTCACCTTGGGAAGGTCACTTAAATTTTCCAGCTAATTCTGTAGGCAGCTATTCCACATACCTGGGGGATTATTATCTGATTGAGAATTACATCTTCCCTTTTACTAAGGGGATAATTGAAAAAAAAATTACAGTGCTGAATTTCCTCATCTATCTGAATGCTTCATCATTAGAATTTTTAAAAACCCTTCAGATATTAAAGGAAACCTGAGTGTACTCTATTTGATTTTTGACTTCCTTTGCCTGTGAAAGAAACACGTGGTAGAAAACATGAAGTACTGCTTAGTCAGTTTTCAGTCTAATTGCAAGAATGCCTTGTGAAGAATACAACTTCAGCAGTGGCATTTCTGTGGTATGCTTAATATCTCTCTTTGCTCAGTTGGTCATTTGGATGCTCTCTCCATCCCTTGTCTCCAACTCCAGTTTTACTTAGGAATCAAAACCATCCATTGGAATGAAGCTCTTAAATGCAATATTAAAGCTGTTTTCAATTGCAAGCATTGAAGTTGATACTTGGATATAGGAGATGTTCAGCCCTTGCATTTTAGTAATGTGATTTCAGCTGAGGAGGGGAGATTTTCTCAAACCTTAGTCTGTCAGTGAAAAAGCCAAATCCTTGTGCCTGATCAGGCTGCCAGTGCCCCATTGTGGGGACCCTGCTCTAAACAGTCCTGCTGGATCACAACATAGTCAGCTGACTTGTTCAGGGTCATATGCAAAGACAAAAATCCTTCTCCTGGGTGTCTACACCTTTAAGTGGTCTGTCAGCACGCCAGGAAAGGTGCAGGGCACACACCAAGAGCATCAGAAACACTCCCTCCCAGGGCACCACAGGTGAGTGTGTTCCCTGCTGCCAGCAGCTGTGAGTGCCCTTGAAGGACTCACACTTAACAGTTTATGGAATAACACCCAATATAGTATAAAACTGTGACAGGCTAAGGTTCAGAGATTGCCTGTGATAGTATCAGGCTGCAAAAATGCATTTGAAGCAATAAATGGACAAACTGTAAATCCTAGCAAAATCTGGCTCCAGATAATCAATCAGCACGAACGGACTGCAGCTCTCAGGCTTCCTTGTGGGGGAGAGAGAGAGGACAGGTTCAGCCCATGGACTGGTTCCAGAAGCTAAGATAGAGTCTTCCTTAACTTCTCCCCATTTTAACTGACTTTTATATTATTTTTGCATTTAGGTGGAGCTTGAGTGACTAACCATAGATCATGTTCAGTGGGGGCAGCCATACCTTGGAGGTGGGTAAGATCACTGCTAATCTGAGCTGTTTGTGATCTCACCACAACTGCTGGTTCAAGAGCAGGAAATATTTTGCCTCTCTTGCTTGACAGGTACTGTGTTCTTCATCAGCTGTGGGATACCACTGAGTTCCCACTGAGCCTGGCCACGATGTCTCCACTCCACGCTCTGTTTAGTCTCCCTAAGCACATATTTTGTGGGACCCCAGACCATCCAGGGAGTACTAACTGCATTCCATCCTATAATTTCCATACTGTTATGATTTCTGTTAGAGGAATAGAACTTCCTAGTTTTCTCTAATTTTACCCCCAAAGCTTTTTCCCACAGATGTTGAATAAAATGCATCCCAAACCAAAGCAAACTTGCTGTTAACTCTGCAGATAGATTTGGATTAAGCAAAACCTGAAAAGCTCAGGAATGTTTTTTTAAAGGAGTGGTAAATAAGGCACTGAAGTATTGGTTACAGCTTCACAAACATAGTTATTCTGTTGCTAGGGTGTATCATAGATCAAAAAGTGTTACGAAAAGAAGATAAATAAAATATTTTTGTAAAATAAGGTGTGTGGTTTACTATATTCAAACTGTTTACAATAGAATTACAGAATCACAGAATACCCTGAGTTGGAAGGGTCTTACAAGGATCCCCAAAGTCCAGCTCTTGGCCCTGCACAGGACATCTCAAGAGTCAGACCATGTGCCTGAGAGCATTGTCCAAATGCTTCTTGAGCATTCCAGTGGGGAGTCTGTTCCAGTGCCCAGCCACCCTCTGGGTGAAGAACTTTTTTCCTAACATGCAACCCAAACCTCCCCTGACACAACTTCTGGCCATTTCCTCAGGTCCTGTCACTAGTCACCAGAAAAAGCAGGAAATCAGTGACTGCCACTCCTCTTCCTCTCTAATATATTTAGAATATTTGGCATGAGTGTTCATTTGGTCCGGAATACTTAGCTGTTGCTAGCCTATGGTTTGAATAGAATAACACAGGGAGGTTTCAAAATAAGGCTTAAGTAGAGATTAATTGGGTAATGACATTTCCTCAAGTGGGATCCTACATTTATTTCCAGCAGAGTTAACTCGCTAGCATGAGGTGTGATATATGCCTGGGAAGAAAACAGAAGCAATTTTTTTTCTTTTAAAAGCATACAACTATCACTGCCTTATCACTAAGGAATAAATGTTACCATAAGATCAAGCACTAGAATAGCAAATATTGATTATTGATTGACATTTATTATATTAAATAGAGTGCTTCATTTATGAAATTGGAAATAGATACACATTCAATTTTTCAAAACACATTTCCATGGGGGGAAAAAACGTCTGTATATTAAGGATATGGAGAAGATCTATTACACATTTATCTGCTAACTTCACAGTAGGGATTAAGTTTCTGTTCCTTCCAGTACAGTGTGTCAAAGGGTAGCATTAAACATTCTCTCTACAGATGTATTTACAAGCATGTTTTAACTACTTAGTAGAAAATGGAATGGGGTATGTGGCTATGATATGCATATGTGCAACTTTTTTAACAGGAGGAGGAAAGAAAAAATGGAATATCCAGACAATAAAATGATGTAGGACTTAAAAAAACTCTCTTCATGGAGTGAGGCTTCAAGGCCTGAGTCATTTTAACTCCTTTAAAATAAAGCTGTGCTTGATCATAGTCTAAAAGTGCCTGCAGCAGTAGAAAGTTATGTGATACTATAAAGCCCTAAATGTTTCAGAAAAAAGCATAAAAAAATGCTGGAAGCTGTGTCTTTTCTAAGTCCTAACCATTAAAAGTCATTTTATCATTGACCATTTCTTCTGGTTTTAGCTGGGGCAGAGTTAATTTTCTTCACAGTGGCTGGTATGGGGCTGTGGTTTTTGTTTGTGTAATATTTTCAGTAATTTTCAATAATTTCAAATGGAGCAATTAAAAATCCTTTACCAAGGACTATGTCACTTATTCAAGAGAGTGTCTCAGCTGCAGCCAGGCATTCCCCACAGGTTTGAATGCCCACATGATTCACTCTCACAGTGGCCCTTGCTTTAGTCAGGAAGAATCCTGTGATGTCCAGACATCCCAGAAAAGCCTTCCAGTGGAGGAACTCAAAACCCCACACACAAAGATTTGGTCACAGGCTGTAGGCACAACTGACAGAAAAGGAAAATACATGATAAAGTGTGTCTCTTAGAAACTTCCTTTATAGAACCATCTTGCAGGAGATAAGTGAGTCTTATCCCACGAGGTTGCAGACTTGCATGTCTCAGTTGTCTGGGTTGCAATTAAAGGAAATGAATCCTTTAGGCAAAGTTAGAAAAACTCCTATACTATGTTAGGAAAACTTTTTTTTGTTCCCAGTTTGTATTAATTTTTTTCTCCCACACCACCCCTCACTCTCAGAGTAATCCAGAAACTGCTGTGATTTATTAACTTACTCATAAAACATTTTAAAACATCTTGCCCTCTGTTGTGGACTTCTGTTACTTTTTTGAAGATGCTACACCTCCAGAATATGACATTATTTCTTTTACTTTGACTAAACACTTAGCAAAATATTAACTTACTGGAGAAAAATTTTCTCCCTGTCTCAGGAACCAATGGGTACATTTAAGGGTAGGAATTTACTTCACTGAGCTTGTATATTATATCACATAATCCTTATATAAATTAGCAGTTTGGTATAGAGGTTATTAAAAATCTCTCCTAATCAGGTATTAACTGACGCCAGGGTTGAAGGTAATGAACCAAAGGTTATTTGAGACTTGCTTTTTTGCCATCTGAAAGTTTTACATCTAGGACCTTAATTTACCTTAAAATCCCATCTAAATTTTCTCTATTTTAAATTTGATTTTAAATTTAATTTATTTGTTTCTCTCTAGTTCCCAGTTCAAATGACTTCAGAGAACAACCAGTTAGCCTGATAAAATGTCCCAGTTCAGCTGAATTGAGTAATTCCTTTGGCATTGCTGAAAGGATTGGCTTATTATTTCTATGTTCTACTCCTCTTAGTTGTAGAACAAGACCAGCTAATTATTATATATATTTGATTGACATAAAACCCACATTTGCTAATAATTGATTGTGTTATTGCTTAAATGGGAAGCAAAGAACATTTTTTTTTAATTTAGTCATGGGTTTTGTAATAGTCACTGATTTCTTTTTTCAATATATTTCATAAGTAAAATAATAAGTTCCTTTACAGGAAAGAGAAGAAAGAAAATTAATCAGACCTACTCTTTAGTGTAGCTGCAACAGGAAGACAAGAACATGAGAAATACATCCTTATAATAAAGCACACAAAAGTAGTTTTCAGAGCAATTTTTCATTACCTATGTGTCGTAAACAAATAGAATATAAATCCAGCAATCACTGAGCAATTAGAACAGTAGGTTGTTTTATTGGTGTATATAATAATATAAATTAATAGCCTGTCAAAGTTCTTGAAAGAGCTTAGTGAGTTACAACAAAAAATGGTAATAAAAATAGATTTTACATTTTAAATGAAAACAAAATGAAACAAACCTATAAATGTGAAAGATACAATAAACAAGAACATAGCAATTTATCTATCAATACACTATGAGATAACAAATATTTAAGTCTTTACCAACTCAACTCAGATATTTAGTAGACACATTATGTAATTAGAAATTCTGAGTAAACAGCAACTTTTAAGGGAAAAAAAGGTAAATTTCAATAAAACTGACTTTTATTTCAGTATAAGAATATAGCTTTCTACTTGGATTTGAGTAGATTTACATAGAGTTGTCAACTGTAAGTCTATAGAGTGATTAGGAATCATAGAGAATGGGGTTCTTTGGTGGTGAGAAGAAGAGAATGGGGAATGTGAGAGAGAGAATTGATTTTGTTTTGATTACTTAATAAATTTTGCTGTGCAAAATTGTATTTCTGAATTTCTCTTCCCCACTAATAAATTTTCAAAGACTGTGTCAAGCAATAAAAAAAATTTGCATAAAGAGTTAAAAACGGATTTTCTTCTGTAAATTTGTCTTATTTTTTTAATTTTAATAATTCAATTATTCAGTAATCACTCAGGCTGTGGGAATTGACAGAAACCTACTATACTCATTATGTGTTTGCTTGTGTCAGACATCACTATGCAAACCAACAGGCCATTTCAGGTTATTTTTATGAGATGATGAGGATCAAAGTGTAGCTTCTCCAAACACATACAACACAAAAATATTTAAGCAATCAATTTTGATGTACTAAAGAGTAATCCCGTTAGTTCTGATTGCAACAAAAGCTTGGGCCCAGATTTGACCTGCTGTGATTTTTGCCTCACTGTGAGCTTTGCTGGCAAAAAGGTCTAGTGGTGCTTTTTTAAATTCACGTCCTCCTTGGGTTTAAAGAAAATGCCATTATTCCCTTCAGGATATACCTTAGTTGAGCTGGAAAATGACAGAGTTCCAAATTAGCCAAATTAGTGGCGACAGAAGTGGGTGTGATCATTATCTCCCATGAAGAGAAAGAGTGATATTTTCTGTTTGCTCATAGGGTCCAATATTCAGGATTATAAATGAGGGTTTTCTGGTATTTCTTACAATATTACAACAACAGTGTGAGTAAATTTAATACACTGACAGCTACAATGTTGTTCAATAAGATGTTAAAAGATGATAAGGTAGTGATTGTTGGTGTTGTTCTTGCACTTCAAAGCAGTACCTGTGGAACAAATCCTGGTATCAGTGTCCTATTTTCAGGACATAATAATTTCCTATAATCATAGAACACCAGAATGGTTTGGGTGGAAAAGAACTTTAAATATTGTCTAGTTCCAATCCCCCTGCCATGGGCAGGGACATTTGCCTATCACTAATTTATTGCTTGGCAGAGTGTTGGGAAAGTAAAAATAACAGAAGGGATTCAGTTTGTTTAGTGTCAGATATTGCATTTGAGTTATTCACCCTGGATTCAAAGCACAGTTAAGGAAGCAAATGGCTTCTGTGGATCACGTAACCAGACACTTTAGGGAACACAGGATACTTTCTTATTTTAGGAGTTTATGTAAATTTCTATTTCTTTCCACTGGCAATGTCTAATTTTATAGATCTAACTCCCCATTTTTGTCTTCCCTCATTCTGGGCCACTGAAGAAGAGACTCAGGCATTTTTTCACCTAGTTTTGGGCAGGCATTGTGGATATATCCAACATCATTCTTCAATGCTCTCTAGGGAGATCACTGGGAGTCAAATGCCCACAGCTTCATGCAGCCTCACAGTATAGGGTTATAAAGTTAATTTTTCAAGGTCTTTCAGATGAGAACAGCATTATAAATAACATTTGTGTCTCATGCTAAGAAGGATAACCCTTGGACACAGCTGAAAACTACTGTGCTTCAAAGCAATGTCTGTGGAGAAGGTTAGTCTGCTCCTGAGGATAATTTTGCACAAATTACCTCAGTATGCAGAATTCTGCCCTTGGCATAATTCAGGGAAAAAAGGTGTAGTTGAAGTATACAGTGACTTGTTCAGATGAAAGTAACTCCTACACAGAGCATTCCATTTGGCAAGATGAATCCCAAACTGTATTTCTGAATTGTACAGAAATTATCTTACAATGCCACCTACTCAGTTGTGGTCCATTACTGTCCTGAATGTAACAATGGAGCAAGAATTGAGTTGCTCTGCAAAAATGAGAATGTTTTTTCCCTGGTACTTCTTGGGACAATTTCAGAAGCTTTCATTCTCCTCAGAGATGTCTCTAGACAATTTAATTTTTTGCTGCCCTTTAAAAAAACCCAAGCCTTTGCAATCAATGATGTTAGCATCAAAAAACCCTGAACCTGTGTCTACAGGACTTTTTTTCTTTTTGGCTGCTGATACAGGCTGCTATATCAGACTATGATTAAGTGAAAATTATAGGTTTTAACTCCATTGTACATGGATAGTTCTTTCCATGGTTTCCAAAACCTTTTAATGGTATTCTTCTACTATTTTTCACTGGTTTAAAATGTTATCTCCATTATGTATAGAACTTCTGGGAAGAAAAATAGAATAAAAATGAGAACTAAAGTACATAAAATCAAGCTTTATCTCTGTTTGAATGCTAAGTGCAGCTTTGGTTCTCCCATCACAAAGGGCTAAGCCTGGAAATAACTCATGACGGAGTGAGAGAGTTGATCAAAGATTGGAAAGGAATCTGCATGTGACTAAATAGGCTTCCAAAGTAAGCTTGAAAAAGAAATAGCCAAAGTATCACTAGAGATCTCAAAAACTATCACTGGCAAGTAGAAAGAGAATGGGGATCAATTAATTTTGTTCTTTTCTAGTAGAAGTTTGAGCAGGTAGGTGAAAAATGTAAAACCCCCAAACAAACAAACAAAAAAATTCCCCATCCAAAGCCAGTAGTTCCTCTTGTATCATAAAATACAATAACGTGGAGTTCCCTAGGATGTTGCAAACTTTAAATTTCTCTTAATTCAAAAGAAAAGGTGATGCAGAAAATGCACCAAAATGCAAATGTTGAAGATGGGGATCATCACCAAAAAAGTTCTGTGTTCCTGTACTCTTACATAGGCAGCAACTCTTGCTCCTTGCTGGAAAAATTATCCTGAGAAAAATGGACTTTTTAGCCTAATTTGTTAACTCTTGCTATTTAAAAAGGCACCAGCTTGTCAGTAGCTAAACTGCTTTTTACATACCATTCCCAGGTTTATATTTTGTTAAGGATTTTTTAAATTTTATTTTTTGTGGGATTTTTTTCTCAATTAAAGTCTAATTACATAAATCGGAGATTTCTATCATTCTGGAATTTTTATGACACATATTTTAGCCTTAATTAAATCACTTCATTATTTTTCACATCTTTCCATTCTTTGTTGTTTAAAAGTGTACAGATTCTATGCTTTGAATTTACATGGAATTCAGTGCTCTTCAACGCAGCTCCCTTCTGCAGATTCCTTTAGTTAAATAATTGAAATCTATCAAAGCAGGCTTATTGTCAAAATAAGGATTAAACTCTTGTATATAATGCAATGTTTATATTTTTCCTATGGGAGCCCTAATTGCTTTTATGGGAAATGGAACTGTTCTACTTTCGCAATCATGACTTTTTTTTTTTTTTTTCAATTTCACAACCAAGCACCATGAAAAATCAGTTTGAAATATGAAACCTGGAGCACACACTGGAGCACAGCTCTTGCATAGCACAAGTGGTTTCAGCACCAGCAGAGCACTGCTCCTCACATGGGACAATCTATTATCAATTGCCTAATTATTCTTATAGTTATAAAGAATGATGCGACATCACTGAATATTTTCTTCTCTGAGGACCAGAGTTGTTGTGATAGGTATGATAAAATCCATACAAGAAGAATAGGATAGTTGAATGTTATAATATTCTGAATTATTTACGGCAAAATCTACTCAAAATCTCATTGTTTAAGCACCATTTTACCAAAACAATTAAGACTTTATGAAGATTATATGGTAGTCAGAGTTTAGCTTAACCTTTCTATATGTGAATATTTACACACACAGACAGAAATACTCATATATTTTAGTGTTTCCTGATTACTGTCAATTTTTCTTCTCTTATTTTATAATTTCTTATACTCTGTATACTATCTTAGCCTTCATTACAATACTGATGCAAAGAAATGAGTTTTCTTTTGTAGGTGTTAATGCTTTTACATCAAGTTAATAGTAATGTGCCACTTCTACAATTACATGATCACATGAGAATTTAGAACTCAATATGACATAGATGTATATTTTAACCAAGGGAACACATCAGGAAGTAAGAATAACAAAGTAATTCAAGCAAATCTGCCCATGTATAGACAGCCGTGGGAAATGAAATTGAGATTAACAAAGGCATATCAGCCTCATAAAGGTTTTCTTTGCCAAAGGCACACAAGTATAATATCACATAAAGATACTACTTCTTGTAGGAAGCAGCATTTCAACAGCTCAAGTTCTTACTTTCTTTAGACATTGTAAGTGGAGAAATAAATGAAGTGAGAACTCAGAAATGAGTGATCTTTTTGTCAAACAAGCAAAATTAAAAAATCAATGCCTTTACTCTGCCTGCTTCTTCTTGTTCTTTCTTTCTAAAATTAGAAATTCAGTTTTATCTAATGGGATTAAAAGACAAAGATAAAGTTCCCATTTGTAGATTTGGCTGAATAAATTGATATTCTGAAAGTGATTTGCTTCTCTTCCGTTTCAGAAAGTTTGTATTATGTTACAAGATTTAATGAAGATCAATCCCTCCTTAGAAGTTTAAAGACAGCTGATGAGATTTGGTAGTTTTCTCTTTTCATTACTTTCCTCAGCTGGTTGTTTGATTTTATATATATTTTTTCATTGCAACTGCCACTAAATCTATCTATCTATTAAAAAAACCCCAACTTTTTATTCTTGCATCTCTTTGAGAATGTGTTTTTGTATCTCAACAGAAGTTTTCCTGAAGGGATTTAATCCTGTAATTTGTATGTCCTGTGCTATATCCTGGGATTAGAGGAGGACATGGACCTACAGAAGTTTGGAAACTATTATTTCCTTACTAGGTTCTTTTAAGTACAATTTATCAGAAATTTCTTATTTTAACTATACATGTATAAAAAAGTCAATTTACAATAAATTGTTTAAATATATATTAAAGGCATTTCAATTCCACCTTTTTCTACAAATTTATTGCCTTAAAAATACCCTCTTCAATGGACTGAAATCTTTGTAGCCCCTGCACAGGACAGCCCCAAAAATCATACCATGTACCTGAGCGCATAAATATAACAAAACCTCCTGTTATACTGTTTGTTAGGTTTCGTTTGCTTATTTGGAATTTTGTTTGGTTGTTCTCTTCCCAGTTAAAGCAGCTGAGAGAAATTAGTTATTTCTAGTCATAAGTGCAGGGAAAATACTTTTATTTTGTGAAGGTTCTTCCTCTGTGTGAGAAAAGCTTGAATGCAGCCACTATTAAGGCCATCTTGTTATATATGGTCTTGCTATATTATCCCCATGGTTTAAACTCACAATATGTTTTCTCACAGAGTGCATCAGAGTATCATCAGTTGGTGGAAACTGCTGATTTGAAAAGTTGCATTACATGGTGTAATATGTCTAATGCCTTCATCTTAAACCACTGAGACATGTCATTGCCTTTAGATGTCCTTGAGTTCTCTTAGTTTTCTTTTAAAAAAACAAAACAAAACAAAAAAACCCCACCATTTGTTTTTTAACAATTTGTTTTGCACTGAAGTGAATTTGAAACTGTAAGTTTTAACAGAGAGAATTATTAAGAGTTCATGAGAAAGAATGGATACAACCCTGCTTTAATTTCAAATGTTTTGTATTAAAACAGAGGATAAACAGCTGGGATCACACTTTCATATAATCTTGCCTTATTTTAAGACTTGCTCTGTTACAACAGTGTTCAAAATATTACCATTCTTTTTTTTTACTCAATGTTCAGTCTGCCCTGAGGATTTTGTTCTGTATTAGATGTTTTGTTTTCCAGTCTGGATCTTGCCCTGAAAATGTATGTGTTGCTTCACTAACCTTAACTTGACCCAGTCTTCCTTTTATATAATCCTCCCTCTCACAGATTAAAATTTATCTTGCCTAGATCAACTCTAAAAGGTTACGTCTTCACATAAGGTCTGACATATGTGTCATTTTTGCATGAGGTTTTTTGACTTTATGATGTGGTATTAATCACCTTTTCATGGAGGAAGTTTGAAGTAAAGGCCGATACAAACACATATTTCTCTTTAAATTTCTAATTTATTGAAAGAATTTTTAAGGAAAAAAAATATGTACTTTTCATAGTGCCAATTCTGCAATAAAGGGAATGAAAATTTGGCTTGGCTATTGGATTTAGAAGTCACAAATCTGGTCAGGGATGACATCCATGGCTGGAATAAAAATATATGTTGTTGTCTTCTTTTTCATATATGAGATATTTTACTCATCCCACCCCAAAATTCAGAGTTGGGAGTGCATGGACATAGATCTGTAGAGAAAATTGTTGTTGGTGCTTTGACTTCTTGTAGTTTTAGTAATTTTGAGATTATATCTTGAAGCAGTAGAAGGACAAAAAGAAAATATTTCCCAATTTTTAAAAATTTATTATCTTTCCTTAAACATCATATGCTATGGATTTTAATACTCTGCAATTCAGCCTGGTTCCCTTGGGCTCAATCTGAGCCTTTGTCCAAGGTACTGAAATTATTCTGATGGTTCACTAGAGAGCTAAGATCTAATGGCTAAAGTGATAACCAAAGAAAAAAAAAATCATAATTTAAAGTGGACTGATGATTGTTCTATTATTTCCAAATAAGAGAGTTTGGGTTTTGGTTTTTAGGGCTTTGTTTTGGGGGATTTGGTTTGGGTTTGGGGGTTTGGTTTGGTTTGGTTTTGTATTGTTTTGTTTAGACTGGAAGCTTTTCCTAAAAAATACTACTAAAATTTCCAGAATATGTTCTGCACAGTTTACTCCACCTTAATGCTAGAAAATAAGTACACATGTAGATGAGGTTTTCAGACTCCATAACGTAGCTTGTTCTGAGAGAGGCCCAGTGTGGTTCATTTTTAAGTTAATGAACTTATATATAACTATAGAAAAAGCACTGAAGCTTTAAAATTCCACCTGCCTGAAAGCAAATGTTACTTTGCTTTGAGAAAACAGTGTCATTCAATAAAACTCATTCCCTCCATCAGGAAATTTTAACACTTCATTATTACATATAGTGATATCAGTGGTGTATTTACATATTAATGTGGATGATACAACTACATATTTTTAGCAAATGTTCAACGTTTAAAACACTTGTTTACTTTGCATTTGACTCTCATTTCTAAATCTATGGAGTTTGTGGTGTCACTGAAATTAATAATGCTTTCTTTGCATTTTGGTAAGGTCCTGAAAATCACAACTTGGAAAGGCCCTAAAACTGAATCCCAAAGCATGGAAGAAACATTCTGAATTATTAGAACAAAACAATGATTTTAGGAAGCAGCTTGTTTATAAATAGAAGGTGACAGGAGTATCTTATTAAAGTGTAGATCCAAAATGATGGACCTAACCGGGGTTTTGGAAACAACTGCAAGAGAAAATTATAGGATATAATTCAACAGAGTGGTGAAGCTTTTATTGTATGACTTGGAACCAGCAAAGGGATAATATTAGTCACTGCTCCCAAATGTGGCCTTGAAGTAAACGGTGGAAAGCACCATAAAACTTGAATCAGAGTGTCTCCTTGAGGAATTTAAGCCAGAAGTGTGAAGAATATGCCAGAGTTATTGCTGAAGAACAGGGTGAAAAAGAATTGCTTTTTCACAAACTTTTTCAGTCATAAAATAGATAACAAACTCCATCAGCCACAGTAAGACCAGTAAGCATATATGGAAAATAATGGGATTCTCCTTATAGAAACCTGTATTTACAATTACCTAATTTACATACTTATGGATAACTAATAAACTCAACAGAAAAATACTCAGAAAGAGTACTTCAGACTTATAAATGACTTATAATTGTAAAAATATTTTTAAATTATTTTTTAAATTATATGTAATTTTTTCTGCTCATGACTCATAACATTCAGATGCCAAAGCAGTTACATTAAGCCTGAAAATTGTGGTCCTTGCACTTGGATATCACTCAAATATCCAGGGATCTGTGGAGCACCCAATGAGTGCACTGCACTTGCTCCTGCATGTTCATTGTCTAGAGAAAACTGGAATTGCTCCAGTAAAGAGAAACTACATACAAATATTCACAAGTTCAACCTGGGAGGAGGATGATGCCAGCAGCCATGTTCAGAGTACTGATTGTATTTAAGAAAACTGAAGTCCATGCACTTGTAAATTTCAGGAAATTATAAAAGCCAGCTGCCCCTTAGGGATGGGGAACCAGAAACCAGAATTGGGCGTCTCCATGTGGGGTGGCTGAGTAGGGTCTGACTGAAGCAAAAACCAAAGGGTTAAGAGCTTAGCTAAGGAATAGAAGCTATACATATAATGACTAGAGTAGAAGCAATGTAGAAAGTTAATAATTAGTGGCTGAGACAGTAGAGCTGAGACAATATATCACTTGCTTGTCTTTGCTGTGTCAGGACAAGTGGATGGGATATTGTCAAAGTGAAGAGACTGTGAATGCACCTGGGCCCTGAAACCAGCCATAACCAGGCTGGGAGCTTGAACTGTGGCCAAGAGGCCCAAGAGCCTGGCAACAAGAGGAAGGTGAAAAGTTGAAAGCAAGGAAGGCTTCCTGACTTCATATTAGAAGACCACTGACCCATTTCAAACACCCACCAACACATTTGAAGGAAGGAACTGCACAAACATAAAAGGACTTTGAGCTCATTCTAATATGAAGCGGGGGTAATAAATAGGTAATGCATATGTATTGGCATATTGGTTAATTCCATGTACGACTTTTGTGGATAAAAGCGTGTAAGAGTCCTGGGTATGTTGCACATCCCTGTGGGAGATTTCTCCCAGGTGTGCCTGGGATTGTAATAAACATACCACTTTCTAACTTTAGTTAGAGAGTCCTTGTTTCTGCATCATGATATCCAGGGCCCATCCACCACTCCAACCAGGAGCAGACAGCCAGGAGGCACCAGATCAGTCCCAGCCCTTGGCACTGGGCACCTCCCCAGGAACAAGCCAAGGCTGGGTGGAGATGTGGCTCCATCTCACAGGTCCATGGCCAGGCAGGGCAGTGGGGAGTCAGAGACCAGCCTTGCTGCAGCATCACTGCAGGGACTGACACATCCAGGGGGCTGACACCGGGTCCTGGGACAGGACAGGGTGGGAGAGTTTGGTGAGGACCAGAAATGAGGTCCCTAGTCATGGTCAGGTGGGGGAACCACAGGGGAGTGGACAGTGACAGTCAGGGCTAATGGTGTCCTCAAAGTCCTGACAATAAGCCTGCAAGTACTGCTGCATTTGATCCATTGTGATCAAATCTCCATTCAAAGATGATGGAACTGGTTTTTTATACATAAATTTGGTCAATTGGGCACTTGAAACTCAATCTAACGTATAAGTGCTGCTGTATTTTGAAATACAATATTAGGTATTGAGGGAAATGTGTGTGGCTTTTTTCTACCAAGTCACTCTTCAACAAGCAATCTGGAAATACTCAAGCCTCCCATTGCTGAATCCTACCATAAAGCAGCAGCAGTGATGCATGCCAAATGCAAATAATTTTGCTACTTCTCTGAAGAGCTGTTTATAAAGCAGTTTGCCTCTCCAATATATCTGCTTGTATACATGATGTGGTTTATACATGCTGTTATCAAGCACTTAATCAAGAACAGTATTTGTATTTGAGAGAATTTCCTATATATAGATAGATTTTATTATTTTTGGTGGGGTGAGGAGTGATATACATGAATTAAGCTCAAAGATCTCCCTTCTTACAATACTCCAAGGAGACAGAGCATACCAGACTATAAAAGAAAGCAAGAATTCTACATCCAGCAGTTTCTAGCCCTCATAGGCCACCTTGGTATCAGGGCACTGGTGGAGCAGTGAGATTCTCCTATTGTTCACTGCTTATCACAGAAGATGAAGAAAGAAACACTTGGATTATGGAAGAAACATATTTTTTGCAAATACTCTATGAATCATTTGCAATAGGTGGCCTTTTGGTTAGTGATCTTTTAGCTGATTTTTTTGGTTGTTGGAGGAGCTTTGTGGTTTGGTTTCTTTGTGTGTGGAGGTTTTTTGGGTTTTTTTGTTTTTGTTTTTGTTTTTTTGAGGGGGGTTAGGGTTTTTGTGTGTATGTGTATTTTTTTTCTGGTAGAAATCTAAAATATGCACACAATGTACTGAAGACAAAAATTGCTGTGGTGGGGTTGTTTGGTTTTTTTTTTTCTGTGAAAGCTAAACTTCAGAAAAGGACATGATCAGGACATGATCAAAGGAAGTGACTAACTGAGAACCAGATGTTACTACTACAAATTTAATTTTAGAACTCTCTGGACAACATCATTTATAAAAATAAAGCTGGTACTGGAAGGAAAACAATTTAAAAGCTGGAGAAGAGTAACCAAATAAGATTATACACTGCAACTACTGAAATTTGTTCCAAATGAACTGATTTGCTCTACATCGTCTTTCAGGGTGACTTTGGCTAGATAGGGAAGATGTATTTGGGGACTAGAGAGAGTTAATATCTTGCTTTGGGTTTTGTTATTGTACAAAATTAAATATGTGCTCTAACCCAAATTTATTCTCTGAAGGCTCTTTTCTAAAATATGTTCATAATCGCTGTTGTGGGATTTTTTAATCTTTGCTGTAGTTTATCCCCTACACAATGCTTCTCAAGCAATGACTCCTTCATTAGCCCTACTTAACAAATCCCGAAGTGTCAAATTCTTTGTATCATATCAGCAACACTAATTCTTTAATAAGTGCCGCTTTTAGGACTCTAATAGAATAAAATCTATTAGGTATTCTGCCATCCTGGAAGTTTCTTCAATTTTTTTTTATGTGGAAGTATGTGTTGGTACTTGTGTTGCTGTCAGTAAAATTCTGAAATCAGTGAAGTTTTAAATAATCAGAGGAAGTTAATATTTTAATTTATATTCTTAGTGAGAAAAAGTAAAAAAGTCTGAGGTCACTTTCTAAAGATTTCTAAGTAGCTGTTTTCCAAAAAAAATTTCTATTTTAATTTATGTATTATCTTGCTGTGGTGAAAATGTATTGAATTTGGGCTTCTTGTCTTACTTCTTTTTATTAAATACATTTATTTTCTACTTCTTTGCAAATTTTGCATTTTGTTTTCTTTAAAATTTAGAATAGATTAGCAGAATCAAATTTTATATACTTTTTTCCCTTTTTTTCTCTCACTTTTCTCTCTGTTTATATCTATTTTGCCACATGCATTTCTTTCAAAGGAAGCCTCAATTTTAACACTGACAAGTTATTTGTGAGTTGTCTATGATAATTACCTGTACACTAATATAATTTCAGGGAATTAAAACTTTAAAAATACACTGTGAGGCTATACAAACAATATGGAATGAAAGATCAAAACCTTTATTATTGTCCATAAAAGCTGGACAATACTTTTCCTCCCTCCTTGTTAATAAGCTCTAAGCTATTGTCAGGGTTATCCACAGCACCAATTGTCTCATTCTCTGCAGCAACTCTGACAGAAAAAAAACAAAATAAGATTTTTTTTTTATACCTATAAATAGGGATAGGGTAGCAAAAACGATGCTTGTCTTGCATCCAAGAAAAGAAAAAAAAGGCAAGACAAGAGAAGTCTTAATTCAAGCCAAACAAGTCCATTTTGAAATACCTCTGTGTCTTTCTTTGCCTTGGATTCTGACTATCTTCATGCTAACTTTTCAAGGCAGAGAAATGTTATTTTCCCACCTCTGAACACGTAGACCAGAAGACTTACATTCTCAAAGGAAATACAGTTTCTAAACAAAATGTAGTTCTTGGATCCTCGTACGTTCAGTGTGTTATTCAAAACTGAGGTATTGCAGAGCTCTGTGTCTTCTTGCCTAGGTTTTAACCCCAGAATCCTGTTTGTTTGGCTTTTTTTTCCCTATCAGTCAGGACACCAGGGTTGCATCTCTGACATAGCTGAGTATTGAGTAGAAAAACTGCTGACTTTCCTAATGAGGGATAAAGACTAAATTCTCCCTCAGAAATTCTTCAGTACATTTTCAATTCAATTATACTGGTTGTGCTCTACTGGTTGCATTAATGTACTTCATCCATACAAGAATATCAATGGGCATGAGTCAAAAGCAATTAAAGGCATCTAAGCAGGAAGATACAATGAGATGTTTTGTGGGATTTTCAGATATGTCTTATCAACTAATATGATCAATCATCAATAATTTAGAACACTTGATGATGCTGGTTACTGAAGGAGTCTGGGTAAGCTTTGCAATTTTAATTTAAGAAAATGCTGGAATTATCTTCTATCAAGGAATTGCATTTCTCCCAATAGCAGGAGATGTGGAGAACACAAAGAGGATACTGTTTACTCAGTCATCCCTTGAACCATTCCTTTATTCAACTTTAAAAGGTTCTTTTCATTAGTGTTAAAAATGTGTTGACAGCAAGGGCAAATGTCAAAACAAGAAAAATAAGAAAAAGGTTCTGTTCCCAAAACTATCAGGTTATATTACTTTTCTATTGACATGTTAGTAGGGGCAAACTACAGTAAAAAAAAAAAAAATAAAACCAACAAGACTTTCATTAAAAGTCACAGATGTTGAAAAATGCTGTTTCTCAGTGGGAAAAAGACTTTGAAGGGCCTTGAACATGAGTCAAACTTCTGAATGGCAGATAATCAAAATGATTACTCTTTAATGTCATTTATACTACTTTGCTGTCAGAATGTCCAAATTTAAAAATGGCAAGAACTTTTTTCTTTCTTTTCTTTGACTTCAAAATAATCAACAGTTCAAAAAGTTCTGAATCTCTCCTGTCAGAACACTCTAACTGTGAGAAATGAAATATTTATTTTCTCCAATGAAGAAGTAATAAAAATAGAAAGCCAAACCTGTTTTCCAGCTGGGCCTTTCAAAAATTGCTGTTCTTCCTAATTAATATAGGCTAATAGAATTCCATTAACATTGCCAGTATTATTCAGACATCAGTGCTTCACTGGGGTTTTGACAGACTGCTATATTTCTTTATGGCATTCCAAGGTATTTCTCAGCTGGAAAAAGATAATCTAAAATTTTTAGAAGTTTTCATTGGACTTGAAAGCCATAATACCTAGGAAGACTATTTTAATCATATAAATACATTGATCATATGAACAATTTTATTACATGAAGCATATGAATATATGAACAATTGTACAAGGGGGTGTGGTTTCAGTATGTGAAAAATTGTGTTTGCTATGAAAAGACCTGGATGAGCACAGAGCTCTATCTCGAGCCTTGTGATAGATCCCAAAATTTAAATTATTAAGTACAAATATGATGCCTTCAGAAAATCTGTTTAAATTATATTAGAAGGTGATTCCAATGTAATAAAAAAGCAAAATGTAGCATCTCATAAGAAGCAAGAGAATTTTGATATTTTCTGAGGCTATGAAAGCAATACATGCTCCATGACCAATTGGTTGGATATTGTGCTTTACAAAATATCCATTTGTGCACCTTCAGCTCAAAAACTTGGCTGAAAACTAGGTATGTGATACCAGTTTTCAATAAAACATAAAAAATGGAGGAAGGATATTAGTATCTGAGAATTTTTGGGCCAACTAGATGGCATGTAGGGTAATTTTTAAAAGATTTGTGATCTTTATTGAAAACTGTTTCTTTATAATTTCAATAGGTCATAAGTTTGAATACTTTTCTTTCAGAACTTTGCAGAATCCTGAGCAGCATTGACAGCCTCAGGAGAAATTCTTCTGACAGCATCTTATTTGTACTTTCTGGGGAAGATTAGGCTATATTCTTGCCATCTATCTATATATTATAAATGTCTATTTTTTTCTTTTTTTTTTTTAATTTTGTGTGTCGTCTCTGCCACTACTTATATCCAATAAAAAGATGCTATATTTGAAACTTACACTTAAAGTGCATGAAGTAAGAAAAAGATTAATGGATATACATTAACCCACTTTAAATAGCTCATAAATCTAAGGGTAATGGTGTATATGTTTGCAAGTTTGTTCTGCAAGAACAAAGTGGACTCCTTTCTTTTTCCAAGAGTAGTGAATACAAATAGACAAACTCCAGCAAAAGACTTGTGACATCAACAAAAATAAAGCCATGAAAATACCAAATGTGCCTGATTGATTGTCTCTTTGAAGCAGGAATGGCAGCTGGGTTTACAAAGCCTTTAATGGATATTTTTTCAATTAAATACTTCCATTTGCCATAAACCAGATTGGTTCTAGCACTGGATCATCCTTATATTTAAGATGAGATTCTGTTTAGAGTTATTGGTTTACTCATTTCTAATAAACTTCTAATTGGTCTCTTTCAGAATCCCAAGTATTCTTTAAACAGGAGTCCCACATGTATAAGTATGGTTTTTTGTAATTGAAATTGCAATTTTCCAAGAGTTAAAAACGTGTTCTGCCCAGTAAATAGGTTATAAAGATCTCATTTGTAATTTAGATGTTATCTCTAAGGTTACTAGACCTACATTGGGCAAGTAATTTTGCAGTTGAAAAGAGAGCTCTAGGGAAGGTTAAAACTAAAAGAGGCTTAGAAAATAATTTTACATTCCCCTGGAATTTTTTAGGATCTCAAGTTGTCTTATTCTTCGGTGTGAAATTATGAAAATGTTCCTCCCAAAAATTGTGTCTGAATGAAGACTGAGAAAGGCTCCTAGACAATCCTTTCCTGGAGAAACCAGTCAGGCAGCAGGGCTGAGATAGGGGTTTGAACTTTGCTACTGAACTCCTTGGTTTCCTCTTTTTGCTATTGTACACATGGCTGTGAGAGTTCCCTAGCTGGATCACTCTTCCTGGCTGTAAAGAAACTCTCATATTCCAAACTAGGCACTTTGGCATCAGATTGTGTCAAAAATTTCTTCCTTACCAAATGTTGCAATGTATTTTATGAAAATTTTCCTGATTAGAAATTTAATTGAGACATGTTTCTCACCATAAAAAAGGAAAGTAAATCTGCAGCTCTGAGGGCAAGATATAAAAGACTAAACTGAGTTCCAACCTATAATTTGACTCAAATTTCTAAACTTCTGTTAACAAATACCCTTTTGTAAAGACTCATTCTAATCAGTGCTTTGAATAACCATTTGCTTTACTGTGTCTTGGATAATCTTCAGACTTTTCCTAAAAAAATATTATGTTTGGATATTATTTATTTATTTCAAGTTATAGGCTAACTTTTGAAAACAGAAGGAGATTGATTATCAATATTCTTCAAGAAGAAAAAATCCACAGGGTAAAGAAACAGCACTGTGGGTTTTTTTCATTTCTTTTCTTTTTTCTTCTCCATGCTTTGAAAGTACGGATCAGTTATGGCCTTCAAGAATAAAATCAATAAATTATTCAAATTATATATATT
>JANRGV010000051.1:11614422-11640067 GCA_024734035.1 Alethe castanea
ATCAAATTTACAATGCTTATTCATGGTCTACCCATATTCAATTGCTGCTGTTTCTTATATCTGGTAATATAAACCAGTGGCAAAATGAAATAATGCTGCTTCTGATGACTATGTGTTACCCTTCTTTCATTTGAGGAAGTTTTTGTGTCATTAACTTCCATCAGTTCTTAGGGTATTCTTCAAGCTAAGCTTTCATTTAGAGCTCTAGTTTAGCAAAAAGATTCATTGCTTCTTGTGTGCTTTCCAGGCTTCCCCTTCATCCAAAAGGCTTTCCCTTTTCCAAAAGAAAAGGGAACTCTTCTTGCTGAGTTAACAGCAAGGGTTCTGCTGGTTTCATAGAATCATAGCCTGGTTTGGGTTGGAAGGGACCCTTCAGATTATCTCATTCCAATCCCCTGCTCCTACTTCCCCCTGGAATGAAATGGACATATTTAAAAAGATGAATCCTTCTATCTTCAGCTTAAATCTGTTTAAATCCCATGGATAGGGGTTCTGCATGCACCAAACTTATATTGTTGCAGTGTTCTAGTGCAAGAATGTGAAATTTGCAGAACTAGAATAAAGAAACCTTTCTGCCATAATATAAATGAAGAGTACACATCTTTCTCCATGAGGAGATATAAATGCTATCATAAATCATGTGATTAAACCCAATTAGGTTAAGGTGGACTTCCCACATTTTTTCTTTAACAAAAGCTCTTTCAGGGAAAAGAAACAAACAAAACATCAAAAAAATTAAGAAAAATTTTGGTATTTTGTACCTTCTAAGTTGTACCTTTGTTTTCCCTCAAGAGACTTGTAGGTCTTGCCAATTTTCAGTGATAGAACTGAATACTTAGAAGGGAAGTGATTTGTCAAAGGAGGCAAGCACGATGCTTAACAATTTAAAGCTGTTAAATTATTATTCAAAAAAATGTGTTTCTAACCTTCTTGGTGTCATTTGCCTCTGCATTATTGTACATACACTATAAGCACAACATGCTCATTTATCTTGGATCTTGTTGTTGGTACTATTCCTGTGTGGTCTTCAAGCCAATCAGATGATTTCTCCGTTTAGGTAGAACTTCTGCCCAATTCCCAATTTTTACCATTGACTTACATGTACTCTATCAACTACAAGTAATTTTTTGAACCAGTATTCCTTCTCTGTCACTTAACAATGTTTGCATATTTCTGTTTTACTTAAGGATTATTGAATATCCTTATTAGAAAAGGGTAATTCTCTCAAGATCTTTGTCTGCCACTCTTTTATGTCATACTGTCTTGTTACTTTTTTTAAACTTGTCCATGGAAATCTTCTTATGAAATGACTCTACTCTTTTCTGCACAAGATCTCTCACAGAATCTGATACAATTATTTTACATACCAGGGCTTAAAATAACACAGTGTAGAGGCTTAAGCATTCAAAACAGACAATCTTAGGGTTTAGAATATTGAAAATAATGTCAGGCTGAAAGGACTTCATTCGCCTAACATCCTTGTGAATTACTTGGCTTGTTCTGCCAGTAAATGTGTGGTTTAGTGGTAGGAAAAGAATGGTTACCATAGAAACTGTCATACAATCCAGTGTGGTGCTTATGTTACTGTACCTCTGAGACAATACAAAGCTGCCTTCTTATCCCTTTAGTGCTGCTGGTTGAATGGTGTATGCCCAGTAAAGTGGCACTTGTAGGTCCCTTGGCTGTACACTCTATTTTCCATCTCCTTCTCAGTAAAGTAATGGGCCTCCTACAAACGGTATGAAATAAAACCCCAAGCCCAACATTCAGAAGCAGAAACTTAGTTCTCTGCTTGGAAAACACACAACTTCCCCCCAGACTGTAATGACTGGGATTTTATGAGGTTATTTTACATCCTCCTAAAAATCTTTAAACACTAACCGATGTCGATAGAGATACAATGAACTTTGTTCAAAGCATAGGAGATGCCTCAGTGCAATTTAATTTTTCCTGAGATAATTTTATGTATTTAATTCATTGCCTGCTAGAATCAGTGAATTTCTGGGACAAAATAAGACAAACTGCATAAAATTAAGGCTTAGTTGATTGTTTTGTTGTGGAGTTTGATACATTTGACATCTGCTAGATTTCATTTAACGCTGTGGAATGACCAAAAGTTGTGGCCTCAGTGGATTGGACAGCTTCAAATTAATACAGTATTTTGCAGCAGCTTTCTCATTAGATTTTTATGCCAATGCTGTTTCGTCAGTGTTTTGTATGTAGCCATTAGAGTTCCCACTAGAGAGAAGACTGGTATCTATATTATAGGATAATGCTCCAACAATTTAGATGTAGGAAAATCTGAGGAAAAATTAAGTGTCTTTTGTTATTGTGTATTGATAACATGACCAAATATTCATTCATAAAAAGGCTAGATTAAAAATTAATTAAGCTTGGCAGCTATGATCTTGTGTGAAATGTGGGGCAAGGGAATATTTGCACTTCTGAAAATTTCAGGAGTTTTCATTTTCCTGTTATGTCTGAATCATGACATGTATACAAATCTCTCCTCTGCCTTTTATATCAGGATTCTCCCTTTCATTTGCTTGCATCTTAATTTAGGAAAGTACTGAAGCACAAACATAAATTCTGTCAAATGCTTTAAATTACAGCTCGATCCTGAAAAGTTTCATTTCCAGCACTCTAAACTGAGAGTTTTGTTCTTTTGTCCTTTTGTCCAACCCTTGCATCTATATTGGTCAAATAGTTGCAGGTCAAATCACTTGTAGGTAGATGCTTGCAGTGAAATAACTTGTAGGTAAATAACGTAGTGAAAATGCTTTTGTGAGATGTGGGCTGATGGAACTCTGAGCAGTAGCACAAGTGGAATTATACTGGCAGTATTTCAATGTTAGCTTGTAAGTTCTAAATAATACCTTTACAATTCTAGATCCTATAAAGTATAATGATTTAAAACATTGAACGCTCCTATTTGCATACACGATCTGTGTTTTAAAGGGAAAAGTGGTACTTGTGCACTATCAACACCACCTCAAAAACAGGTCCAACAAATACTTGTTTTGTCCTTGTACAGCTCTCAGCATCTCTTATTCTTTATGTTTTTAATCATTGCTTTGACTTACAGAGAAACCCACCCCCCACATTTGAACGAATCCATGAAATTCTAATAGAATCTAAAAATATCTTTCAAAGTTAATGGGGAAAAAAAAATTACAATTTTTTATATTTTTTGGTTTTGTCCAATAGCATAGTTTTCATGGCTACTCTTTGTGAAATTTATTCTGACAATGAATGGGAATGTCTTGCTCCAGACCAGGATGATGGTTCCATCCAGAAAGCAGGGCAGTCTACAGGAAAACTGCTGTTCCTGGTCTGAAACATGTCCTGGGTCAAAGGCATAGATGGGGAGAGGTTTTGGTGCTGGGCAGGTAAAACAAAGCTGATTATTGCCTTTAGGGAATAAAACTTATGTTCATTTAGGTGGCAGATACAAAGAATATTGTTCATTAAACACTTCTCTTTTCTTTGGTACTTTAGTAAGGTTAGTTAATGATGTGTGTCTGACATTTTAAATAAGCAACTATGAGAGCTTTCATTCAAAATTTGAGATATTGATGTATTCACAGGTACTTCATGGACACCAAAATTAAGGTTTGTACATTTCTCCAAAGCCTCTCTTTGTAATAAATCATAAAGTCATATTAAATCACATATCTATGCCTGATTAATAATAATACTCATTATAATTTTGGCAATGAAAGTCCCAAGTAAAAAAATTTATCAGAATATCTGAAGTGAATTTACTTAGAGGATAGATGCCTGCAATGTTTAGCACAAAATCATAACTGTTTTCAATGTGCAAGGATATATTAGTTTTTATTCATGAGCACAACCTGATGATATGTGTGCTTTTTCAAACAGAAAAGACAACTAAAATCATAATGTACATCCCACATCTGAGTTCCAAACTTTTGTTTTCAAAGATTATCTGTTCATCTATCTGGGTTAATAAAAGTCAAGAAGGAATCTGAAGTGTTGCTTTATTTCTTACTTCCTCAAAGTTGGCAGACTGTAGAAGTGATGGATTTATCCATGCAGAGGCACAGGCGTAGGGCAATTATTGCACTATATCATTGTAAAATGCTCTGTGTGCCACTGTACTGTGAAATGATTGTAGCTTCTTCAGCTATGGCAAAGTTTTTGACATACCCAAGACTTTAAAATATAATATAAAAAGAGTAAGAGGAATTGTGTGTGAACACAAATTCAGAATTCTCCACTACCATAACACGGCACCATTAAGATGACAAACACCAGTGTTAACAGCACACAGAACACTATAAAGGTGTTTTGGCCAGGAAGGTTATCTTCTTTTATAATCTGGAGATTTATAATGAAAAATATGAAAGTGGAATGTATTTAAATTGAAAGAAGAAATATTTTCTTTTATCACTTAAAAAAATTAAATTATCATAAGCAGTGAGATTTATATTTTAGGTGTCATCTGAAAGAGTTTATCTGTAGGAGTATGATATCATTAACATCATGTGGGTTTCCCTGAGCACCAGCCCAGTAGAAAGAATTAGAACTTTTTTATAACCATGCAATTTACTGCAAGAACTTGTATTTCTCTGGAATTATTTTATATGGATGTGACCCGACCACCCACTATCAGCATTTCAGAAGGTCAATTATATTGTTAGTCAAAATATGATGATTCACTTTCATTTAGTGAACTACTACTGAATTTTTATAACCCTGAAATAAAATGTAATTGCATTTGTATGGAGCTAATTGTGGAAACTATTAGTAACTTCATAGATGGATGATCTCCAAGATTTATATTTTATCCAAGAAAACAGATTTATTTGAACAATTGTTGATAGAATTATCCTGATTAATACTTTGGTTTCTATAGAATGTAGAATATTGGAAATGAAGTTATGGAAATTTAATTAATATTTTATTAAAAGAGTTTTTGAAACATCATCAAATAATATGATATCAATTGTTATTTTATCCTTCATATACCATGGCTTACATGGCTTTTATGCTTTTTCTTTCTGGTGGATACTTGTGCCAAATTATCAGAATTTCAATTTTTGATAAATTATGTAAGTCCCCAGATATACTTTTTACTGCATAATATGGGGAAAATAAATGCCATCTAAACACAGAGTTATTTAAATAAGGTACTTGAAAATTTACTCTTCATATGAAATTATGTCTTCACCAATTTTCTGGAAAGTATTTAATTCAATAGAGAAAAAAACTCGAAAAAAGCAAAAAGTCTTTAAATATTGCAAATATTCAAAATAAATAAATTATTTGATTCTCAACAGGATTTGAAAGCTCTTAACTATTCTCAATTTCTTTGTCTAAAAAAGTGATTTTTATGGTGTAATGGCTTTCTAAATGTTACTGCATGCTAGTTTACATTGATATGTTACTATTCTGATTAGATTGTAGTTACACTAATTGTTCTTTTTCTTAATAACTTTTGCTGATGATGTCACACTTAAATAATAGTATTATGGTAGTAAAATCTATACCATACCAATACCAAGTGATTCAATAGTAAATTTATTAAAGCTGATGAAATTACATTATTTTAGGAATTGTTTGAAATTATAGAATTTTTTCCTGCTCCGTCCTTAGTTGGTTCAGTTTGTAATATTATGTGAAGCTGTCTGTTTTGATTGTGTTTCATTCTGTCTTCAAGCTGATGCAACTCTTAGGAAATATATATCTCCCTTTATATCTCCCTGATAAAAATTACATTTATAATAAATTAAAATTATAACCATAATTTCTGTTGCAGTAAAGGAAAGATGTAATCTGAGACAGAGTTGGAACACATAGATTACGTTTTAAAAGGATTTCTTGTAAAATACTTAACACAATTATAAAATCTATTATTTTTTTATTTTATAATGAAAACATTAAAAAATACCTTTTTTTCACAATTAAACAAGCTAATATTTTGACTTTTTGCCAACAATATTCTATTTTGAGATTCTATGTTAATTATTAAAAAAACTATTCAGTCCTCCAGCACATTTCTTAATAGTCACAGCTGTAACCAGAAGCAACCACTTTCCCCAATTCTTCTTAGTTAATAAGCTTAAACAAAAAGTGAGTGCAGATTTGGAAAAAGAAAGGTGCCTGTGCCTATTTGTGAAAATTTTCTGAGTTCAATGCTCTCAAGTACTTATTTATCTAACAAGCTAAGGAGTGGTATGGAAGGACAGCAAATGACAGGTCTCTTAACTTTTCAAAGAACCACTGGGATTATTTGTCAGCATAAGCAGCAGTTTGCAGCCAGTGCAGTTTGTAAACAATCTCAGAGCTCTCTGAAGACAACAGTGACTTCTAACAGAGGCTGCAAACAGTGCAGCCTTTATTTAACCTTAGTGTACGTGGCTTAGAAGGAGAAATCAAACCCTCAGGCTAATTGCCGTGGGCAGAAGGATCCCAAACCCAAGCAAACCCAACAGCTCAAATATGTGCTCTCCTGGGAAGTTTCTTGTGCATTTAGTTAGATCAATTTGGAACACACTTGTCTTACTATTTACAGTCTTCTACAAATAATTAACCCCCAAGAGAACAAAGTGATTTTTAACCCAAGACAAGTAACAGTCAAAAAATATTGCAAAAGAATAAAGTATTCTTTTCATTCCCAGTAGAATGTGGAAAGTTACCTTATATTAGAAAAGAGAAGAAATGGGAAAATAATTCACATAATAAAGATAAAATTATAAATAAGCCATGTTCCCATGAAGAATTAGGGAAAAATTAAAGCTGTGAACCACTGTATGGAAAATGTACAGGCATGGAATTAACAAAAATCAGACCAGTTCATCTCTACATCTGTATATTACCAGGAAAATACCTGTTAAAGAATCCATAAAGTCCTTTTTCATTTAAATTTGAAACTTGCATCAATTGAATTGGAAAATGCTAAAGAGATACTGCTTTCAATTAACATGGTTTTAAAATATTAAGATATGTAAAATGCAATGTCAACATATTCACCCCAGTTTTGGCTGCCTGAGTTGAAGGCCAGCTCTGACACTGTGTAGTCATAAAACTTGTGTATAAACAGCTGAATTGTAAGAGTTTATTTTGTGTCTATCCTTCACCTTCAGTCACTGCTTGGGCAGCCCTCTTCATAAGCTCCTGCTCAGCCTCAGTACAGCCATGCCCATTCCCAGCCTGGGAGACCTGGCATGATGGGCTCTCATTAAAGTGAAGTCATTCTTTTGTTATTTACCTTCATGGTGAAGGAGATAAGTTAATAGTAAATATATTTCTTCAAAGACTTTTTTTAAGTACCGTTGCATATCTGCATGTCTGCATATCTACTTTTAAAGGTCTCCCATCCTTCTGTGGATGCAATCAATGTCTGTAAAAGCAGCTCTGACTGTTACTCTGTTGGACTCTTGGAACATGAGGATCACTGCATTTGCTCCTACCTCTACTTTTTGAGAAGCAATCTCTGGGTTGAACTTCAATTCTCATGGCTTAATAGAGCACTCATCTGCTCTACCCATAGTGTTTAGTAGAGACTAAAAACCTTCCCCAGTTCAATGTCCCTTGGCATTAAGCCAACTTCACAACTTAAGTTGAGAAGTGTAGCATCCAATTCATGTGAATCTGGTAAACCAAGGAGCTCTTACACTGCTGGGTATTGGGGAAAGCACAGGTAGGAGTTACTGAGTAGTTTGATTGACATTCATATAAATACAAATACAATTCCACTAGGAACTCGACTTGGAGATACATCTTGTCCATCAAAAAGAATTGAAGACATCAATTTTTCAAACCCAAGATAAATACAGGATTCAATCTCAGTAACAAGAATTTTCAAAGTGCTTGGAAAATAGCTTTGATGGAACCATCATATCTCCATACATTTTTGAATTATATACAGAGCAAATATATTGCATTTATAGCTCGTTCAAATGTCTGCAGATATATTTTATTCAGTGCATACATGTAAATGCTTCAAGATATATCTTCTAGGGTTTTATGTAAATAGTTTAGCACATATCTTTCATTTGGAGCTTTTATTCATGTAAAAAAAAAAACTTTTCTGGAGAGCACATTCATGTATTGAACTTAGTCAATGAGATTCTGAATATAGGGCATTGTCTAACATGTCCAAAATTATTTCATGGACATTACTAGAGAAGAGGGACACCTTGGTATTTACAGTTAAAGGGCTGTATGTTCTTAATCAAAATATTATTTTAAACCATTTTAAATTCCAGTAATTTGACTAGATTAATTTTTTCAGTAAGCAGTAGCAATAGTGGTTATAGTTTCTCAGCAGAGTAACAGATGCCCTGTACATTCTCTGTTTGTTTGTTTTCTTACTTGAATAAAGGACAGCATTGCATACATGCTTAAATTGCATGGAACAGCAATCCAGTGGTTGAGTACAAGAAACTTAATATCATCATCTGCCAGCCAATTTAGAGAATTCAGCATTTAGGCATTAAAAAGAGACTAACTGTATTGGTTTTGTACAGCTAAAAATTTACCCTATTATCCTGCCTCCCATGAAGATGGATGCACACTGGTGGAGACTTGTATTAAAACATATCAAGCTTATATAATATTCCTTCTTACATACTTGCATTCCCCAGTTATTTTGAACTCTTTCCTGGTCCTCATGGGGCTTGTGTGTTTCTAAAGTCCTTGAATCTCACTGCCAACAATTCATCAAAGTGGCCCATGAAAGCACAAAGATTTTTGTGCCAAAAAAAGTCCTTTAGTGGTGACTTCTGTAGGAATACTTCCTGTTGATAAAATAGCCTTTTAAAAAATTTATTTTTGTTCTGAACACAGTATTTAGGTGCTTTGTTTGAGCATCTGTTAAAAATGTTCAGCTCCTCTTTAACAAATGCTTAATTGCTTCCTCCATTTTGATTTTAGGATTCAATTTTCTGTCACTGAAAACCAGGGACTTTATAATAATATGAGTAACAGTAGTATAGTAAATTGAGTAGATAAGGATCTGAGGTGCTGAGGTATTACTATGCAACAAAATTAAAACCTAAATGTGACCTAAAATACATTCCAGCAAAATGACAGCTCCTACTGAACATTGTAATGGTTTAGGTTGGAAAAGTCCTTTAAGATCATCATATCCAAACATTTACCCAGCATTGCTAAGTCCACCAGTAAACCATGTCCCTAAAGATTTGTTTGCCTTTTTCTTTCCAGAATCTAAACTAACTAAAGGGAAGAAATGACCTGTATAACCTGAAGACAAAATGATGTCTCTGCGTTTCTTTATTAATAAGAAAGTTTCAGTATCATTGATAAGCATGACCTACTCTGGTACGATATTTTAAATGGAAAGAAACTAAAACTATTCCTGTTAGATTTGTGACAGTCCAATGATTGGCTCAAAATACAGCTATTCAAAGAAGTTGATATCTAATAAATATGCATAGGGGCTTTCATTTCCATTTTTCCTCAGTGAATAAATGAATGAGAAGACAATACTATTTATCTATTGCCCTTGAGTTAAGCTATAGAAATACAACTTAATTAAAAAGACTTTTAGCAGTAGGACGGATTTACATAAGGTTGGAAAGAAAAAATAACAGCTGTTAAATAAGAGAAAATGAGCTGGATTATAAAGAAAATGGACTTCATTACAAATCAGGCTTGTATTACAGGATGTGAGAGGAAAATGGAAGAACTGGTCCATACGCAGCACAGAAAAAGTGTATTTCCTAAATAAATGGGAGGGATGTTCAATTAAACCACCATGAAACCATGAAAGACAGGAGTAAATGAGAAGAGAAATGCCTCATACCACAGGGAATCAAATTATTTTATTACCAGAAAATGATAGGAAAATTAAAAGACAGCTGTATATTTATTCTTTCCACAACCAGCAATTTTAGAAATCATTGGTATTTTTAAAAAGTAATTCTTTCTTACTGTCTTTTTTCCTGCCAAGTGCAGGATAAAGATATTTACTAAAATGATGATGAAAGCTGTCTTTGTCAAAATAAATTAACAGCAATTATCCTGGTTATGCACATTTACTTTCATGCTAGCAGAAGATAAAATTAGAAAAGTTTTAGAAACATCAAAAAATCTTGAACTTTCTTAGTAACACTAAGGTAGCTACTACTGACAATCTAAAAATATCAAACTCATAGTTATTAAAGAGCTTTAAAAACAACTAAAAAATTAAAATAATGTTTCCAGGCTATATTCCTACTCATTCTATAATCCTAAAAGTTATTAGATTTACAAGGTATTTCACTGATGTTAGTTTTTTTTTAAATTCCACTCTCTCTGAAAGCTTCTTGGATAACATATTCTCTTTATAAATGCCACTAGTACTCTTGTATCAGGCTCAGAATCAAAAAAACCCAGGAAATAAGTAATATTAACTTTATTCTGCCTCAAGGCATGTGTTTAATGGTGGGTTCTCAAAGGTGTGTGAAACATAAAGGAAGAAATGCTCTAAGGAAGAAATGTGGCCTGTATCATGCTACTGTCAAATGACTTCGAGCTGCTTACAGAGATAAAAATCTTGCAAGTATTTAGTGATTGCTCTCTTAGACTTATATCTGCAGGTTAAGAAGAAGGAGAAAATCTAACCATAAATTTGTAAGGAACATTTTAAACCTCATTCTCTAAACTTGCCTGTCAGAACCCAGAGGGTACTGGATAGGTTCATGAATTCCTAGCATCAGAGAAACATAGAATAGTTTGGGTTGGAAGGGAGCATAAAGATCCTCTCATACCATGAGCAGGGACACCTTCCACTAGACCAGGTTGCTCAGAGTCCCATCCAACCTGGCCTTGAACACTTCCAAGGATGAGACATCCACAGCTTCTCAGGGCAACCTGTGCCAGGGCCTCACCACCCTCACAGGGAAGAATTTCTTCCCAATACCTGATCTAAACCTACTCTCTATCCATTTGAAGCCATTCCCCCCTTGTCCTGTTACTACATGCCTTTGTCAAAAGTTGCTCTCCAGCTCTTGTAGCCTCTTCAGGTACTGGAAGGAGTCTATAAGGTCTCTGCAGAGCCGCCTTCCTCTCCTCAAGGCTGAACAGCCCTAATTCTCTCAGCCTTTCCTCACAGGAGGGGTGCTCCAGCCCTCTGATCATCTTTGTGGCCTTCCTCTGGACTTGTTACAACAGGAACTTGTTCCAACTTGTTTTTTTGTGTTGGGAGACCCAAAACTGGATGTCACACTGCAGGGAAGGTGACACAATAGCAGTGTCACCTCCCTTGGCCTCTTGGTCATGCTCATTTTGGTGCAGCTCAGGGCACAATTGTTCTTCTGGGCTGCAAGAGCACACTGCTGACTCATATTGAGCTTTTCCACCAAAAACCCCCCAAAGACCTTCTCCCCACAAATGTTCTCAATCCATTCTCCACCCACCCTATATTTGTGCTTATGTTTGCTCCAATACACTACACTTGTTCTTGTTGAACTTCATGAGGTTCACACAGACCCACATCTCCAGGCTGCCCAGGTCCCTCTGGGTTTACCCCTCCCCTCTAGTGTGTGACTGCACCACACAGTTTGGAGTTGTCAGCAAATTTTCTGAGGGTTCTTCAATCCCACTGTCTATGCCACCAAAAAAATATTGCTGGTCTCAATACCAACCCCAATGCCACTGTCACTGGTCTCCACTTGGACATTCAAAAGATCCTAGATCAAAAGAGACTTTTATTTTTCAGAAAATATACCCAAATCATAGAAAGTTTATTTTAGATAAAAACCACATGCTTACCCAAAAAACTCACCAAATCTAAACAATAAAAAAATCCAAGTGCATAAGTTTGAAGACAGTAAAAACTAAACAAAACAGCCAGTCAGCAGATGAGAGTCAGACAGAGAGAAATGCTAAAATTACTGTTTGGAAGCAAATTGATCCTACAGTAAGACAGAAGAGTCACAAATAGCAAAATGTACATGCGGTGTTATAATTGGAAATTTCAATAAAGTCTTCTGAAAAGGTACTGTGACCCCTTATTGTTAGAGTTTTTGGATAGGACACCTCAATGTTATCAAGTTCTTGAACCTTTATTAATAGTGGCTTCAAGCTTAAATCTCAAAGTCAGTTGTGATGTGTTTTGCTACAGTGGAACTCCTTCCTGTCACAGGAGGTTTTGATAAACCGAACACATAGCCTGGAAGAGACAATTAAAAATGTTTCTCTTGTTATAGCGATGAAAACCCACAGAAGCGATGTAAATAGCAAGCACGAATAATTGCTTCCATTCTTTTCATCTGGAGGGATTTCCAAGGCAACTTGCAGCCAGAGCTGAACACTGTGCTGAAGTGGCTGAGTGATTCCCAAGTGAGTCTGGGAAAGCAAGCTCTGATATATCTGCAATTGTCTGCATGGAGATAGTGATAATAGAGACCTCTGACATTGTTTCTAGAAGGCTCATTATATCATACACAAAAGACTGAACAGCTGCATTGCCATAGTGATGTATATGGGTAGTACTAGACTAGGGAAAAACAACTATAAATAAATATAACAAGCAACTTCTTATAAAAGTAGATATGATTAAAGATCACAGTTAAATCCCTTCCTTTTTAATAATTCTGATAATTAAATAAAACTCAGAGTTTGAAGGAGGTAGGTCCTTGATTTTCCTGAAATGTTATATTGTTCTGCCAAGACAATCTGGAGAGAATTATATAGCCAGAATTCAAATATGGAGGATCACTGTCTCCTAATGATGCCTCTGACATAAAAGCCATCTAGGAAGATAAACTAGTCCAGATTAATTAACGACCTAAATTTCTCCTTGCCTTTTCTTCTTCATGGGTTCATGACTATTTCTGACCCTTCTTCCCTTGATGATTATTTCTTCTTTAGCAGCTCATGGAAAGCAGAAATTAAAATGCAGCAGTCGTGTCATGTACACAAACATTTTTTTCCCTATGGCTAAATATGTAAGATTTGAGATGGTAAATAGTTTGTTACTGTCTTCTGTCACTGAGGTGCTGGGTAAATCTACTTACGATGCCCATAAACACTGTATTTACAAAACCCTGAGTACTTGTTTGTTTAATGTACTCTCTGCTATCTGTGTATCAGTAGTGATTACTGCCCACACAAAAGAAATCGAATACACATAGAGCCAAAATGCAGTTCATGCAAATTTAATCAGAAAGTACTCATAATTAATTTAATGGATGTGAAATCCAGCAGCATACAGTAATCATGGAGATCTCTGCTACCCAGCAGAGACAGCAGTGATTGGTTATGTGTAGCATAACACAGAAAATGTCAATGAGATACAGAATTATTACTAGCATTAAAAAATTATCTAACCTACAGATAGCTTCAGTAAAATAAGTTTTAAGATATAGGTGTAAATCTAAGCATTTTCTATGCAGAAGTGCATTTGTGTGGTTAGGAGTGAGTTATGAGCTCAGGTATTGCACATTTGCACAAGGATCTTCAGACTACAGGTGACAAAGATTTATCTCTCCTTTTCCAGGGTATTTTCTATCCATATGGTAGGTTTTTGGTAAGTATTCTCAATTGCCTACCCTAGTTAATGTACCCCATGTTTTAAAAAAATAAAAATATTTCAAGTAGCTATTCATAGTAATGTTGCAAAAATACTTTTTATGGCAGTATTATATTTGTTTTACAGTTCCTTCTTTGAGACTATAAAGGGTGAAGATGAAATATTACAGAGGAAAATCAAAAGTGTGGAAATTACAAAAGCTAATAAGTGGTACACAAGTGGCAGTCCACTTCTAGTTGTACTTCAAACCTCTTGCACTTTGTGTTACCTCATGACTTATTGTCTATGACCCAAATAATTAACAGTAGGTTAAAAGAGCTTGTAAAACAAAGAGGAAAGGACAAAGCAAATGATTTAAAAGGAAGCTCCACATTAGAAACAATTCTTTAGAAGTTTTAATGAAAATGTAGGCTCTGAGAAGGGTTAGAACATTCTTATATCATCACATGTGAAAACAGAAGGACTTCAGTGCAATGATATGGGTTAAGACAATTTATCAAGTGGACTTTGTGACCTCCTATGGAACTGAAGTTAAATTGCTTTAGAAAGTGGCTCCAAAGGTTTTTGGGTTTTTTTTTGGTTAGGGGTAGTTTTTGTTTTGTTTTGTTTTCTGTTTCAACCTCTTATAACTGAAAGGCAATACTTCAGATTCAGAACTGGGTAAGCAAAACACTGATATAAGCAAGAGTGGAAAAGGGTTAGAAAGAGCTGTGAAAGTCTTTTAAATGAGGAAATTAGTAGAAAGTCTCAATATGTAAAAATCATAGGCATCAAGTTTTGCAAAATAACACTTTAAAAATATTGAATCATGATTAGGCAACTTAACCATACACCTCATACTGGTTCAAACTCTAATATTTTTTTTTACTGTAGTTTAAGTGACTGATGTTTGGAGATATTTTCTTTTGATAATGACAGTTTTTTAGGTGTTATGCATCCCTAGCTTTTTTCCAATGTTTTTTTAAAGATAATATGAATAGTAAGAAGCTGAGAAAAAAAGCATTTTGAAATTTGTTTTCCCTGTCATACTTTGTCTGAGAACTACCATCAAACTTTAATATTCCAGTAAAATATTAAAAGAAAAAAAGTTGAAAAGTTCTGCCTGCATCTAAATATTGTTTTCCTTATATTAAAGTTTTTCAGGTTGTATTTTGTTTGCCTCAAACTTAAATAAAACTAGACATCCAGTTTTGGAGGTGTGAATCAGCTGCATTAAAATATCTACTCTCATTATAGTTTGAATCTTGAGTTTCATTGCCGGCATTTATTGTCTTTCAGACCATATACATTGTTTTGCTTGTCACATTTTAAAAGAGTAGTACAGTGTGCTGAATAAATCTTCTAAAGTCTTTAGGTATTTAGGTCTTTTAGGTATTCAAAGACAAAAGTCCTTGGATTTCTGGAGTCATGGGGAAGGTTTATAAACTGGTCAGACATTGCAAGATGTACAGCTTTACTTAGCATCATTCTTCAGACTTGGTCACCTCATATGCCATTTTGGGCAAAATAAAGAGAGACTAGATTGCATTTTGATGCTCACTTTCTTCTTATTTTTGGTTTTCATTTTTATATTTTGTTTCAATGTCCAAAAGAACAGACTTTGAATGATCACTAAGTTGTTACATGCTGTTGTTACATGGGTACACAAGTAAACACAATTTCCTTTGAAGAAAGGCTTTTCAGCAAAGCCTTAAAATCCAATAATGAGCAATGAACTGCTTGTGTTGTCTGACTTTGTGTTTGATCCTCTAACCTAGTGATTTCTTGCATGTATTATTTAGTGAGGATACATGCTCACATGCTGAATCTGCAATTAGAGGGACATGTTGTGAATTATCCCTAAGGTTATATTCCACCTGCTGATGTAAATTATCCTCCTTCATAGTGAGATGTAGAATGGCAGAATTTCCCTGTGATTTTGTACTAGAGCCATGCAACAGCACCATCCCTGTAAGTGTTCAAGGCCACATTTATTGGAGCTTTGAGCAGCCAGGTCTAGTTGAAGGTGTCCATACCTGTGCCAGGAGGCTTGGAATAAATGATCTGTAAGGTCTTTTCCAACTCAACCATTCTGTGAATCTGTGATTTTATGGAGCTCTTCTACATAACAAAAACACACTAACATTATTGTGCATTTTTACACTTTATTACTAGCTTATATCATTAGCCCAAGGAAAAGGGATAGTTTGAATGAAATCGCCCCTTAAAATACTTTAAAATAGTTAGAGGAAACAATTTTAAAAACTAGTTTTAAAACTTCTGTTCTTTCATTACAGAAAAATTCCAAGTGTATCATTTGACCGATCCTTGTCTGCCTTTAACAGGAGAAAATGAGGAGGACACAAATATGGTTCAGTAGTAAGAACTGACCTTCTTAAATTCCTTCTCTTTTCTTCACCATTTACCATAGAAATCATAAAGTGTCAACAAAATATTAGACATAATTTTTTATTGCTAGCAAATTCTGTTGAAGTTGACTTCTTTCTCAAGCCTGACACATGAAATTGTCAAAAGGACAAAAGAAATATGTGTGAAAGCATTTTTTATTATTTGCAGATCACATTGCTAGCTTCCCGGAGTATTTTATTTGAAATAGATGTCTGTGGACTTTGTTGTTGTATCACTAAGGTTTTATGTGTGAATTTGATTTTTTTTTTAAATATTAAAATACTATACTAAGAGAGGATTGTGTTGTGATCTGACCTGACATTTCGTTCCTTTTTTAGTATTTAATTGGCTCTTCTTCTGGGGATTAAGATACTATAAGAAGAAAAATGTTTTGGAGGAGTCATGATGTAATTGAATCTGTCTGTCTGTCTATATATCTGTCAGAGATTTCTGTGGTGGGATGTTTTAAAGTCTGACAGGACAGTTGAAACTATAAAACTGAACTTTCCTACATTCAATATTAAAGGCCTTCTTCTTGCTAATGCTTAATCCTTACATATCATCATCACTACCTATACAAAGCTGTTAGTATTTGATAACCATTTTCTGAATTAATTGTGAGTCTGCTGGCAGTGATGCTACACAGTCAGGACTGATGGCTGGTGTCCTTACTTCTTCCAACTCACCAAGGTCAAGGTGATCTGCCTTGAGAGCTCCTCAACGAGACAAGTCAAGCAAATTGGGTTTGTCTTCCAAATTTCTGCACTGATGTCTGATGTTTTTATCCTGTTGCCCTTTTTGCACCCCCCAAAGAGGGATTTCTTTTGCTCCCCACACTGCTTATTTTGCTTCTTGGGCTACAAAGATGATGAGGGGACTGGAGCATCTCATGAAGAAAAGCTGAGGGAGCTCAGTGGGTTTCAGCCTCAAAAAGACATGGATGGCTCAGAGGGGTCTTCATCAGTGTCTGTCAGTGCATGCAGGGAGGGGTCAGAGCATGGACCAGGCTCTGCTCAGTGGTGTCAGCAATGGGACAAGAGGCAATGGGCAGGAATTGATGTACAGGAAGTTCCACCTGAACAGGAGGAAGAACTTCTTCACTGTGCAGTGACCAAGCACTGGAACAGAGCACCCAGAGAGGGTGTGGAGTCTCCCTCACTGCAGATATCACAGAACTATGTGGATGCCATCTCAGGTCATGTGCTCTGGGATGAACCTGCTTGAGCAAGTTTCAACCTGACCCATTCTGTGCTTCTCTTTTCCTCCATCTTGCCAAACACAATTGCAGTGCTTTTTAGCAGGATTTCCTGCCTATTTTCACCCTTTTCTCCTATGTGGTGACTTAGTAGCTCGGTTGCCTTGGAGGTGTATCTATCCCTCTCCCGCCTGTGCTTCTCACATTGCTCATATATTACTGCATAGCTCTGTGGCTGTGCCATCCCAATACTGTAAAATGCTCACATATTGCTGCTGGCTGCACCACTTTAGCATGCTTACTTTCAAGTTCAAGGCAAGTCAATATATTAATTCTAACCCAAACAGTACATTTATAATTGATATGCATTGACCTTTGCATTGGCTACAATGACAAGGTCTGCCAATATTTATAGATTAAACCCATTGTTTGCATTTAGAGTGTCAATGTAAACTAACTTCTTGGTCAGGAGACAGTTCAGTTTGGAAAAGTTTATGGAGGCCTCCTACGTCAATATCCATGATGAGATATGAATTAGAATTAACTGTTGACTTAGGCAGCTGCCTGTCTTTCTTTCTTCCCTGATTGATGTGTTAGTTGTTGGTATTTTTTATTTGGGTAAATATTTCTCTTAAGAACAGTTGTTTCCTTTTCCTTCTGCCTTGATGGCGTAACTTGCATTTGCCTCTTCAGTTTTTTGTCAGGACACTGTCTTACTTTTCTTATGGACCCCAACATTTCTTTCACGTTGTGCGTAAACCTTAAGGTATTTCCAAGAGGAAGTTCAGAATGTTTTGATACATTCATTATTCTGTCATTGATTTTCTAAACCTTGTGGCTAACTAGTCTTCCCTTTCCCTACTCAGCAGCTTCTCTTCCATAAAATTTCTCAAGGGAGGGATTTTATAACCTTTTACAACCTTCCACACAAAATTCTTTACATGAAAATTTTAAAGAAACTCCTATTAGAGTCTCCTTTCTAAAGTCCTCTAATTAGAAAATGGAAAAGCAAATAACACAAATAAAATAGAGAAGTACTGTTTTTAGAAGATAGTAGTGGTATAAATCACATTTATTTTTAATATTATCATAGACTTTGGAGAATTCATTAAGGGCCTTTCAGTTTCTGAGAAACTACCCAGACTGTGCTCCAAGTAGGAATGTGATGTCTTCTCTTAATCACTGAATATTAATAAAAGGCAAAGAATTTTAAAGAAAATTATATTTTCTGAATGTGAAAATGAAAATAATTTTTAATATAAACATGGCAGGTTTTTTAAAAATAAATTACTAAAATGGTTAAAAATAATTATGCCCATATGGAATAATCTATTTTGGATGTATTGAATTGTCAGTAAACAGGCACAGACAGTCCTGGTGATAATTAAAATAGATTTTAAAAGTGCAATTCATTGAGACAAATTGTTTGCAGAATAGCTGGATTGTAATCAATATTTTGATTTACAGGATAGAAAAGCTATACAGAAATATTCAAATTCTTTTAACAGCTTCACAGAATTTCAGATTCATGATATGCTTTATTCAGTCTCTGGACAAAGGTGACTCATGACTGAGCTTTATCCCTTACTAGCCAACACATATCCTGAGGTAAAGCAGCAGAATTTCCAGCAAGTCAGGGAGTGATCCTGCTCCTCTATTTACTACCCTCTGAGGCACATCTGGAGTGCTGTGTCCAGTTTTGGATTCCTCAGGACAAGACAGACTTGGAGCTCCTGGAGCAGCTTCAGTAGAAATTACAGAGATGATGAAAGGCTGGAGCATCTCTCTTATGAGGAAAGGCTGGGGGAGCTGGGGCTGTTCAGCCTCAAGAAGAGATGAGAGAGAGGGAACCTCATCAGTGTCTGTCAGTGCCTGCAGGGAGGGGTCAGAGCATGGACCAGGCTCTGCTCTGTGATGCCCAGAAATAGGACAAGAGGCAACGGGCAGGAACTGATGCACAGAAAGTTCCACCTTAACAGGAGGAGGAACTTCTTCACTGTGCACTGGAACAGATCACCCAGAGAGGGTGTGGAGTCTCCCTCACTGCAGATACTCCAGAACCATCTGGTTGAAATCTTGTGCCATATGCACCGGAGTGACCCTGCTTGAGCAGGGAAGTGGGAGCAGACAACCCACTGTGGTCCCTTCCAACCTGACCCATTCTGGGATTATGTGATTCTATGACGCAGACAGACTGTTGAAATTTGATCAGGAGTTTCGTTTAGTCAAACTGAATTTTAGCTGTTTTGAGAAGTAGTTGAAAATTATTAGTAGTACTGGGGACAGGTTTTGTTAATTGATTATATGAATAAGTATTTGGTGTTTCAGGAAAACAAGTAGTATGGCTAGGTAGAGGGTAATGTGGCAGAAGGATGCTAAAAGATTACTATACTGACCTTATTATTTGTTCAAGTGAAGACGAATGCAGCCCTTGCAGTCTGTTCACATTCCCTTTAGTCCTAGTCCAGAACAGAAACAACAGGTCTGACACTGAGTTTACAGTGCCCCGTAACTCAGTTCTATTTTGTATTTCTTTCACTTTTCTATTCCTGACCCATACAGCCAACTCTGGGAAAAAGCTGATGTGAGAATTTACTTGAGGAAGTGCTGCTGTAGCAGGACACAATTCCTAAAACATGCATAAATCTTTCTAAAAATAAATGCTTTTCTTGCACCGGAAAAGACAAGAGATTTCTGACAGCAGACAGCTAAGGAGGAATAGTTCCTTCTGAGCAGCTACTTGCAAATTGTTTCCAATTTTCTGCAAGTATAAGTCCTCCACTCTATTCTGTTACTATAAAAGAAGCACCATTTGCTGCAGGACTAAGGACAAGATTTTTGTTGCAATTCTCAATATTGCTACAGTAAGAGTAATTTGGTATGTTTCATATGGTTTGTATTTCAAAAGATGATATTCAACCAAGTGCTTGATGATTTCAGATTCCAAGTAATTTACTTTTCTACAAGTAAAATAGCCCAATAAATAAAGTAGTAGACCCTCTCATTAATTTAGTCAATAGTTTGTAAAGTTATTTCAAAAGTAGCATACTATCTAACAATTTGTTGCCTGGAAAAATCTCTCCTGGCAATGTGTCTTTTTATGAGCACGGATATGGAACTAGTATCTAAAAGAAATTTGTATTTCAGTGCATAGACATTGTTTATTTAATCAGATTTATCAGGCTTTATTCTGGGGTCTATGATTCATATGCAGTACTCAGTAAATAAATTTATTTCAGTCTCATCATTTCTTTTTTCTTTAGGTTTAGATTTTTTCTTCAGGGAAAAAACTTCTTAGTAAAGAATCCTCAGCCTATGAATTTAAGATTAAAATGTAGAACATTATTTCATTTGCTAGAGTGTCTGACTTCAACAACCACTGTTAGTTTGTATTAAATAATATTATATGAATATTTTATATTCAATAAAGTATTTATTGAATACTTTAGCTCCATAGACTTCAAAAGTTAAAGTAACAAAAGCAAAGGAGAAATACTTAGAAACAAATGCTCAATAAGAACTATTTTACAAAATATTTTTGTCCTCAGCATACCAGCAGAAGGAGAATTTACCCCAAAATATTCCTGAGAGGTGAGGAGCAACATCACTAGTTGTATACCAGGCAAACCTGCTTGTTCTGCAGGTGAGTATTTTTGGGCTTTTTTTTAATGTGAAAATGGGTGATTAGTAATTGAGATTTTCCCTCATTCTCTGTTTAAAAAAATTATTTATCTTTCTTCTGGTTTAGAGCAGCATTGCTACCAATATTTTGGTTTCTCCATAGCATCCACAGTCTCAATATGAGAGATTTTGTTTTGGTTTAGATGTTCACATAATTCTAACTTTCAAAAGTAATGTATATGGAACTGTTACTGGTCATAAATTACCTTCTCAGAAAATTTACTGAAGTATGTAAAATTATTTTAATTTCTCAAAGTACTTGAGCAATGTGCGGTGTCAAAATATCCTTAAAATCTTTTAGGCCTGCAGACACAAGGTGGTAGTATCAGCCTTTAGTATTAATTGTTTAGGGTGGCACTGTTTTTAGTTAATAGCCTTTGTTTCCTCTCATTTCCAAACAAGGGCTAGAAAAAATCCTTTGCCTTTGGTCTTGCTAACATTTGGTCTATATCTCGAACTACTGATGCATCAATCTAGTACTAAACTAGTAAATTAAAGATATGAAAATGAAATCAAAGTAAGGATTTTCATGTCTCCCAGCAAACTAGAGAAATTGTATATTTTTCTGGTTTGTCACATTTCTTCATAAATTCTTAGAATATTGAAGGGAAGAGTGAAAAATTGGGCATTTCAGACAAACAGATTACCTTCAAAAGACTACGTCTGCTATGAAATATGAATCCCATATTTCTACTATTCTGACAAATGATCAAGTCATGGATAGTTTATTAGGAAACTGCAGGCATTTTGTTCTATAGAAATCTCACAAAGAACAAGGGTCCTGATTGATAGATGTTTTTAACCCCTATCTGCTACTGGCCATCTTCTCAAGAGAATAAAAAAATAATTAGGAATTCAGTAAGAAAAAATAATTAGAATCTACTACTTAGCATTTTCCCTTTTTTCAGGAAGCCTGTTGGAATGTTTTTTAAATAATTCTCCAACATTTTATGCCATTATACTCTATTTTTAAGTAAGATTTAAGATCAAGGCATAGCAAGTCTATTTAGAGACATTTAACTAGCTGTTCTTAGGGATTGCCTGTAGTATGGTATCATGTTCATACAGGATCACCAAATTGGGGCAGTCAAAGCTGCTCCAAAACTCCACATCTTCAACCAGTTCCTCTTTGTTTATACAATTATTTACTTTTAACACTTAAGACACCAGGACTGGAAATAGAAATTAATCTTTCATTACAGTGAAGATCTTTATGCTTTTTTTATCTTTCAACATTGAAATGCTTCTAGAAATCTGACTTTATATGAAGAAACATAGTCTAATAAATACTACGCAAAAGAACATTCATCTTGTTAGTATTTCAATTATTTTTCCATAAATTTTTGATGCAGATAATGTTTAGTCAGCCACTCTGTGTGTGTGTGTGTATGTATGTGTGTATGTGTGTAATATGTGATAACATGGCATAATTGCTTTTCTGGCATGAGTTTATGACTTCTCATTACTCATATGACAAAACGTGTCAGTCTGGCTGGGGTAGAGTTAATTTTCTTCCCAGTGGCAGGTGTGGGACTGTGCTTTGGATTTGTGCTGAGCACAGGGTTGACAGAGTTGTTTTTGCTGTTGCTGAGCAGAGCTTACATAGAGCCAAGGCCTTTTCTGCTTTTCATATTGTCAGGCTGGCAGGGAGGTTGGGGGTACCTGGGAGATTGAGAGAAGACATAACCAGAACAGGTGATCCCAACTGACCAAAAAGATATTCTAGACTATAAAGCATCATGCTCAGTATAGGAAAGTGGGCAAAGAAAGGAGAAGTGGGGGCTGTTCTGAGTGATCTGAGTAATTATGTTTGTCTTCCCAAGTCGTCATTATACATCTTGTGATCTCCTGGAAATGCTGAACACCTGCCTGCCTACAGAGAGCAGTGAATTAATTCTGGTTTTGCCTCAATCCATGAGTTTCAAAGCTTTTTTAACCTCCTGGTTTTATCCTCAATCCCACAGATGGAGGAGTGAAATGCATGATATGTGGTGCTTGGCTATTGGCTGGGGCTAAACCATGACATAAGGCTAAAAATGAGAAGTGTCAGGTTCTCCTACATGAATGTTATGAGTCTCAAGGATGGATTATCTGTGACAGGATGATTGAGGAATAGTTAGAGAATGAATAAGAATAGCTCCTGGAAAATCAGACCATCCATTTGATGACTGAGTTTTAATTAGGAATCATGAGTGTTTTCTTTAGAACTTTATTTGAAAAATTTGTGACTTGTATGACTCAATTCAGTCAGGTGAGAATTAAGAAAAATTCTATTTATCTTTAGGTTAATTTTGGCTTCATTAGAGATGAATTATGAGCATTAGAATGGTAAATATTATCAAATAAATAAAATAAAAATAAATAAATATTATCAAATATCCTCTAACATAGGGTCTGAGAAAGACTTTGATTTGTATATTATAGTATTTCAGTAGTTATGATGGAACCTCATTTCTTAAGGAGGAAAATTCTGCTGTTGGAGGGGTTTTTTTGCATTCCCACTGTGTAGGCTAAAACAAGATTTTAAGATGCTCCCAAAATAAAACTGAATTCCTGCTAAGTGTGAGAGCTAGACATTCTAAAAGAGTGAGAGCGAGAAATTCTAGAACACTCTGGAGATTTGGAGATCTAGGTGTCCTTGAATTCCACATCCAAGCTTTTTGATTTAAATCATTTGTGAGCATACCTACAACAGCTCCAGCTTGCGGCACTAATAGTGTGAGAATAAAGAAATGGTAAGATTATAAAGAGATATTATTTCTCACTGTTCAGACTTAAATGAATCAATACTTTGTTCTTAAATTGTATTTTCACTATAAGAGAGAGACTTCCAACTTTCGTGTTGCATTAATACTAAGTGCTCCCAAATTTCAGAATGAAATAATTATGTTAAGCTAATGTGTGATGGAAAATGGTTACAAGTACATTGATTTACACTGTAGATCTGAGAATGGAATTTGCAAGCTTGGCAGGTTTATAAAATAGTACCTTTTAATAAATCTAAAAATATTAGTTATACTGTAAAGATCAGCATTTGACTATTCCATATGGCATTTAGCTATTAAAGAAACAGAAGCGCTGGCAGTTTAAAAATGATCTGATTTTATCAAGACATATTTCTCTAAATGCAGGAATATATTTCTAGGATAAAATTAGAAACAGTTATCCGATTTACTTTAAATCTAAATGCGGCAAGTATATTGAATGTGAAAAGAAAAATTAAATAACGAATCCTGGAATATGTGTGCCTGTGTGAGTAGGTTGGATGTGGGCATAGTAGTGTGGAACCACATCTGGATTGCATTTTACAGCACCAATCATTATTTTCTCATGTAAGAGAAATGCTTTTGGCATGAAAAAAATGACCCTAAGAAGTGTTTTTTTCTTCCCTAATCCTCTTCCTTTCTTATAACATGGTATGAAAAGTTACATGGTTTGGAGTTCAGGGTTTCTGGTAGTTATGTTTTTGCTTAATTTTACACTAAAATTTACTGTGGATATCAGAGTACGGTTGTTCCACTTCTGTTTCATTATGTGGTTATCTCATGCTCTGAGTAGTATAAATCTAAGATCAAGATTTTCCAGTACAGATGTTTCAATTGCTTAGGGAAATAATGAATCTGTATTTAATTTACTCTACACCTCTTGTATCATTGCATTATAAATTTATTATTCTCACTCGTAAGAGGAATGTAGTTCTTGCTCTCCTAAGTGTTATTTATTCTTTAGCTTCACATATAACCATTGCTTCACATATGCAGTCCTTGAAAGGGAGATTTGTTTATGGAAAGACATCTTATGATAATGCCACAGGGCCTGGCCTGGTGGTTTCAGATTCAACAGAAAGAAAGGGTCCTAAGACTAAAATTCAGAGATCAGAGAAGTAAATTTATGAATTTTGAATGGACTGCATAGCTATTCAAGGCCACTCTTAGAGCTTTAAGTACAAAAAACCAATATTTCTTTGTTCAAAATAAATAACTTCAGATATCACGTTATTTTTAAAGGAGAATAGTCAAATGTTTACATCTCTGCTATATTCTATAGTGTCACTGATTTTCCATACTTAATAAGCTAGGGAAACCATAGAATATGTTTTTCTTACTGTACTAGATACACTATAGACAGATTATATCTCTTTCATTGATAAGGCAAAAGGGATTCCAATCATCAATAAATAGAGGTTAGGTATTTTAAAGAGATGAAATCTTGATTTTGTGCAACTTTTCCAAAACTCAAATCTACTCTTCCCTACTGATATGGAAACACAGCAGGAGGTTAGCTTCTCTTATTGTTTTATTTAGACATAAATTTCCTTCATTATTAAAATCTGTTCCTTCATTATTAAAAGTACAGTTGGATGGAAGTTCAAAGGGAGGATTATTTCTGGATCTTACTTGCTGTTGTCTGTTTATTTCATAGAATCATAGAATGGTTTGGGTTGGAAGGGACCTTAAATCTCAACTCACCCCAGTCCCCCTGCCATGGGCAGGGACACCTTCCACAAGACCCAGATGCTCAGAGCTCCATCCAACCTGGCCTTGAACACTTCCAGGGATGGAACGTGCACAACCTCTCTCAGAAAAAAAAATTCCAGGGTCTAACCAGCCTCACAGTAAGGAAGTTCTTCCTTATATCACCCCTAAATCTAAGCTCTTTGAGTTTGAAGCCACTCCCCCTCGTCCAGGAATGTCCCAGGCATCACTGTCACTCCAGACCCCTGTGAAGAGTTTCTCTCCATCTTTCCTGTTGGCTTCCTTCACACAGAAAGACCACAGTGAGCTCACCCCAGAGCCTTCTCTGTTCCAGGCTGGACAATCCCAGCTCTCCCAGCCTTTCCTCCCAGCAGAGCTGCTCCATCCCTCTGCTCCCCTTGG
>JANRGV010000051.1:11640864-11654207 GCA_024734035.1 Alethe castanea
AATCCCCTCCCTGCCCTGCTGCCCACGGGGCTCTGCGTGCAGCCCAGCACACGGGGGGCTCTGGGCTCCCAGCACACATTGGAAGTTTTAAAATACTTCTAATAGTTATAGTAAATACTGAGAAATAAATACCATTTTAGATGCATTAAAAAAATCATATCTGCATTCCCTTTTGAGAATAGACAAGTTGTTTTAAAAAATGTCAGCCATAGTCCTGATTTTCAATAATGCCGAGCCATAACAAAGTGCATCCTTGCAATGGATAAGATAGAAAAGATAATTAACTAAGTATCCCTCATTAGCTGTCTTATATTAAAAATAGTGGGAAAGCACAGGAAAAGTTAAAATTTTAGATTGCTTTTCCATTTGGTGTTTCATATAAATGTCCACTGTCTTATAGATAGGGAAAAATCATATCCTCTACATATGAACAGAGATTTTGAGTGCTTGGTATCATTCTGCCCAAGAGGTATGATCATGAGGTAAATATGATCTATTAAGTCTATCTACAGTGTGATTATTTTACACACCAACAAGTATTGAACAACTTCACAATCCAATCTTAATGTGGAAAAAAATCCTATCTGGTAATGCAAGAATAATATCTGTTGTGCTGTCAAGTAGCACTTTAAGTATTAGAAAGGTAAATGTGCAGGCATAGGAATAGAGCAGAACAGAAAAAATAGATGGCATGAATTTTTCTGGCAAAGTGAGACTTGAGTGGAGAGCTCCAGTGACCATCTAAGCCAAATTCCTGTGCATCTTTTATAACAGCAGACTCAAGAAATCCTTACATGTATTTATTTCCCTATAGAAGCAACCTAAATACTAGCTCTCTTCAAACAATTGGCAGAATAGCAGTCTTCACAGCATGATCTTTTTTATCCAAACAAAAAATTTTGAGTTCTAAAAAAACGCTTGTAACTCTGTCAGCCCTGGTTAACCTCCATTAGAGACTTCAATTTGGCTGCCTGTCTTCCCTGACATCTAAAAGCTGTTACTTGGCTGTCATAAACTGGGATGGCTGATGGTCATGGCTATTGCAGAGGATAAAGGCTGGAGCTGAGAGGTGAGGAGAATTAGGAAAACATGCTGCTTGCTCTTTTTGTGCTCTTCTCTATAGTGGAGTCTGAGCTTTTCCATATGTTGCCAATCTGTCAATTTTCATATTTATATCCTTATAACATTTAAGAAAGGAAGGATGATTTAAAAAAAAAAAATCAGTTGCAGTTCTTAAAAATATCAGGTTACTTTTGAAAATAAACAGTTATAATTCCTCTCTCTTATTTAGAATAGCATGTTCAAATTATCTAATGTTTTTGAAGAGAAAGAATGCAATGAAAAGCCAATAGTAACTTTCTGAAAAGTGCAACAATAGTAAAGAATTTAAGTGATTTTGGTGAATTCAGGTAAAATGGTTTTAATTACATGCATTCCATTTGAAATTCAAATGAGAAAAACAACAGGAAATCAGGATTATACTTTGGAACATATTTGGTACACTCGTGAAGAGAGAATAAAATCCTCTCTGAGTTAAATGACTGCTAAAATATTAACCAGAGTAAAGAAATATAACTTTCAGGCAAAGAAACACTCCCCTTGACTCCTGTTCCTCTTGAGATCTTTTATTTTTTTAAAGGCATTATATTAGAAATTATGTAGGTAAAAGAAATAACTCTCAATGTTTTAAATTTGGTTTATAGTTCTAACATAGAGGTACGAGGAACAAAAAAAAATTACTTGGCTGCGTGTTTTAAGGAAATTTTAGAAATTGCTCTGAAAAATTATGTGAAAATGCTCAACCTTCCACTTGGTGTACAGGAAGAAATGTAGAAATTTCTTGTTTCATTTTCCCCTTTTGCATCAGCAATAGTGTGGCACCAGAACCATGGCAGTGACCGTCCCCTGTTCTGGACACTGGTGAGGTAACACCTCAAATCCTGTGTTCAATTTGGAGTCCCTCATTACAGGAAAGACATTGAGGGGCTTGAGCATGTCCAGAGAAGGGAACAGAGCTGGGGAAAGATCTGGTGAGGAGCAGCTGAGAGAGTTGGGAGGGGGCTCAGCCTGGAGAAAAGGAGGTTCAGGGGCACCCTTATCACTCTGCACAACTCCCTGAGAGGAGAGTGGAGTCAGGGGGGAGCAGTTTCTTCTCCCAAGGAACAACTAGGTAGGACAAGATAGAACAAGATAGCACAAGATAAGACAAGAGGAAACAGCCTCAAGACGCACCAGGAGAAGTTTATCTTGGACATTAGGAATAACTTATTCAATCAAATTATTTTCAAGTATTGGAGCAAGCTGCCCAGGGAAAGGGTTGAGTCAATGTTCCTGGAGGTATTTCAAAGGCCTGTGGACGTGGCATTGAGGGATTTTTAGTGGTGGGCTTGGCAGTGCTGCGTTAACAGTTAGACTCAATCATCTTAAAAGTCTTTTACGACACAACCTATTCTATGATTCTTTAATTTTAAATGGAAATCTGTCTCACTCCTCGCTACTCAGCCCTTGGGAGGATTGAATGTCCTGTCTACATCTCTTCATCTGGGAAAGAAGAGGGACATTACACTTATTTTCCAGGTGGATTGTCTCATCTCCCACTTTCCTAAAACCAAATGAGGTGCAAAGTTCTACCCTGTCATGTAGCTCAGTCTTTTTTCTATTTAAGCCAAGCATCCTGGTTTAGTTAATTTCCTGCCTATCTTGAAACAAGAGAACAGAGATCACAATCATTCGTGTGCACACTTGTTTTCTCCTTTAATGGTACACACAAGGTATTTTGCAATGCCAAGGAAAATGTGGTGCTTTGGAAGTTTTTTAAAGTGAATGGTGTTCTTTCTGTTATGTTCTTCATATCAACACCATCACAACTTGAGGCAGATCACCACGTACAATCCTACATCCACATAACTGAAGTATTCACCAGGTGCTCCCCAACTTTCCAAGCAGACTGTGGAACCAGATACTAGAAGATAAATCAAGACAGTCAGTAGACAGAAGACTTTCAAAACAACTACTCCTCAGGTAATTCTTATCTTTCAGATCTTTTTAATCCTGGAAAAAGAGATGGAGTAAGAAAGGTTTTAAGCCAGTTTTGACAGTATTCTAGTCTCATGTAGCTATGGGAGAAAAAAGTGTTTGTATTCCAATGTGGGATTAAAAACAAATTTGGTACCTCAAAACTCTATTATGCTGATAAAGTTCTGATCCAGTCCCCTGAGGAACAGATAGAGCAAAAAAGTGCAACATCTGTCTTTGTTTTTAAAGCATGTCTAATTTTGAAACAAATAAACGAATTCTCATGGCCATTTCAGATTTAGGAACCAGAATGAGTTATAATGTAAGTAAAACCTAAATTAAAAGTTCAGCTAACATCCCTACTCCCGTTTCAGATGTGGCTGCTTTCTTTTGCTATTATTTACATTGTTCGCAGCTACTTTAAAACTGGATAGTTGATGAGAGCTGTATTAATCACTTTTATTTCTTTGAAGCTCCTCACTGGATAATAGGAAATAAAAAACCTTCCAGGGATATTTTAAGGAAATAGAAGTTTTGTACTAAATGGCTATTCTGTTTTTGTTGTTCCCTCTTCTCCCAACACATTAAAGTTGTGCTCTAAAAACTTAGCAAAGCAAGAACTTATCCTCTAACAGAGAAACATTAAATGTATGGAATTAGAGGACTGTTTGTCCTTCACACAGTTTTATATAAGCTCTTTCTTAATTTATAAGCAGAGAAAACAATGTTTCTATTGCACAGAATATAGCATGGCATCTTATTTTGTCTTAAGAAAATATTTCATCCCTTTCATGAGGGACAACATATGCCAGAATATGTATATTATTTTTAATAAATTGCTAATCATTAATTGTTCAAGTTTTTCTTTCATATTTTTGTTTGAATGTGACTTAAAATCAAAATAATGAATAGAAGTTATTCTTATGCTAACTTATGCATATTATTGCAATTAACTACTTGCTACTTCTTAGTGGGGCTGAAAACTTCCTTTTACTGTTAGCTTAAAAGTTCTTTTGTGGGACATCTTGTCTTTCCACATACCTGTGCTATTTTTATAAAAATGTTCATTCTCAGACAGCTTTTTTTGTCTTAGTGTGTCTCAAGAATTCCACTTATGAGATGTTGTATTAAGATACAGAGTTCCAATTCCGCATATGGCATTAATCCAAATTAAATAAATGCAACTGAGGGAAGCAACTGGCTAAATATAGGAATCTATATAATTGAAGATCATTTTAATAAAGATAATTTTTAAATACAGCTATTGGAATTTGGAAATGGAATTAATGTACCTTAAATATTGTAAATAGATGGAAAAGTTTTTGAAGGTTATGCGAAGCTGGTCTTTATTTAAGAGTTTTTTCTTGAAGACCTTTTGCTGCTTCAAACATTACCATAAATATTATAATAAATTTTCCCTTTTGATGTTATATGTAACTGTAGAAGTATAAGTTTTGCATACAGTCACGTTAAGAAAAAAACAAAAAACAAAACCAACCAAACCAAGAAACTTCCTCTTTAACCTGTACTCATAAATGCCAGTCCCTCAGATTGTTTTAATTGCTTTTCTTTGCATTTACTCTTCACTCGGGGTTGTTGTGCTAGGATCCACACAAACCAGATATGATGCTTATGCACAGAATTACTGACCACACACTGCTTAGGAACTAATTCTCAGATGGGGAAATGAACTGAAACCATGACAAAATATAAAATTCCAAAACAATTTTGGAATGACAATTTTGGGTGTGGATTTCTGCTGTGAGGATGTGGTCTTGGATCATTTTAAGGATAGAAAGCAGTTGTCATAGCAGACGGCTGCAATCTACTGTCTTAGACGTAAAATTAATCTACTGTATTCACTGGAGATTCTAATTAAGATATTGCCAAAGATTATTTGGTTAAAGTGCCATTAAGCACAAAATTTGATAGCACACACATTATTAGTAATAAAGACAAATAAATGTGTGGGAGGAAAAAGATCAGAATGTGTGTGTGCTGTGTGTGTGATATGTGCTGGCAGGCTTTCTAAGTGAAGCAAACTTCAATTTTAACAGCAGTACATTTGAAGACAGCTGAAGGCATAGCTCAAAACAACAGCAATAAGCAACACTATTATAATTTTATTAATAACAGTAACAACAATAACAACAATATTGCTGATATTATTTTATTATTAATGAAAATTCTTCAATACAGAAAAAGAACCAGAATGTGAGGTCTGCATCTAGGTCAGGTTTTAGATCATAAGATTCCATCACTAATACTTAAATTAATGAAATTATGTTCATTTTCCTTTTTTTTTTCCTCCTAGTCATAGGAAAATATTTTAAATATTTTGAGGATGATGTTGGATAGTGCATTGAGATGGAAAATTATTTGAGTCACCAACACATGCATTTAGTGTGTACTCAATGCTTGTTTTGATTTTTTTAAGGAAAAATTCCATAAATTTATGCTATGACACTATTTTCTAGTTCTTGTGACACTGAATGCACTATGTGGGTGTATCTCTTTGCAGGTGATTTTTGTACCAATTGCAAAATGATGTTACCTGTCCGTGATCCTAATTATACATTCATTTCTTGAAAAATGTAATATAAGGTATTGATCTCCTTATAGCACTGGATATAAAAATTTCATGAAAAATAAGGAACTAAGAATATCAAGTTAACATAAAATGTATAAATGTTAATTTTAATAGACGTAGTTTGGCTAAGAGGGTGATGGTGATCAATACTTTGCAGTAGAAATTTTATTACTGCTATTTGCAAATAATTAATTGATTAATTATTAACCATGAAACCAACACAGCTTAACATTTGATGTAATTAAGGGACAGGCCCAATGAACTTGGGCTGGAATGCTCATAAAACATTAATTGAGCAATGTAAAGATTTAGATTGTCCTAGAATCTTGACTTGTTATCAGAGGCTTCTATACTGGACTCCAATGGCCTGCAGGGACACAGAGCAGACGAGAAGTTTGGAATTTATAGCCCAGGGAGGAGTTTAACCTCAGGCATCAGCTTTAAGTCTACTGATCTTGTTAAGAGTAATACAGCTGTTATTTGTAACAAAAAAATAAAATAAAATAAAAATACAAGAAGAAAACATATATTTCTTTGTCTGACACTTAGATCTGAGAGAATTTCGTAGGTTCCTATTCCACCTGTATTTCATAGTTACCACACAGTGCAGCTCCTAAATCACTAAGTGCATGATATGGCTCATCTGTGGAAACTTCATTTGCTATCTGAGATCAATGGTGTATTTAATGCATCTAGAACCATAGATAATATCATTTTAATTAAAAATGCTAGCAGAGTAATTACTTTTTAAGCATATGGCCGCAGATAAGAAAATTGAATGACACTTAAATTGGGTTTGTAAGAAAATGAATTTGCATTAAAAAGTAGCTATTAGCCATAACAGTGCCAATGTGCAAGATCAAGGTTACAGATCTTTGCTCTGTAGGTTGAGAAACACGGTTTATGAAAGCTGATATATTTGGGTTGTAAGGAAAATGAGGTCTCAGTGATTTTTCTCATCTCAGTTTCAGTTTAATTAATGTCATCACACTGATAAACACTTGTTCCTTTTAGGGACTAGTGGACAAATGGCCCCTTCAAAAATCAGGGGAAAATTTCATGGCTCTGTAATTAAAGCAAGTGGAAAGTCAAGACTGTGGGTGAAGGGACTATTTAAACTGATTTCTTGATTTATTTTTTAAAAAAATCTTGAAATATTAATCCAGTTAAAGTTTCAGTATGGTAAGGTTTGAATGGATATAAACTGAGGAAGCATGCACAGAAAACTCTTCCTGATGTTTGATTATTACCTTTCTGATTTAAGATACCCTTTTTCCAAGTGTGAGTTGGTATCCTAGTAGTCTTAAAAATTAGTTTGGTTAAGTTTTGCTAAATCAAAAAAATAAATTGTTTATTTTTTTCATTTATCTCTCAGCTTATGCCTAATATTTCAAAGCAAGATTATAAAGATAAATTATTATGAGGGTACCAGACAAAAAATGGACGTTGTTTTTCAAAATTAACAACTTTTTAAATTTCTGTCTTCAGCAATTCCTTTTTAATATTTAAACTGCCAAAAATAATAAGGGAGTGGGAGCTGAAAGTGTTGAGTTGATACCCAAAATGTTTTTCTCAGTAGATTGTTTTTTTTTCAGGGGGGAATTTTTTAAAAGTCTAAATTATCCTGAACATCGCACTCTTTTATGGGCTCACTTTAGCTCATATCTTCTTGTTGTATATTGAGTTGTATTTTGTACTCTTTGGAAAGAAGAAATAGTGCTGTCATTGTTCACTCTCAAAAAAAAAAAAAAAATCACCAAAACAGACCCAGACAAAACAATGACAACAAACAGAACAAAATAATAATTGCAAGCCTCCCCCCTAAAAACAACACCACTCTCAAAAAAAAGCCCTGAAACAAAAACAATACTACCACAAAGCCATCTTTTTAAAAGGTAGGAAAATACACAAGTTCTATGTATGGATGAAGAGGACTTTTGCAAAAGATGTTTTTTTTTGACGTTATCCATCCTCTGGCCTGCTCATTTCATTGGATTTCATTGAAAAACATTTTCAAGTGCAAGATTCTTCAAATCTTGTATGACAGCTGGACATCCTGTCTGGAAAACAAGATAACAGGTGACAAATACGAATATTATAATATTCCAATTTGGTTTGGTTTGTTTGTTTGTTTTTTGGGGTTTTTTGATAGGAATCATAGCAGTGACATTTTAAAGTTCTTTAGCTGGAAGCCTCTGACCAAAATAATGCAGAACGAAGAGGATACTTCTCATTGTAGAAAAGAAGTAATTGAACTGAGATGCTGGACGAAAGTAAGAAATATTCTGTTTTAAAACTACATGTCTTGTGACAACTGCAACAACCCAGAATGGTGTCATAGCCCTGTGTTGCCCAAAAGATGCTCCTAAAGTGCTGTTTGACTGGCTCATGTTATGAATGTGTCTGAGTAGAGGTAGTAATTTTATTGGCAAATTTGAATTCCTGCCCCTGTGTATATTTCTCCTGGCTACCACATAGAAAAACAAGAAAACATTATTCGTGTCTATAGTTAATTGAATGACGCTTCTTAGAATCATTAGAAACAATTTAATCTATGAATAAAATTATGGGGGGTTTTCTGAATAAAATTAATAAGAAAATTTTTGATAAAATTTTATTAACATAATTTTTATGAATAAAATTGTTTCCTTACGGTAACTTGTGACAATTACCATAAATATTTTAGGTTTGTTTTTTTGTCTTTTTAGCTTCTTACATTTAGCTCAGATTTTCTTTGCATAGCCCTCCATAGATATCTCTAAATGTTTATTTTTGTGGAGCTGAATTTCTCTAATGAGTAATGACACTCCTGGTGCCATCCCAATAAGCCTATGCATTTTTCAACTTCTTAACAGCAAATTTAAATTTTGCTTCCTAACCAATGAAAGCTAATTATGTGGAGTGTTAGTCAATAAAATATGTGATAGTACTAATTATTGCTAGTCCATGAGAGTTCTTCATTTCTTCTTGGTTATGTTCTTGCCTTGTCTCTGCTGAGTTTCCTTCTATCCAGCTGACTCCCAGCCTACACAGTGCCACAGTGTTATACCATTGCAAATGCAGAATTTACCATTGCCTCCCTTCTCTGAACATCCTGGGGTTCTTGTCAAACCCTTGCTTCAGTCTGCAAACGTCCCAAAATGTAACAACCCTGTTAAAATTTGTTTTAATTTAAAATATTAAAACTTATTTTAATACTTTTGTGCTCAGTTGATATTTTGCCATAAGTTTAAAATCATGGTCACCATGCATCACAGACCACGACATGAATGTTCAGAGCTGCTGCTGTAGTACATGTCTGAGGCATCCTTCTGAGCTGACAGATACAAAATGACCCCAGCATTGCAGTAAACATAGGTTTAGTCACTTAGGATAGAAATTACGATGTCTAGCAGCTTACCAAAAAACATGCAATGAGCATTTCTTTTTGCCTGGACAAAACAGCATTTGATGACAGGTGGAAGGTATTAAATTTCCCTTTAGGAAAGATTTCACTTCTCTTTTGATTGGATTATTCACTTACATTTCACAGAGTACAATCTCAGCACTCTTCTGCATAATCATGCTGTGTAATGGTTTTTACTTAAATGGGACAAATAATAGATGGTCCAACCCCTAAGTATTATTTTTGTTAACATTTTACATATTTTTATCACAGATGGAAGAATGCAGCTGTAGTAGAAAGCTCTATTCAAGCATCCCTTTCTTCTTAAAATGGTGCTAACCATGCCAAGGCTGTGGGTTTGATCCCTGTATGAGCCACTCACTTAAGAGGTGGACTTGATGATACTTGTGAGTCCCTTCCAACCCAGAAGAATATTCTGTGTTTCTGTGATTCTTATATTTGTCCACCCCTCTGCACACCCACTTTTTTTTCTTCCTTTTCGGTTGCAAAGACATTCTACCCTTCAGAGTCTCATTTTACACCATGAAATTATGGTGTAAACACCCTAAATAACCATTTCTCAATTGAATTAGCCAGGGTTCCTGATTGCATGCATACAACAAAAGACAGTTGAAGTTTGTATGTCTGGAAGATTTAGTTTTCTTTTGGAGGAAGGAGGTATAACTGTGAATAAACTTGTTGTTCTCAAAAATTATTCCCTCTTTTTTTCATCTCCTTTCTATATAAAGATACATGTATGTTATTTTTTCTTAGCTGAAAGTACACCTTTGTCAATAAAAATGTATTTTTTAAACCACATCACTATAGAAATGCCTGTAAAGCATTATTGAGTAAGCAATTTTTTCCTTATTTTTTTCTTAGAAATAATTTTAACACAGTAAATTAGAAGTTTTGATATTGACTATTACATTTACTGGTAATATTTTTGAGTCTAAAAGAGTGTAAGAGTTTAGGGTATAAATCAGCTTAAAAATGAATAAACAAAGATTTTCCACTTCATTTCCATAGCAAAGGCAGTGAAAATTATGACCATTTTTTAGACAAAAGAAAGAACTCTAAATTATGATGTTTTGTTTTTTTTTAAATGAGTTTCATAGCTCAAGCATGAGAGCAAATTTTGGAAAACTATTCTGAACTATTCTTTTACTGAAAGCTGTGAATTTTACTTTATTGTTTGAAGTGCAGTTTTCTAAGTCTGAAATAAATAAGGATGTAGATATTTCTATGTCTTGAAAACAGCTTTTTACTTTTTTTTTCCTAGAGCATCTCACAATAATTACAGGTACAGATCAATCTAGAAAAGACACAAGTTAAAATATAACTGGACATCGAAGAGTAATTAATATCAGCTATCAGTTACTACAGACATTCTAAATCCTAAAATAAGGCTGTCTCAATGTAGGTGGTTTATTGACTAGAAAGTAGACAATGTTCCCAAACCCTGATTTTTAAAGGTTTGTGTTTTGCTGATTGAAACTATTAAACTGAAACTCAAATTTCCTTATTCCGTAAAAGATGCCAAACCTGGTGGGTGTTTGTAGCAGCATTAGGGTTCAAAGACAGAGTGTAGGTCAGGCACAGATTAGATACAAAATCTCAAGCAGTTCTTTTGTTCCTATGTTTCAAACAGTTTTGTTTCCTTTCTTTCCAGAGGCAAAAAAATGAAGAGAATATTCAACAAAAAGTAAATTGACTATAGAATGTTTCTTTTCAATGGAAACAACAAATTGAGACATGCAACAAGTTAATAGTGGAGTTTTTTTAGTAAATTGAAACAAGAACTGGGGAACTGACTGATAAAGTTTTCCAAGAATAAAAGATCAGCCATCCTAATCTTCTTTTTCAAAGTGACATTAATTGCTCTGTCCTCTGCAAAGGCCTGACCTCTGATAATTACTTCATGGGAAAGACGGATTTCTCTTAAGCCTGAAAAAAAAATATTTTTGCATCTATTTTCTGTGCCTAAAAATTTTTCAATTACTAATTATGCTGTCCTTGTTTTACTATAGGAATTTATGCAGATTTTTGCCCAGAGATGGAATCTCTAAGCTAGATGTTTGGTTTTAAAGGAAGAGGCAAGAAGAAAAGACAGATCATGTCCATCCTATACCTTTCAAGCATCTCTTAATCTCAAGCTATAAATGGAGTAATTCTGGAGTTATAGAGTAAAGGAGGGAAAATATTGCACTTTTTCATACAACAAAAGGTATCCTTTCTCTTCCCTTAGAAATTTTTGTGGAAGAAGACATGACTTATGTCTTTTTAAAGTATTCTCAGCAGTAAATTGGCATTATTTTAACACCATATCTTCTCTAATTCACTGCCTACTATGTTTCTTTACTCTGTAGAAAGTGGGAATCCCTTACATGTAAAATTTACTTTAGTTTTATCATCATATATTTATTTAATACTTAGCAGCTGTATTTTTTGGTCAATAATCCATATATTCTTGGGTTTCCAAAAAAGAAATCTAACTGAACATTAAATTAATAGAATTTTAAATGGTGTTTTCTCATTATTTTATAAAACTCTATCAAAATAATTACTTCTTCTTTTTGAATTTCCTGTCCTTCCAACAGTAACTATGGTCATTTAAACTTCTCACAAATTGTCTCTGAAAAGATTCCCACAAATTATTTGGTGATTAAAATAAAAAAATAAAGCAAGGCAATACTTGGAATTTCACTAATGTGCAATCATATTCACTGCCCAGAGCAACCATTTTGTAGTTCTTTACACTGGGGAAAATATCTAATCATTAGTTTCTTTAGCTAATTCAGAGACATTCAGCATTTCCTAAAATATAACTATTAAGTAGGTTAAGAATTCTCTCATTAAAATAGCCACTGTTTCTTTCATACACTGTACTTTACTTTTAAAAGAGTGCTAGCTTTAGATACCCAGGATTTTTTTTAAACACTGTCACCTTTTTCTTTTAAACAATTATAATTTGATCAATGCTCTTTGTGATTTGGTTGAGTTTTGAGTCAGACATTATAGCTGAATTTAATGACCTTGGTCTTAAATACCATTTTAAAATTCAGATGTCTTATTAATAAAAACCTTGATAGATATTCTCCCTTTTCCATATCACAGGAGACACATTCCCCAAGGGTCTCCATTAGTGAGTGGAGAGTTTACCTGCTCTAAAAGAACTTGGTGTGGAAGGCTGTGAAGTCCAGAGAATTTATCATTAGACATAGGTGCATAATGGCACCTGTGCAACCTGTTGCCTTTACAACATTTCCTGCACTGCAGGAAATTGTGCAAAGTTCTCAGTTTATTGATTTGTTTTGCCGTTAAGTAGGGAGACCAGATTGAAAGCAAGCCTTTAGTTATTCTAAATATTATTTAGTTTTACTTTAATTCTTTTACTTCTCTTCCAAGTAGTATTTTGCTCTTCTGGATTTTTTTTCTTGGTCTTCCTTTTGGTCCTCTGTGTAGCATTTCTGTCTGGTCTGGAAAATACCAAAAACTGTTATCAATAATAGCAGGGGGTCAATAATAACGGGGTCTTTGTGGGCTCATGTAAATGTTTTAATTACAATTTTATTAGTGAAATAGTTAATAATTTCCATCTTTAGGAATTGTATTTCACAGTTACTGATGACATAAACGAAACATTTCTCTTGCTGACAGAATGTGGCTTTATGTACCTTGCCTGTGGTCCGTGGAATTGCAGTTTTTCTTTTCTTGACTTTCAGTCAAACATTACTAATTTTTTACCATCTCTCCCAGAGTGCCACAGTGCAGTTGGACAGTATAAATCACAGGCAGCAGTCAGCCTTCTGGCTCTGTTTTGGGTCCCTCAGACACAATGACTAACTAAGATTTTCAGCGATTATGTGAATTTATAAAAGGTCAGTTTTACTGTGTTGCTTATCACACTCATAAAATGCCATTATTCTTATTTTTTGGCTTAACTTAACTGCTGAATCTGTAGGTTTTACTAGAATCATAGAATACTTTGGGTTAGAAGGGAGCTTTCATGTAATCCAGTCCAACTACCCCGGTACTGAGGAGGGACAAAGAGATCAGGTTGATGAAAGCCCCATCCAACATGACCATGAATATTTCCGAGGACTGAGCACCTACCAATTCTTGGGGTAACCCATTCTACTGTTTTGCTAACCTCATTATAAAAAAATATTCTTATATCTAATTTCAATCTCCATTCTCCTACTTTAAAATCCTTACCCTTTTTCCTATCCCTTTGTTTGCTTGTTTTGTTCATTCAATTGTTGGAGTTTCTTTTTTTTTTTTTTAATGTAATGCAATTTAATATTTTATTTTATTTTATTTTATTTTATTTTATTTTATTTTATTTTATTT
>JANRGV010000051.1:11654307-11686483 GCA_024734035.1 Alethe castanea
TTGTTTGCTTGTTTTGTTCATTCAATTGTTGGAGTTTCTTTTTTTTTTTTAATTTAATGCAATTTAATATTTTATTTTATTTTATTTTATTTTATTTTATTTTATTTTATTTTATTTTATTTTATTTTATTTTATTTTCCAACAGCATTTGCAATTTGAAGAAATAATGTGAGCCTCACTGTATAACAACTGAGATTTAATGTAGTTTTATTGTTTTGGCAAAAGGGAGAAGCTGTGTAGGTGTGGTTGATCGTATATCTTGGTAGTTTCCATATCAATCATAAACAGATAGAACAGCCTTCCATACAAACATATTATAAAAAAGGTAGTTGTGCATCAGAGGGAAATAGTGGAAGCACTATGCACTTAGTGAGACTGCTTGTCATGCCCATTTAGGAATCTTGGAGCATTGCCTGGAGACTTAGGATCCTGACAATGTGCTAAAAGGGCCCAATACAAACCCCATTAATGTCAGAAGAACAATCTCCACAGAATTACATGAACTTTAAATCAGGATAAGCAAGTGCTCCTGTCAGTACTTTATCTGAGTCATGTGCAGGCTCACAAAGGTGAGGAAAAGTTTGCAAGCTGGAATAAAACACTTCCATGTCCCAGCAGTAAATCTCAATAAGCCTCATGTGATGTGTTAAAATGTACTGGTCTTTGTTTTATATTGGCATTACTTAACAATATGAACTGATAACTTCTAGCAGACATACAGAAGAAAATTATGCAGACAGAAAGACCCCTCTTTGTCAAAATACAGTAATTTGCAGGAGTTCCAAAAACTGTGCTTCCTTTCTAGAAGCTTTATCATTTTCCTACATTTACAAACTTTTCTCTATGAGAATTTAGTCCTGTTCTATAGCTGAGGTAGATTTTAATAATTCTTTTTCACGGTGCAAATTCTAATGGTGTAGCAACCTCTTGCTTGTCAGCAAAACCCACATCTTTCTGGGAAGGAGATAAAACTACAATTGAACAGAGGATGCAAACTGCAGTTTGACAGATTACCATTAGTAGTGAAGAAAGGACACTGATTTGATACCAGCCTTTCCTCTTGCCTTCTCATTATCTAGATCTTGTTTGTATAGGCTTTGGAATCTTGGAATATTGAGCTTAGATACAACTGGGAGACTCTGCTTTCACAGCAACTGTCAAACAGGACCTCGTCAATGTCTATAAACATCTGAAGGATGAGTGCCGAGAGGATGGACCAGACTTTATTCCATGGTCCCCACCAATGGGACGAGGGGCAATGGGAAGAAAATGATGCCCAGGAAGCTCCACATGAGCCTGAGGAAGAGCTACTTTCTTGTGCAGTGACAGAGAACTGGAGCAGATCACTCAGAGAGGGTGTGGAGCCTTCCTCTCTGGAGACATTCCAGAACTATCTGGATGCAATCCTGTTCCATGTGCCCTGGGATGACCCTGCTTGAACAGGGAGCTGGGACCAGGTGATCCGCTGTGGTCTATTCCAACCTTACTCAGTCTGTGATTCTGGGATTCTGAACAGGAGCTGCAGAAAGCAAGTCCCATCAAATGTGATTTTCAATACAGGGTGTAAGGTAAGAAGAGGAGGAAGGGTCACGTGAAACAGCGCGTATATTTGATTTATTGGTAGGTTCAGTCTTAAAATTCTATTGTTGTATTGAAGACTGGAAGCTTATTGACAGTTTAGCCTATATTCTCTCTTTTCTCCCAAACTTTTTCTGAAAATTGAAATCTTGAACAGATGAGATAAACATCCTTAGCAGAAACTGAGTGTATAAAACACAATTTTAAGGTGTTCAGAAACCAGAATATTATTGTCTTACAGAAGATTTCTGGAACTGAATTAATACTTACAATGTAATCTAATACTAGAAAGGTACATAACTGGCTCAGCTTTAAGACTAATTGCATATCACATTGTATTGTCAGATCTCCCAGTGTCAGTCATGTTTGTGCATTATTACAGACAAAAAATGCATAATGTATCTTTTAATGGCATAAGTAATTAGGTTTGTGTGCTTACAGGAGATCAGAACACTTTTCAACATCAAAAAGATTAATTCAAGTGCTATAATGTACAGTAAGATCAAGAACAACTCTGGAATATATTTCCACTTCTTATTTAGAGTGAGATGTGAAATTCAGGAGTAGGTGCTGTGTAATAATGGCTGATATATTCTGTGTCTCTGATGAACTCTACTGTCACCAGGTGAGGTGAAGATTCATTCTCTTTTGCTGCAAATGTTCTGTTTTGGAGAGGTCCTTCTTTATACGGTGGGCTGAAGGAGAAATACATTTACATTGAAACAAGTCCCAAAGAGATCTGATTATGATTTGTCAATGTGCTTCCAATAAACTTATCCCATCCCAAGATATATAGAAAGATTCCACAAACAAACCAATAAACTCAACCAATCAAAAATAAATTCCCAAAAAACAAACCTGATCTCCTCACAAACGAACTAACCAACTAATAAAATACCTCAACCAATAGCAACACAAAACAGGGAAAACAAAACAAAACAAAAAAAAACCAAAACAACAACAACAACAAAAAACAGGATGGATTTTCCTTAACTACCAAGTTAAATTATCTGCTACTGTAACTTACTCATGATTTAATCTTGTTCATATACTCATATTTCCCTTCATTAGAGCTAGTCTGTGTCTGCAGGGGTTTTTAGTCTTGCTTTTAGGTACTCCTTCACAACTTCATTTTCTCATGGTTAGAAATAATCTTCTAATTTACAGTCCAATTTTCAGACCAAATTACATACCTTTGTTCTAGCACTGATACTGTCTTTTAGCTTTAATAGCTCGTCCCTCTCCCTTGTGTTTGTTCCCAGAGGTACTTACAGAGAACAATCATCTACCCTCTTATCTTGTGTTTTGCTAGGCTAAACAAGCCAAGCTCTTTCAGCCCGCTCTTGTAAGATAGGCTTTGCTGTCTCTGCACTAATTGTCTTTCAAAAAAATTTATCAGAAGGCTCTCTTACTGGAAAATAAAGTTTCAGTGTATGCTGCAGAGCATACAGATAGCCTTCCATGTTTGTTTCAGATGTGAAAGTTTGCGTAAGAAACTCGTTTAAAACTACAACTAATTAAATCTGTAAATTGAAATTACAGGCAATCTAAGTTCAGTAATAATGATACCACCTTCTATAAAGAAATTTCTAGAAAATTAGACTAGTCTAATTTACTGTGCATCACAAGTTTTATACCAAGGTGGGGATGCCTTTAAACAGAGAGCCATAGAGGAGCCCACACTGTCCCAGGGTTGCTTTTGATGGATCATGCTCTATGGAGGGGCACATCTTGGTGCACTGAGAATAAAACAGTGGCGGAAAAAGCATGAAGCAAGGAGTCACTGAAATAAAACTTTGACATGGGCAGGGCAAGACGTAAAAACCTACATCTTAAAAATCTACTTCTGAAGTATGCTATGGATGCAAACCAGTGTATACAGCCACATTCTAACCTCATCCTCCTGCACCACCAGACTAATCAAAGTGATTGGGAGAAACTCTGTTTAACTCCTGTCACAAAAAAGAGAATCTGAGTCCAGAAAGAAGAAAGGGGAGATATTGAACAGAAGTTGAGTGTTCAAAATGGAAAGGAAAATGTTTCCCTAAGTGGTGGTTTAACTGTTTGTTGTCTTTTCTTTTTTTCTTTCTTCCTACACAAAAGCTGCATCAATAATAATTTTTTTTTTATTGATCATTAAGGAAATTATTTAAAATTTTTCTTGTTGAAGTTTCTTTGTCTGCTTGGGAATCCGACAGCTATTGAAGATGGTACTTGGGGTCCAATCCCCAATTTAAACACAAAAGTATTATATTTAGAACCCCAGTATTAAGCTTAACCATCATCCTGCAGCGACCTTAAATAAGTTGCCATGCAAGTTTCCTGCAGTGTGTAAACTTCTGGCTTCTGAAGGGCATGTCCATGAGGACCTGGGTTCAGACAGGTCCACCTCCGTGTATGAGGCTCAACAGCTGCAGCAGTCAAAAAGAATATAAAATCAGAAGTCAGTTCTCTCCTCCGAGTGAAGTTCAAATAAAATCTGAGCTGATTTCATTAATTTGATAATTAATTTTCTTAACTTTAATGATCTGCCTCTGCACATCTTATCCTAGTTCAGACAAGGAAGAGAAATATTTGTTTCTGGATTACATACCATCCAGCCTATTGAAGCTCTTTCTGTAGTAAGGCTCTTTGCTTTTATTTCCTTATATTGAGAGTAGTGTTGTGGACAGAGCCAGAAGTAGAAATCTACATCTTAAAAGTCTTCTGAATGCTTAGGATATAAATTGGTGTGATACAAATACGTGATTAAACTTTTGCAGAACTTTATGATAGCTCCAACAAATAGTTCCTGTATTTTTGAAGTGCTTTTCCTGATTCAAAGAGAGTAGATTCAGGTCAAATTTTGGAAACCAATTCTTTACTGTGAGAGTGGTGAGGGTCTGGCACAGGTTGCCCTGAGAAGCTGTGGATGTCCCATCCCTGGAAGTGTTCAAGGCTGGGTTGGATGGAGCTCTGAGCAGCCTGGTCTAGCGGAAAGAGTCTCTGCCCATGGCAGGGGGGTTGGAATGAGATTATTTTTAAGGTCCCTTTCCTCCCAAACCACTCTGAGATTCAATGTTTTCAAGGGTATCATAGTCCTAAATCTTTTCTTGGTGACATTTAAAAATCCATCAGTATATGCATATACTCATTATTTTACTATGGATACATATACTACTGTTCTACTGACTCACAAAATTTTATCATTTCTTATACTATTTGATTATATGTTTTCATTTAGCACAAAAAAACAGCGGAGATGAAACAAGCAGTCATGATAATTTATTGTAACTGAGTATCTTAAAGCCCAGCTAATTGAGCCATATGGTTATACAAGAATCTTTTTTTATTGCTGTCATACTTTTGTAGCTATCAGTGATGTTGTTTATACGGAAAACCTTTTTTCTTTATTTTTCTTTTTCTTTAAATTCTAATGAAATCAACTTACTAACAAAATGTAATCAAGGGTCCAAATTATGTATCTGATTTTAGAAAGTGCTTATACCATTACTAAAGTGTGAAAGGGATTTAGTCACATCCCAGTAAATCATAGTTTTCCTACAGCATTTATAATTTGTTATGCACATGCATATTCACATTCACACTCACACTCACACATACACACCACACACATATATAGCTTTTACCAAAAATAGATGAGTAGAAAGTAAAAAAAAAAAAATTTCTTCTAATAGTATTTTTATTTTGGATAAGTTGCTAATTTTGTATAGCTAAATGGGAGAACTTTTGGACTAATGAAGAAATTTTCCTCACTTCAATAAAATACCTGTGGTTGCTTCTAAACTGATTTCATGTCCCATAATGTATTTTATTAAAGGTCTGGAGATATACCTTTTTAATTACATGTTTAGCTCAAAAATTGGTTTATGAAATATGTCTGCACAAATGTTTGGTTCCATTTCCATTACCTATCAGTTCTTAGAGCAGGTTAGGCCCCTTAATTGTCTGCAGACTTGTATTTCTGGTTATCATTAAACACAAAGACAGGGTTTGAACAAGGCAATAAATGAAAGAATGATCAATGAAAAGGAGATAAGGAAAAAAATCTTCAAAATTCTCAAAACCTCTTAAAGTTTAAACAATCATGATTGCATTAAAAAAAATTAATCAAGTAGAGATATCTGTCATCTGAATAGCATCTGTAAGAAGCAAGCAAAGAAACAGAAAGGGAGCCAAAAAACAGTTACTGTTATGTTCTATGCAAAATTGTAAGCTAAGAGACAGTATTGACTTTTGAATAGTTCAGCATCTTCTTTTATTACTGAACATGAGAAGTTTCCAATCCGAGAAGCAGTCAGTGCATTACCTTCTATGATGTTAAACCTATATAAATATGTATACAATAATTTATTTTAACTTTATGCTTTGGACAGAGGAAGTAGAACAAGAATCAGAATGGAAAATGCAGACAAGTCTGAATGAGAAGCTGAAAGTGAGGCTGCAACTGATTCATGCTTCCTTTCAACTGCAGCCATACTGATGTCCCCTACCATGATGGAATGAAATTTAAGGTCTGCTTGCCATACTAGAATTGTATTTTATCACTACGTGTGATGACGCACTGGGAATGAAGTTTCAGAATTTGTATCTTGATAAAATTCATGTTCCTGTGCTTGCTTCTGATTGATTATACCAGACCTAATCATTTAGTCATCAATCTTCATGACTGGGCTATTCTTATAAACACAAATATAGAATTAGGAGGACCAAGATACCATTTTAATCTTGAATAAACACTTGATTGTATTGATAAAATCCACTGGAAAATACAAATGAAAATATTTTTGTAGAGAATAGGGATATTTTTAAAAATGCAAATATGTTTCAAAATTGGTTTAAACCTGCTGAAGATATCTAGATACCTTCATACAAACAAGGATTAATGAAACTGGAAACTAGGTACTGTCCTATACTTTGCATGAGTCAGTATCATTGGTGGGCACTTTGATAAAGAATGTGCAGGAGACACCTAGATTGATTGTCTTGTTACTTTCTTCATTAATAGAAGAAATATCAGCCTAAAATAGCTCCAGAAAAACCTTTTCAAAGTATCTAAAATTTTTTCTACTGACTATGCATGCAGACATAATATGAGAAATTGAACCTTCATGCTAAAGCAGACTATAGAACTGTTAAGAATTTTTGGTTAAAATATTTATTCCTCTGTTAAAGATGTCACAATTCTGGCAAAATTAACTTTATTAATTAAAAAAACTATAAGGACTTTCCACTTAAATTGTAAGACTCCTTGAACAAAATGGAGATTTTTTTTTCTCTTTATTTATTTCTTTTTTATTTTGATTGCACAAATTTCAATCTGAAGATACTTTACAAACATGTTATAGCAAAAGAAAGATACTTTAGAGATATAAATTTATTTTATATTAATGTAAATTGTAGCTGGACGTAGTGAAATTCAATTAAAAACTTTAAGTTAAATTTATGGTAAACTGAATCTTACAGAGTGGACATGAAGGGTGGACATGAAGTGAGAGTTGAAATCATTAAGTAAGGTAGAAGGTGGAGAAGCGTGTGATAATTAATCTTACATGATGCCACGAAAAAAATTAAATCACAATACAGGCTAAAAGATAAATTGTAGTGAGAGATCAAAATTCTTTATGCATAGGACATAACAAACAGCTTTTGCTTTATTTGATAATCAAATCTTTCATGAGATTGAGTATAATTTGAAAATGTTTAAAGGAGTCTAAAGGAGTACCAGAACCCGTTTTGCTGATGTAAAAAATGTTGTTGCATGAAATGCTACGAGAGAATTCCTTAACAGTGAACAAGGACTAGGAAAAACAAATACTAATGGCAAAACATATATTTCTCTTGAGGGGACTAAATGTATGCAAGTGAAAAGATAAACAATAAAAAGAATGTAAATAAAATAAGAGACAACATAATGAGAAACAACTAAAAACCCACTCAAAACCCCACAAGAGATGTAGCAGGACATTTGTTATTTCTGTACATTTAATGCTATTCAAGAAATCTATAAAAGCAAACTATCAGGAGTTTTGATGAATGTCAATAAATGGGAACTGAAAAAACTCCTTTTGAAGACTTTCAGCAATTCTAAGGTGGAAATAACTAAGCCAACAAACAAGTCTTTTTCTAAAGCAGTCATGGATGATGTACAGCTCAGCTGGAAGTAACAAACAAAATTTTGCACTATAAAATGTACTTATATATTTTTAGACTGAGAGATAACTGATAATGGCACAAGTTAAATTAAAGGTTAAGGTAGGTTAGATAAAAATATCCTAGTCATTGGAGTAAAAATTTATGACAATTTAAAAGACAGTAATGCTCCCATATATTGCCTTGAGAGGCCACCTGGAACATAGGCTAGACAGTGTTAAAGGAATAAAGTAAATATTTATTAAAAGACCTTCAAAGGATGCACCCTGGGCAGTGCAAGAGCCTGGCCAAGGCTCTACCCAAGATGGACCCAAGATGAATGACAGGTCATGAGTTTTTACACTTCTATAAGTTTTGAGGTTTATTTACATACTGGGGTCAATTGTCCAATTACAGCTTCAGGTTATGTAGTCCCATCCTCCCAGATTGTTCTCCTCAATTTGCTGTTATTTACACTTTTTTGGCCTGAAGCTGCTATGGTGTCCTTGGCTCTCAGGCTGGAATTTTTTTTTTGTACTACTCAACTCTGAGGAGAACTTGTTAATACTTTAAAATGAAATTCAGAGTTACATACTAATGCAGTATAGAATCTGAAAAATATGAAAGCTAAAACTTAAGACATCACATATATTTTCTAAGAAATATAGATAATAGGAACCTAACTTTTCTCACCTTGTGCAAAATAACATTTTAGTCAATGTAGTAGGGAGAGAGAAATAAAATGTTCTTATTAAGTATGAAGTAATTGCATTACTCATTTCAGTTTTTTTTTTCTTTTAATAAAACTCTCAGTATCAGTCATACTTTTTTTTTTTTTTTTAAGAAAACCAAATGTCCTAAAAGATTAAAACCTCAAGGATAAAAGAGTGGGGGAAAAAAAAAAAAGTTTTTTCTCTTATATGACATATAAGTTCAGTGTTTGCTGTGGTACAGAAACTATAGGAGGTGTTGCATTAAGTCCAAGAGTGAGTCAAGATGTGCTCTAGCACTTTTTCCAAAAAAACTACCATCAGTAGATTCAGAATCATGTTGCAAAGAAAAAAAAAAAGAAAAAAAAAGGCAGTCTGTTGAATCACCCTTGCCAGGGACATGGAAAATACCTTTAACAAACATCAGAAGGGTTCATAGGAGACAACATCACAAAGAAAATAAAGATGTTTGCATCTCTGAAAGTTGACCATTCCCAAATGTGTTAGGTGCCGATTAAATAAATTGTGTCTTTCTCTACTGTTCTTTGCATATGCCTGTGAGTGTACGTATAAATAAATAAACAAAGCATGTTTCTAAAACTTTTATTTGTTTTATCTTTCCAACCAAGTACCAAATACAGCTGGTTGAGAGCCTTTTTTCCTAGTCTTGTTCTGTTAATGTGTTCATTTAACTGTGATTAAAAAAAAAAAAATGGGAACTGAACAGCAGGAGAAGCTGGAGGGTGAGGGAGAGAAAAATACCAATTTTCTGGAAAATCCCCAGTGCAACTCATTATTTTTCCTTGGCCTCCAGTCACCTGTTTGTTTGGTCCATCTCCTTTTATGTAGGTGGTTATGGTGTGCCAACTAACAAGGTTTTTTCTAGTATTTGTGGGATAAGAGTCTAATGACTGCAGTGCCTGCAGGAGAGCTAGCCAGCTTGGTAGACACATATATTCAACTCCCAGTGAATAGGAAGGCACTGAAAATTAAATTCATCTACAAAGCAGCCTCTTATTTTGAAAGTAAACCAATACCTTTTGTACACTGAAAGTTGAGATGCATTTTTTGTAGTACCAGGGAAGTGCTACTATTCAAAAAGCACATTAGAAGAAATGTAATCCTGTTTGGCAAAAACTGAGTTTTATGTAGTGAAAGTCAAATTATATTAAAAGCATTCAGACACTATTGAAGTTATCCCTTTATTTGAGCAATGTGATAATGCCTGTGTGTTTTTATCTACTCAGTCAGAAATGATAGAGTTTAAGCTCCAGCAAAGAATGAAATAATGCACCCTAAGGTTTAAAAAAATCAGCTCATTGTAATAAAAAAGGGATAATTCTTACTTATTTGATTGTTTATTTAATACTAGAGACTTTGTGTCTGAAATATAACACATTAAGGAAATTTGATCTCAATAAAAATGTCTACATGAAAGCAGTTAAATGAACAGATCTGAATGCAATTCCAAATTAATTCAAAATTCTTTGCCATATGTAGACTGAAAATTACAATCCCTTACACGTCTATGTACTGCTACTTACTTTTCTAAATACAGACTAGATGCATGAGTAGGGTCTGTGATAATCTGGGATTAATGAGTTTGGTCTGACAACTAACTAAAATTTATTAGTTTTTTAATGGATAGACTTGTGCTTTGATTTGCAACATATGTGTTTTTTATGTAGATCCTGCCTTAGCAGGAATTCTCAGTAATGAAATCTTGAATATGCATAGAGTAAGGACTGTATAAAAGACATAACATCTTTTTCTCTTTGTATATTTAATTCAGAATCTGAACACAGGAATTATTTTAGATGGGAAGAAAACACTTTCTTTTTTGTGTGCTTTCTTTGCATCTGTCCTCTCTGAACATGTAGAAAGGTTGCCCCAAGCTTTTTTAGGCGACATACAGAAAAGGTGAATATGTTGTTATCTATTCCCTTACACACTGTCACCAGATGACAGCTCAATTATTGTCACTTTTGGTCATTTTTTGTAGCTAATTAACAATGTGCAATCTTTTTTTCCTAGATGATATTCCCAATTAGTGGATGAAGAAATATATGGTCTTATTTTTGATAGATGGAGATATGGTATTTAATTAAACAGATTGCCAGGAGACTGTTTGGCCCTGTAGCATTAAAAATAGCAAAATTAAAATGGGTTGATTAAAAGAAATGTTCTCTTACTCCAATCAATACAGAATTTGTGAAATTTCCTCACAATAGCATGAAATCTATTTGTAAAGTAGATTTGTTAAAGAACTGCAGTGTTGTGAGTGATGTATGTCCAATAAACAGTGTAAGAGAGGGGTTTGATATACCATGGATGAGCTGACTTAGAAGCATTGCAGAATTCTTCTTTTTGCGCTGAAGTGTGTGGTCTTCAAACTATGCCAGGCCTTCCTGGGGATTCCATCTGTAGTCGTTTCCAAGTGAACATAAAATGTCTTCACATTCTTTCACATTTTACTAATTCTGCAAGCATCTATGCAATGGTACATCCTGCTTTCTTCTGGAGCTGTAAGGGTATATTTAAGCTTTTTGAAGAACATTTTTAGGTGAGAGAGGGCTAGGCTGAAAGAGACTACTGGAATATGCATCTAGAAATCTACCTGAATCCAAAAAGATATATTACTTATTCTTAAAAGAATATTGCTTATTATATTCTTATACTTCTCTAATCTGTTCTCAAAAGACCTCCAGAGGCAGAGGCCTCATCTGGTCTTGCCAATAGACTCCTTATTTCCCCCTTTTCTCTAATAGCTGACTCTTCTTTGTTTAATTTGAAACTTACCAGTCAGATTGAGGAAATAATGTTTCTTTAATTTGCAGGTGACACCAAGGTAAGAAATGTTCAGAATACACTGATGCAGGTCAAAATTCAAAACAGGTGGTGAAATGACTTGGGAAAAACATGGGATGAAGTATTATTGCAAGGAAAAAAGACACTGGCACAATGAATTACATACTGTATTACTATTCAACACTTTGCAGCCATTTTATTTTTGTCATGAGTGTGATTCCTGCCTTGTTCCTGGGAATATTATATAAGTTTTCCTCTTTTAGGAATATGCAAAACCTGCAGTGGCCTTCTGTGACAGGGAGGTACCTATCCACAGAATCACAAGTGGTGGTGTTGAGTACACAGAGTCTAAAGTGCCCCAAAACAAGTGCAAATTGTGCTGCACGTTTCAAGGAGCAGAGTACATCATCATTTCCGAAAATAAAAATATCTCAACACTGAATAAACATCCATTGAATCTCAGTACATTGTTCACTGTAAGAGAAATTTGCTTTGAATGCATAGAGAGAAAGTTATCCTCAAAAACACCACAAAATTTCATGGGCAGTGATATGGAATTATGGTCCTGAGGTAACAATCAAATTTGGTTTCCAATGGACTGAATGAAAATCTCACCTGTTCTGTGCATCTGTGTATTCTAACACAGAAGTCTAACCAAGCTCCCTCATGTTTGTGGGTGTCTGAAATGCCAAATGTTGTATGAGGGAATGCAATCTCCTGTGCTTGCACTCCTTTGTACTTTGCAAATGTTCTCTTAAACAAAGTTCTTTTTTTTTTCCTTGTGAATTAATATTATGTGCATCCAAATATTGCACTATGGAGGCAGTGAGGTTGGATTTTTTCACATAAAGCCAATGAGCTCACTGATATCGCTACAATTTTTAAAGTAATCTGTGATTATACTCACTTTTTTTATCATGTGAAACTGTCCCAGACTAGATCCAACATCATATTCTAATCAATTAATGACTGAATGAGTTTAACTTTTATTTCTGTGTTTTATGTGGACGGAATGGAGAAAAGAGACCTGTTATTACTGTTCAAATTCCCCTTTTCCTGATCTGTGTACTTCAGGTTTCACTTGTTACAGCTCTTAAGAGTTTTAAAGGTAATTTCCAAAGTATTTGCCTGAATAATGTTTGTGAGCATGATAGAAAAAACAAGGAGGTGTGAATTTATTTTGAATAATATATTAATTTTTTTAAAGAGAAAATTGTGGAGTATATTAAGCAAATGATATAGTAAATGGATTATATATACTAATATATCAATTAATGCTATGTGAAATTTTACATTATCTTACATACCTTGGAGCTACCACTCATGTTTGCCCTAAATTTCTCAAGGTCTCATTGGAAAACTGTGCATATAATTATCTCACTATCAAGAGGAGTAAACAGTATTTTTCCCTTGGTAGAATCTGTAGGTTAATTAATAAGCTAACAAAAATAAATTATATTTACTATAAATAACATGGGAATATTTTCATATTGAAAAGACTTTGAACATCACTTTATTATTTATTGCCTTCACAACAGAAAAGATTTTTTATTTAGTTATAAAGAGATAAAAGCCTGAAATAGAGTGGAATATTGCTAAGCAGGATATAATATTTATGAATACATATTAAAACAAAATGTAAAATTTTAACTCGATTTACATTATTCAAATATAAAACTAAGAGGCCACCTTAGATATTATGCAATGAAAAAGACCTGCAACTGGTGTTCAAATGTAGTTAGTTTTCTGAGAGTTTTTGTTATTACTATAGCAAAAGTTTTCTTAGAGAATACAGTGTAATATAGAAAGACTTATTTATATAAACATAGAAGGTCAAAAATTAAGGGACTTGACATATTTAAAATGACAGGTTTTTTACTCCAAGTAATTCTAACATAGAAAGACTCAGTTCAAGACTTTAACCTTTGCCTCTTAGAATCTAATGAAAATCCACATTAAAATCTATAAATTCTCTGGTTTTTTTTCCCCTAAAAGATACGTCAAATATTACTTCATATCTAATGGAAGTAGCTACAATAATAGTAGCCTTTTGGGAAAAACATTCTTTAATATTTTTCCAACTCATCTCTTTGGATGGCCTTTTGTAAGTAGTTCAAGCTTCAGTGAAGTCACTGAATGAAATGTCAGTCAAAAGAGAAGTCTGTCAGTGATAATTCTCTCTGATAGCTACACTTGTTTATAATTTACTTTTGCCCCATGCAACACAAAGGCATTTGATTTTCAAAATATAAGGTGAAAACAAGAAATTCTAGCATTAAAGAAGGAATTGTGTTTGCAAAGTGAATATATGGTTAAGTAGAAGGTATTTATGCTGCAATCTATAATGGCTGTTTCAAGTTTCAAAATAAATAGGAACACAATGACAATCTTCAAATAGTTTTGGAATCTTTGGGGAGTACTTGATGAAAAATAATAACCCCTATAAGAGATTGTTGAAACAATTCCCTTTTGTTTTCCCCATCTAAAAAGGCACCAAGAAAAGTACGAAAGTTTTTAAAATACATGTATGACCTATATAGAAGAAAGACGTTAAAAATTAAATCCTATTAGAAAAGCTTAACTGGGGTTACATAGGTATGAGATAGCTGACAAATTGTTGGGGAAAAACTGTCTGGACATTTACCCAAAGATAGTACATATATACAAAAAAGGGGTCTCAGTGTGCTTCATTTGGAAAAATAATATTCACAATGCTCATCTGTAGAAAAGGGCTTTTGTTATAACACACTAATTAATTTAATAAAACATATTTCAAAATTGGCAGAAGAATTTTTTTCTTCTCATATTTCAAGTACCAACTGGTGTCTTTAAAAAATATATCTTTTATATTTTTTTGTATATTTCTTATTGTGCAAAGGACACTTTAATATTCCAGTGAAGTCACATAGAGATAACTGCAAAATAAACTCTGTGCTTATCTTTACTGATGTGGCTGGTTTGGCTTGTTTCTGTTAATCATAAGATTAAAGAGAAGAAACTTTATTTGAAAAATATTACTGTAGAAAAATATCAGATTTTCTGCATAATACAGGTGTTAATTCTTATTATTGTAGGCAAAACATAATAAAAATAATATAAATTCATTCTGGTTTGAGATGTACCTGCTGATTTATGAGGTATGGCTGGACCTGAGTGTCCCACAGCCAGAGCACAAGGAGTGTGTCTTTCCATGAACTGCTAGTGGAGCAAGTCTGTTTGTCTGACATTGTCATTTTGGGCTACAAAGGCCACTCTTTTCCTCAGGGACCCTTCAGTCATGATTCACACAGTTTTGAAGCCAAAGATGTGTATACCCTTCCATTTTTCCAGGAAATATTCAACCTGGTACAATAATGAAGTCTAAAGATATTCTCTAGACAACTCTTTACTCTGGCACCCACATATATCTATTGTCTTCAAAGTTACTTTAACTTGAAAAATATAAGTTGTGGTGTTTGAGTTTTAGCTTCTATGCATAAATTTCATTCAGCTGGATATTATTTGATATCCTTTAATGTATTGAAATAATATCATGTGATTATAGGTGAAATAAGTATGAATTTTCTTGCTAAAAAATAAATAAATGTTTTTCTAACTGGCTAACATTGGTTATGTATAGAAGCAATAGAATGAGCTCAAGGCTGGCAGGATCAATATATTGGCTTGACAGCCCTTAGGAGACAGTTTTCCTCTGGTTCAAATTACTCTTTGCCTTTAGAATAGCACAGATTATTACTCCTAAATCATATTAAATCCACTAATAACAAATTCAGTGTGGGTTTAATTTTGAACTAATTTTATACCATCTCAATCATGACTTTTTCATTGAAACACCAGTGGGGCAAAAAATATGTGTATAAACATAAATCCATAAAAATATAATTCCTGAAAGCAAACATATCCATGTTTCATTGTGACATCTCATTGTTAAAATCACTTAAATTAACTTTAGGAAAGATTAAAAATTCAAGGAAAACATTCATTATTATATATAATTTTCAGCACTCTGCTATGAAACTCCTAGGAAGTAGGATATTAGTATATGATAATACCTTCAGAGATTTTGAACTAGACCATGCCATTTTTGAGCCAGAGCAACAGGAAGAAGATTTTGATTCCATGTATTTCATTTCCTGGCAGCATAGTCTCATGTGGTTCTTTACAGTATTAATGTAATTGACAGTTAATAGAAAATAAGTTCTAAACTTATTAAAGCTTTGGGGGAAAGTACATTTAATGAAGAATCCTTTTTAAATGTTGGAGACAACATTTGCAACATCTCCTGAGCTCTATCTCATGGTGACATTTTCTCAGGTTGTTAGAGTCACATTTCACTGTCCTCTCTAATACTTCTTGGCAGAGTACAAAGAATACAGCTTGATTTGAGTTGTCACAGTGCAATATGTCCTCAAGATAACTGAAAACAAAAGAACAAAGTGCCATAAAACAGACTGCAGATTTTCTGTGGGAAATAGGAGGATTTGTTGTGGGTTTAATAAGCAGTGAAAGCATAAATTGAAATAACTTCTCCTCACTGTCTTCCTTGCTTGTGTATTTTTTTACATTAAACAGTGGCATATCCCTTCAACTTCAGTGAAAAGTAACAGTGCAGTAAAGGAGTAAATGCAGTTCAAAAACAGTCTTGGGCAATCTCCAGATATGGAGGGAAAAAAAGAAATCTCTGCATGCAAATTTACTGCTGTTTATTGTTGGCTCCTGAGTAGTTAGCACATGGAGGTTTCGAAAGAACTTAATGCTGTTGACAGTCGGTTGAAGCTGGGTGACATATTCTCTACATGCCTTTTGAAATTTTAATTTCCAATGGTTATAGAAGCTGTGAAACAGAAACCTCGAGCATGAAGTCTCTCATTATCTCACAGGAGAGGTGCAGTAGAGGTCCTGGCTGTTCAAATCCCCCCTTTCTGCCTTTGGTGCTTTGTAACCAGCACAAAAATCTTTCTCCACAGGCCAGAGTTTATTTTCTCCATTTGCACTCAAGTTTTTGGGATCTCTGCTAAGGTATCTTCCTTTTTGTTGGCAACACAAGGATTTGACTGCTCATCTTCAATGATTTGTACCTTGAAATATTTAGGCCATTAGGACAAGAGAGATTTATTCCTCTTTATGGTTTGGGGGAGTTTTTTGAGGGAGCTTTTGAGTTTTTATTATCTGGACATTGTTTTGTACAAGACAGTATGAAATGCAATGAGAAAAAAGAGCCAAACTGACAAATGTGGTAAAATCTTCAGTTTCCTTTCCCTTTGTTCCTGTAAAAAATCCAGTATTTCTAAAGAAAAAAAAAGTTCTGATTAATATTTACGATTGCTACTTCCTCATGACATATTCTTCAACTTCCTTTTCAATTTGTTATTCCTAAATTCAATTTCCAACCATAAAAAAATCAAAACCATAATAAAATACTATTTTTCATCTATGGAATTCTATCAGTTTTCAGATGATATGCTACTGTTGATAACTTTGCCAAATAATGTGTGTTAGGTGTCCAAGAAATCTTTCATGAAGCAATGATTTCTGAGTACAAAAAACTATCAAAGAAAATTTACCTCAAATAAAAGAATACATTGCAGTACCACAGTGAAGGAAAATATCAATTTATGTCTGGCCAGAGACTTGGACGTTCAGAACAGATTTATATTGGAATAAAGGAATAAAAATTGCTTCAGGGCTAATATAAACTCTAGCATTAGGGTGGGACTAGATGCATTTTTGTCTTTTTTTTTTTTGATAGAATAATACCAGAAAATATCTAGGTAAGCTCTGTATATATATAATGCCTAATTCTTGGTATCTGTATATCAAGATGCAGATAAAAATCTGTAGGATTTTTTAGGAAAAAATATATTTGTTCTTGAAAAAAAATTGTAGTTTTGGAGCACTTTTTACCTGTCCAGCACAAGTAAGGATATTTTACAGAAAAGTGCCACCTGCAGAGCCCAAGACTAGACTGTCTCTAATCCCTCTATGGCAGAATGAAGCCTGGAATTTCTGCCATTCACTTTCTCCTAGGGGACCACTGTGATCTTGCAATTCCAACTTCCCATTAACAGGGAGAAAAATGGAGAGAAGAGTCACATCCTCCCTATTACAGGATGCATTTTCCTTAACTGTTTATATACATGACTTCCTGACCATCTTAAAATCATACAAGAGTACTCTCAGAGTCCTGTCAAAAGTTTTTTTTCCATTGTTATTTATTGTAGTTGTCTTCCAGCTTTAATTTTTTTTTCCTGCTATGTAATTACTAATATGTGACATACGCTACCTGCTATAACAGCATTGAGGGAAAAAAAATACAACGACTTACAAAAGACAGTTTTCTTTGTTTAAATCTCAGACAATAATTAGTCTGAGAAACAAAGTGTCAAATGCTAGTTAATAGCACTGAAGAAAAGTTTAAAATTAAAATTGGAAAATAGATAAATAAAAGGTCTTTGTATAGAAGGAAGAAGAAAGGAGTAGAAATTCTGTGAGAGGTGAAACAAAAGAAACTGACAATCTCAAAAAACTAGATGTCAGGTGCAGACAATTAAATTTCAGTGCTTTTTTAAGGCTTAATATTTATTTTTCTGTGGGCAAACTGCTCTTAAAGCATAAGTTGAAGAGAGCAAAGCTTTGGTTGTGATACAATAATTATGTACATTGGTAAAAAATAATTAGGTAAGAAAATAAAGAATACTAAAAAAAGCTAAAATTAACCTCTTTTTTTTTTTTTAGGTTAACATTTCCACTAGAAGATTTTTGCACTGAGAAAAGGAAAATTTTATTTCAAGAAGAGAAATTAATACCTTGAGTCACCATCCTAAAATCATCCAAAACTGAGCAAACAGTTTCTTTTAATTATCTGATCTACTAGGTCTCTATTTCATTCTTATCATGGAAATACAGTCCCTATTATTTCAGAGTTTGATTGAGTGTTTCTTAATTTATTTTGGGATGAGATACCAAGAGCAGGCATGGGAGGTGATAAAATACAGTGGATAAGAAAAACAAATATTTCCTGAAAAAGAAGGAAGTGCCTCCTAAGTCTGATTTACACAAAACAACAGCAGAAAAAGTTCTTGAAGTTTTTTCTAAAATTATGTATTACTATTTTTTCCCCCCATGGAACAAAAAAAATTATTGGCCAAAATATGCAAATATATATTATAAATATGTTAGTGTGTGTATGTGACAATGTATGGGACAATCATGAAAACAAAGAATCTTTGCATCCTTGACATTTTAACTAGTAGAAGAAACAGACTTACAGGACTAAAACTGTGACAGGCTCTCTTTCCTCATTTTTATAAAATAATCTTTTAATGGCTCATTTGATATCATAATCAAGTAGGAATCGCATGATTTGTCAGAACCATTATACATGAAGCTCTCTTTCCTCCATCAGTGTTTACTTAATTGGGAAGGAATAAAAAAGGTCCTATTTTAAATAATTTTTAATTAGTTTTCACCAGACCAAAAAATTTTTGAAAACTAGAATATTTCAGGAATTTTCTCAGGTTCTATTCAATACTCACTTTTAGGAAAAAGAAATAATCTTGGATTTTTTTAAATCTCCTTTATAGAAGAACTGTGGTTTCAGGCTTAGCATTATTTGTTTGCTTGCTTCTCGTTGTTTACATTTTGAAACAATCCCATATTTTTCCATTTAAGAATAATAATAAATTCATTGGCTTATGCACATCTATTTTCCCATTAATATGTGATATTTTTATTTATATCGAAATGATGGAGTTAGATTCATTAAAAAAAAAGTAAAATTGTATTACGTTCACTTTCTTTAGGCAAATTATTATTAATAGTAATTATTGTGACTAACTATTCCAAAGATTTGACTGAAAATAAAATATGCAGAGATTGGACAATATAAAACATAAGTGGACTGGGAGAGTCCAAAATTCCGTGCAGCCACAATTTAGGAAGCAACTGGAAGTATTGTGGTGTTTTATCTCAAATAGAAACGTATTTAACATGTGTAACATATGTCTGTTCAGGCATATGTAACCCAGTTACTGGAAATTTACAAGTAAATGAGTTAATTTGTGAAATTAATTTTGTTTTTGTTGCTCTCATTTAATTGATGGATTTTTGGCCTTGTTAGTAATGGGTTATCCTCTTATGAGAAAATATTTTTGTCTTCTCCTTGGGGAAATTATCTAGTGTATAAAATAATTTTTAAAACTGTTTTTTTTCCAACCTCTTTACTCTTAAAACTGGTAGACTCTTCATTCTTTAAAATATCTACTATCATACTCTATCTGGAATAATGAGTCATGATCTTATTTATTAATAGTATACATTGTTAAGAGTGCTTTCTCTTTTATTGACAATATTTACCAAATGGAATCTAATCTGAGTTAAAATTGAAAAGAAAAAGAAAGAAGAAAAAGGTAGCCTCCAAATGGCTGAACTTGACAACTGCATTTCAGGAATGCGTTCCTATTGAGGGAGCAGAGTGAAGCAAGCCTTTGTAGTTTAAATATTTGCTAAGAGTTGAGCAATTGCCAAAGTGTTTTTCCCTACTAGGGAAGAAAGCCATGTGTAGGAAATGATAAAAAGAATATTGATATCCAGCTGAGTCTTCAAAGGGTTCAAAAGCTTGTCTCAAAGTCTACAGTCAAAGCTTTCAAACTGCTTTCTTAGGGCTTTGCTGCTCAGGTGCTCACAATTATTTTTAAAAATTTAAAGGCCTAAAGATCTAAAGCAGTTATAGATACATTATTGTTTCATGAGCATAGGCTGAAATGATCCACCCCCTTATCCATTCAAAAAATCAGACTCCTAAAGGTATTTGACTTAGAAATTAACTGTCCCTTGAAGAAAAAAATGTGGTGGGCTGCAATAACTTCAGAGACATTTTGCTAGAAAAACCAATTTTTTCTGTTACCTCTAAAATTCTTTGGAATTTTAACGAGAGTCAGCCAATGAATCATACATGGATAACTAGGTGAAACCTTTTCTCTCCCTTTTTTTTAGGACAGAATTAAAACCATGAAATGAGGTACTCCAATTTCCTCACAGATTGTTGAAGTTAGAGCTGTTAATTATCAGCCTGATGACAGTTATATGCAGTATTGTTATTACTATTACTAATAACAATAATAAAAATAATAATAATAATCAGTAGTGTAAATTCTAAATTTTCAGAATGTGATAAAAACATAAAATAATTCAAAAATACATTTTAAAAATGAGCGTCAGCTTTACATTACTATTAATGAGAGTATAACTGCGACTTCCATCATTTTTGAAGAAAAAAATATTGAAAATTATTTTTCAAGCTGTGACTCATGAGAATGAAAATAGAAGCAGAACTCAATTTGCAGATGCTTGACACAAAACTAAAATCAGTAGGGTTGGAGCAGCAACACAGTTTTCCCATGTATCACTTCTGTGGTTTAAAGGTCTGTGGAAGAAAACAGTTTAAATTATGGTGAGGAGTAATTAAGGTATGTAAATGTCAGAGATTAATTTAGACCTCTGTTTATCTTTGCTTACAGACTAAACTCAAGAATATCTCTTTTGTTAAAGTGGTCTGTTGTGAACTTTTTTATCAGAGTCTATTTGCCTATAGTAGTTACAATGCTATAAATAAAAGCTGAATAATCCTTTCACATCATTCAAAATAATTGCATAAAATTTCTGTAATACCTGCACTGCCTTCATTCTGTTTCCATTGATAGTATATGGGGGTTTGTTGTTTGTTTCTTCATCCAGTGAATTAAATGGGAACATTGAGCATTTTTGGGAATTGCATCTATGAAATGATGACTCAAGGACATTTTCAAGTAAAATATTTAATCCTTTGAGTAGTTCTTCTATATATATATTAACACAACCAAAAATTAAAAATAATCTCTGCTTTAAAGAAGGAACTTTGACTACTTCAATCATTGCTCCACGCAAAACACCAAGGTAATTTTCTTCTGTGATTTTTTAGGTTTTCTTTTTTTTTCTCTGTGCATTTATTTCCCATATCATAAATGATTTAGCAAGTGGTGTGTATTCTATATTGATTTTCAAAAATAGGCAATTGAATAGAACCAAATCCCAATTTTCAAAGGTATTTTACAAATAACATCATTTTTCTGAGTCAGAATTTTTCAATAAAAGTAGGGTTTACTTCTTAAGCTTTCCCTTGGTATAATCTGATAGTCCATGAAATAAGTTGAAAAAAGACAGTCCTTAAACTGAATATGATTTCACATGGTTTTATATTGTGTTTGAAAAATCATTAAAAACCTACAAATTCACATTGAAAAATCTCAGGAAGAGTGCTCAGATAATATATTTTTAAAAGTAATACACCCTTTGTACGGTTTTGGTTTCCTAGACCCCTAAGACATATAAACATGAATAAAAGAAGTAATGATTTCACTCAATATAAGTTAGAAATCAATCTTTCTAAGCCTTAAGTAGAAGGTAGAAAATCATTTAGAATTTCACTGCAAATTTTTTAATATCCAGTGACTCCATTTCAATTACTGTGAGATTTTTGAGATTGATCGAGACCTCGATAATTGAGATCTTACTGTCTCTGACCTTTATCTTTGCCTACAAGGCTTGAGAAGCACGGGCAGAGTGCATAGAACTGTTCACTTTGTTAAGCTGGAGTGTCTAGAAGAGATGTGAAGTGCACTAGTAAGACATGATAATAATAATAATAGTAAGACATGATAAAAATAATTCAAACTTTTCTTCTTTCTCTTGACATTTGAAATATCAAGAGTGATACATAACCATTTCTGACTCCTTTTCCTAGGGGTTCTTGACGTATCTCAAGAGTAGAAAAGGTAACAGTGTGTGCAGTTCAAAACTGAATCCAAAACCACCCCATCCCAATCCATGCCAGGTGAGTAAAAGATGGCTACATTTCAAACCCCAGTCTTTTGCAATAACATATTTTAACTTATTCAGAACTTTTTTGATTTTGCAGCAAAACAAAGGAGTTGAGAATTCATTTTGCTTAAGTTATAAAAAATAGAAGAATACAGGGAGAATTTCTGTCTCTGATGTAGTACCTGCTGTTACAGCAAAAAATCTATATACTTGTGCTGGCAAGGTTGTCCAGGGAATGGGCCAGCATTGGAATGCCCCATCCCTGGAAATGTTCAAGGATAGGCTGGATGGGGCTCTAAACAACCTAGTTTATTGGAAGGTGTCCCCCCGTTCATGACAAGACACTTGTTATTAAATGATCTTTAAGATCCTTTCCTACCCAACCCATTTTGTGATTCTGTGATTCCACACATGCATGACTAAATATTTAATTGCATGGTTTTCTTGTTAAAATTTGTGATTTTAATGATGGGCAGAATCCTGGCTTGCCTAAGCTCTACCTTAACATTTTGTGTGCTTAAAGATAACAGAATTCTCTAATGCTACCTTGAAAGAAACCAACGAAAGCAGAAACTATTTTTGAATTCTATTCTGGCTTAAAATAAGTACTTTGGAACAGTGCTTGCATTTTCCTTTTCAACTCTTGTTTAAACTTTCTCTATGTTGGTGATGAAATTCACAAAACTTTCATGATTGGTGCATGGGGGGAAGTGTTCCAGATGGTAGCATCAACTTCATTAAGAGGAAAGTAACCTGAAAAAGTATTGGGAGTGTCTGGAGAAGTTTAGAAGAGTCAACTGCAAAGTGACTTTTCAGGGTAGAGCATAAAAATTCCCTCTGTTTGGAAACACACATTGATAAGGAACAACAATGAGGCTTCCAGGGCACATCCCTTGGAAATGAAATGGGTTTATCTCAAAAAAAGTTTGCTTCAAAATATTAAAGCAGCAAATATGACACAATCCTGCTCATGACAGCAAGTTTTTTTTAACCATTTTCTCTATTTTATCTTTTTGAACTATCAAGCATATGGAATTTTCAACTGAAATGTTTTGAGCATCTGCAGAATTTGCTATGGTTGTCTGAACTTGTAAGATGTGTTCTGTAGACACAATTTTTTTTCTCTTATTTTTTCTTGAAAGCCATCACCAATTTTTTTAAAATTGCCTTACAATTCTGTACGCTTCTGAAATTGTTAAAAGGCTTTTAAAAAAATTTAAATGAGCACTGAGTGGTGCAAGTGAGAAGAAATCCTAAATCCTCTCTAAAAGCAGCTATTCTTTTCTTTAGTTTATATATCCAGGTGTGTATGATAAATATGTATAATCAGTGTGTATGATAAAATCTGTTCACCTAGTGCTCATGTCACTCAAAAGGAGGAAGGATCCCCTGAGAGACCAGAATTCTGCTATAAAGAATTACTACTTTCTAATACTCAGAATTGTATTAGAAAATTTCTATCTGACAAATTTTGTAGTCAGTCTGCACTGAACTTCAAAGTTCTCCTAATGAAGTCAACATAATAAATGGATCTGTCCAAAATGCGGTGTGTTTTTTTTTTTTTAACTTAAACCTCAAAGTTTATATTAATGTATTTATTTTACAAAGTCATAAAATGAATATCACAGAATATTCTGAGTTAGAAGGGATGGACAAGGACCAAAATCACCCAGATAGAAACTTTCTAACACAGCTAAGAAACATGTTACTAAATATGAAGGAGTAGTATCAGTAGGCCCACTAAAAAAGATTAAATTAAATGATCATAAAATTAATATCCTGCAGTAGAAGGATAAAGGTGAAGTTGTAACATGATTGTGAGATTTTCATTTGTGATGGGAAATTGGGTGAGCAGCCTCCATTTTGATTGGAAAAAATTCAGATGCATGAAAAGACCTATTAATAATGTGTGCATATATTGAAGCATGAAAGTCTCAAGTAATTCATTTCAGATGGCTATAATCCTTTTCTTACTTTGAATTAAAAACAAAAAGAGGCTTTGGAAGTGTCAGATGCAGTGTCCCAAATGGTAAAAACCATCTAAACAGCTGGAACTGCAGAGGTCATTGAGGGGAAGGCTCAGGGGATCTTATAAATATGTACAAATAGCTGAAGGGACAGTGCAAAAGGACAGTCAGGCTGTTTTCAGCGACCCCAGTGACAGGAGCACTGGAGGTTCCATATGAACTCCACAAAACATTTTTTTACCATGCAAGTGACTGGGCCCTGGCTCAGGCTGCTCAGGGAGGTTGTGGTCTCCATCCTTGGTGACTCAAAAGCCATCTGGACACAATCCTAGGCAGTGATGGATGGAGTTAAAGAGCAAAGTTGCCTGTCTCAAATGCTGCCAAGGCCAAAGGAAGGATTTGCAATAAGATAACAGCAGGAACTTGAGATAAGCACAGGAGGGTGCAATTGGTGCTAATTCCAGTCCTTGCAGGGCAAGGTCTGGTTAATACATCCTGATGGATGCATCTGAAAAAAACTTCTACTGTGGGAAACTGTGGGAAAGGAAGCAAATTCTCATATACTGTTCAAATAAAGCCATTATGACAACCAAAGACCACCAGAGTGCCCCCAGGCTCATTTCTGGGGCCATTTCATGAGAAGACTGTGGAAGATCCACAGTAGTGCATCAGACAGTTTAAAACTTTCCCCCTGAGGGGAGGTGCTGGGCATTCCCACCTGAACCTGAACCTATATTTACCCATTGAGCTTTACATTTCTGGGATTTCCCGCACCCCGGAAGAGCCAAGACAAATCACTTCGGCAAAAGGACATTGAAAATGCATCTAGCAGGTCTCGCTGCTGCATACACAAATGGTGACATCTTTCCTCTCCACAATCTGTTCTTATTCTTCTTTCTTTCTCTCCTTCTCTCTTTCTCTCTTCCTTGCCTTGCTTTGCCCTTTTGTTTTTTTACTTTATTTTTTTTCATTTCTGTAGATAACCAAAATGGCTGCATACCTCCTTTCCATTGTAACCAAATTATTCTAAAATAAGCCTACACATAATATACATATATATCTGTATATACTGATATACAGCCTTTGAGTGTGCTTTCACTCTAATCTGCCCCAAGGGATCTATTAACAAGAACCTGTGTTGCCTCCCCTCAGGGCAGGATATAAATAATGGGCTGGAAAAGGCACTTCTTGAGCAGAGAATCAGACTAGATGACCTTCAATAATCCCTTCCAAGAACTATTCTCTGATTCTACAACTCCATGAATCAAGTTCAGGTATAGTACAGTACTATAGTAGTATAAACACAACATATTACATGGGGTATATATAGTACTATGCTATATAGTATTAATACAACAAATCGTTGTACAAAAAGAGAATAGTTTCACAAAAAAATAAAATAAAATAAAAGGATACATATAAAAGTACACAACTCAGAACCGTGGAGAACATATTATTTATATGTATTTTCTTTTCATCCTCCAAACCAGTCACAAACTCAAAACCTGTTACCAGTTCAAGACACACTTCTGTGCTCAACAGCTCAGGACTGAAGCCCACTCATGATACGAACTAATAGCCAATCTGCAAAATTTGCTGTGAAATACATTGCAAGGAAGGCTGCTTCCTGTTAAGAATGACTGAATAAAATAAAAGTGCCAACAAATTAATTTTGTGCCTAGAAATTCATTGAGATAAAGAACAGCCATACACCTGTCTTCTGGTAATGCACAGAAATGGACATGAGATTAGACATCCAAATAAATAGAGAAAAACATGGAAGAGGCAATAAGGGATGAGTAAGACACACTTCAGCATTCTACACTAGCACCAAAGATCATAACTACATACCTTACTTACTCCTTACTTTTTAACATCCTAAGAAAACAACCAGATGATGGGAAATTACATTTTTATAATGCACTCCTTCTTGCCTACAGTGTTCAAGGTATTTATATAACTTTATGGTGACTTGTTAGAATTTGTTTATTTGGTTTATTTTCCTCTTTTTGTGAGGAGGATCAATTGAATTAAGATTGCAACTGGTGTGACTAAAAGTCTTCCCAAAATTAATGGGAAAAGCTTTTTCAAGATTGTTGTTAGTATTCTAATGTGAATCTGCCAAATCTAACACATTTTTCTTACTTCTCTTGTAGACCATTTTAGTGTGACATATAAGCAGTTAATAACTTCATTAAAGTGTTGGTTTGTCATTGTCATAATCAGTCCATCCTCTTTTTCAGGGCAGCATAACTTCAGCAAGCCTTGCCTTTCTGGTCTATCTAGGGATAACATTTTAGTCCTGAATCTAAGTACAGTGAAGGAAAGTAATACTAATTTGTATACTGTTTCTTTTATGTAGCAGAACAACTACAGGAAATTATTAGTTAAAAATAGCAGCAAGCTACCTTGAGGAATTCATGTAGCATGAGAGAAAAGACAGACATGAGTAAAGAGGATTCTTTGCTTTCTTTGGAAACGGAATTTCTGGGTCTCAATTTGAAAATCTAATTAATCTTCCAGGCTTTTGTTACTGCTCCTTGATTGGATTTGCTGCACATTCTCCGCCAATGTATAACAAAACGTCAGCAGATGAGTACTTGTATAATTGAAATTGCATTCATTTTATGATTCTTCTTGTGATTATGTGGCAAATATGTTAGATGTAATATTTTACTTTCTTTGTTTTTTTAAAAATGAGATTAGTGCTTATAGGTATCAATTCACTATGTATTCATTATGAAACTTGTGTAAAAGAAGTTAAGAAGAATTTAATAAGAAGTTGAATGGAACCTCTATTTCTTGTTTTTTTATTGTAACATTGATGTTCCTGCTGAAGTCATACATCTGAGTCTGGGTATTGACTGTCTTCTTAGTTTCATAGTATTCATAGATGTATTCATAGCATTTATCCTGGATTCCTCAATGAATAAACCTATCTAGTAGTTAAGCCTTTAGGTTCTAATTCCTCTTCAGACCACACTAACTACTCCTTATGAAGAGGACCTGTGTTTTTCTTCAACCGTCTTCTTGTTCAGTCTAATTAAAATATTTCTTTTAGATTTACTATAAATATTTGTTACAAATTATATATTTCTACATGTCCAATTATGGTTTAAAACTAACGTTGCAGTTCCCACAGAGCAGAATGTGATGGAAGCTTTTCCCCCCACTCTGTCCAGCCCTGGTGGGGCTGCACTGCAGATGCTGCAGCTGGGCACAACTTCAAAATGATCCAGTGAGGGGCTACAGGATGATCAGGGGCCTAGAGCACACCAGCCTTGAGAAGAAATGAAGGGATTTGTTTGCTCATTGTTTGCTCATTGTTTGCTCATTGTTTGCTCATTGTTTGCTCTGAAAAACAGCCTTAAACACCCTTGAAGGGAAATTCCAAAGATGATGGAGCCAAGCTCTTTTCAGTAGTAGCAAACTCAGGTGTAGTATGAGAGGTGGCTTGAGAACTCAAACACATAAGTACATAAATACATTTTCAAATACAGAAAAAGACTTGTCACCAGAAGTGCAGTGCAATGTTGAATAGGTTTCCCACAGAAATCATGGCTCTTCCACCCTTGGAGGTTTTCAGTACTTGGCAGCTAAAATGCAAACCTGACCCATCTGGTACAGGTCACAGTCCCACTTTGAGTGTGGAGTTGATCTACATTCATACAGAGATTACCAATGTTCTAAGCAACATTTTGTGGTGCTATGGTTCACTGATAAAAAATATTGACTAGTGGAAAAAATCCTGAAAGTATGCTGTTGACTCAAATAAATTTTAAACAGGCGTCAAGAAAACTTTCTCTTCCTGAATTTGTATAATACATGTATTCAACTTTTAGTTGAAGTTGGTTTGTTTGTATGTCCTGGGATATTGTTCCTAAGCAAAATTGAAACCAATTTAAAACAGCTGTAGATAACTGTGATCTGATATTGAAAAAAAAACCAAACCCAAAAAATGCAAAAAAAATGCACGCGTGCAGTAGCTTTTTAGAAATATGCTTATTAAAAATCCTAATGTTGTTTCCAGGACCAGCATGTGATACTCTACTATTCAGTGGCTTGTAACAATATTTTTAAGTACTGGAAGGGCCAGAAGAGAGGAAAAGGATGACTTTCCCCTTTGGACAGATCTGGCTGTACATGCTGCATTGGCAGATGCCAAATTGAGGAAGACTAATTAGTCCTTGGTGTCCTCAGAAGTGATGAGTGACTAATGAAAGGCTGAATATTGGAAAACAAGATATTTGTCTTCCTTGTCACATAGGAATAGTGAAATAATGTTAAATCTTAGCACAGAAATATGTTATCTTTAACTTAGCATTACATGAATGTAAATATTAAATAGGCATTGGACAGATACTCTAGGTTAAGACATAATTCTCATTCTTTTCACTTTTATTCTGATATCAATCTTATATTTTCTGACCTTGGGAAATCAGCTAACCTTAAACTTTCAAAACAACAAATGTTCTGAAATCTTTTGTGCAGGAGGTTCTTTTGATTTTCCATTGACTTTTGTCTTCAAAATAAACTGCAATTACTATCTTCAAAACTGCTTGCTACTGCATCAAACTGGTTGTTTTGATTTAAAATGGACTTGAGGGGGTGGTTTCATCCTTTTGACTCAACATTCTCTTAAAAATTAATACTTGTTTGAATTGTAGTTCCAGACTAGAACACAAATTTGCTATTTCTGGAACCCTTAAGTGTTCACAGAAAATTACTTCCTTCCTTCTATTTCTTCAGAGAAACCTCCAAGCTAGTTTGAAATCTCTAAATCTGGCATGTATAAAAGATTTTAGAAACCTGTCTTATAGAAATAAAAAACACTTTTTTCTTGTCCAATTTTTGTCAAATGAGCACAGTGAAATATGCAACAATATTGAAAATGTCTTTCACAGAATAAAACATCACAGAGAACAGAAGAAAAATCCTCTCACTAATAAGTAGAGAACTTTCTTTCTGGCATTATTCACTTGCATGGATTGCTGAGATGATGGTCTAAAATGACATTTTCAATCATCAGGAGCCTCGTGCAAACTGAATAAACTAAATAAGTACAGAAACAACATACCTAAGGCTAACTTTACATGAAAAGGGGAGTTTAAGTGACATTATCTCGCATACTGTCCAGTCACATCTTGAAAACCTCCAGAGATGGGGATTTTACAACATCTTTGGGGAGGTTGTTCCAGTGACTAACCCTTCTTACTGCAAAAAAACCTTCCATCAAGAAGAAAGCTCTCATAGTGCAATCTGGACAGCTTGTCCCTTATTTCCTCTCATGTAATTCCATGTGAAGGGAGAGCCTTGACCCTCTCTGAAACCACTCTTGAAATACTGGAATGCTGTGATGAAGTCCCTCCTAGCCAGCTCCCAGACCATCAAACCAGTCTTTATCTTGTGAGTTTGAATAAGAGATGGCTGGGAAACAAATGCTTTGCTGAAGTAGCTCTAACTTCTATAAAACACTACCAACACTTCTGCTACACTCTGCTGATTTATGGGATAGCATTAAATTTTCACTCCTAAAGTAACTGTACTTATTTTATTTTCTGACATTATAAATTATACTTCTGCTTCCATACTCAGTCATTAAATAGCTATAGCAGCTAAACTTTATTCAGGCTAAAATTAAGTAGAACTGATGAGTGTTTTCTGCAGATCTTTTGATCTGTCCATCAAAGAGGTGCTCATCTGTCATCAAGATTGAAACAAATAAATATTTTAGTTCTTTAGGCCTTCAAGTTACTGATGATGAAAGTGGCCAAAGTGAGGGGCATATTTTAGAAGGTATTCTAAGGAGATAAAAATCCTGCAGCCCTTGTCTCAACAAGGAATGTGTTTTCATTCATGAGCTGACTGAAGTAATTAGGAAGGAATACTCTGCTCACTGAAGCATGCTACTTGGAGTTAATGGCCTACAGAAAGAGAAGCAGTGATCTAGGAGGCAAAAATTCTTACTGTAGAGCTATGGGGAGGGCTGCCTGTGCACAGATGGGTGAGTGACACTAAATCATCAATAAGCCGTGATGAAGAGGCACAGGAATGTTGACTGTTGGTGCATCTCTTGAAAGAAATCTAGCACTGAATGCTATGTGCCTTTAGTTCTTTAAAAAAATCACCCCCAGAATACCCCCATCTCACTATTACATGTCCTGAATAACTTGCAGTTTTATGAATGGTGCACTGATTTTAAATTCCATGTGAAAAATCCCATCTTTCCCAACAGTTTTATGATAACCTTAGTATTATAGAATAGTTGGAGTTGGAGGGGACATTTAAATGACACCTGGGACAAACTATTCAAATGTTTGGCCACCTTCACTGCAAAAAATTCTTCCTTATAGATTGTATGGGTATACCATCTTTAAGTTTGAAACCATTAGCCCTTGTTCTATAGCCACAAATAGTTGTCCTCATTTTTTGTATCAGTCCCCTTTAAGTATTGAAAGTTTGCAATAAAGTCCCCCTAGAGTCCTCTCTTCTTCAGACTGAACAATCCCAGTTTTCTTAGACTTTTTCCATAGGAGAGACTGTCCTAATAGGAGATGGTGTCTTTCACTGTCATAACTTCTCTTATTAAAATCATAAAGGCAGTATAGAGGGGGTGAAAATACAGTTCTTTGATGTTTGAGTACAGTAATATTTTTTAACTACCCCATTTGGAGTAAGATGGAAGAATACAGATTAATTCTCCAGAGTTTTAAGAATCCATCTACATTTTCAAGTGTAAGCCCATCATGTGACTTTATAATAAAAATGAAACCCTCTAATTCATCACTTAACTTGTATTCAGCATTGACTTCAAAAATGTGAAAAAGACAAAGGTTATAACTGTAGGGAGAACTTGACACTATTTTTTCCCCTTCATTTAAGCTGTAATATTTTTTCTGCCATTCAGCTAGAAATGATGCTTTATTAAGTAATATGTGGGAATCTTGCTTTTAGTAGGGTTCTCTGTACTACAAAGACAAAAGTAAGAAGGGGCAGATGTTTATCTTCATTACAACATGTTTAAAAGGATATTTCCTTTAAACTGTCAGTCTTCAATTCTTCCCTTGGGAGTAAGGTGGCTGAGGGGTACTTCCTCTTTATCTGCAAACATGAGTCCTCTATTTTATATAACATTATCAGAGAATGACAGCCAAGATCTCCATTTAATTTTGATAAAAAGGAGACTTTTAGCCAGATTTTAGGAGGAGGGACCAATTATGTGATCAGAGTCAATTCTGGTAACCTCCCCACTGAAGAAAAGAGCTCAAGAATTAGAATACTCTGAAGAGGTTTCACTCTGGCCATTTGCTTAACACATCTGAAATATTTAAATATTTCCTAAACCAAAGAGGGATTGACAATCAAGCCTTGTGTTTTAGACACTCTCAGCTAGTCTGAATGTTTAATCACAGACGAAAAGCTAACAGACAAAGTCTAGATGAGAACCTGATGTAGAATCAAATATGCCCTTTAAAATAAGTACAGTCTTTATCATTCCACATTTGATTAACACTTCCTTTGCAGGGTCAGAGGTGATTCATTTTTCAGTGTATGGTAAAAAGAATTGTTAAAGTTTACTTGATCTAAAACATTGTATTTTTCTCTGATTTGGATCAAATCTATTCGCATCTTCTCTGAGCAATGTTTAATTTTAGAATGTTTGGACTTTATTAGTCTGAGATCTGAAAAGTTTTCCTAGAATACCCCAAACTCACTTACATAGGTAAGAAATGACATTTTATAGCTTCTTAGTCTGAGAAATAATGTAAACTGAGTTTTGAACTATTGATTAAATAAAGATAATAACAGCACCATCTATAACAGAAAGTGTTGTTTGCCAGAGGAGAGTATTTTTATATCTAGATGTTCTTCCTCTACAACCTTTTCTTCCTGAAACTTTTCAATTATTTTTAACTCAGCTGAAAGTTTGGCTTCTACATTCTTAACCAGAAAAATTCTTCCACTTCTGGTGAGCCTGTAACTGAAATTCCAACAACATTGCATGTTGCTCAGCATAAATATTGTTCAGTGAAATTGTTAGCACTGAGTCAGTGTTTCGTCTTTTTGAGAATCTTCAGGTGTTAATTAAATAATACTCTGAAATTTCCTGAGAAGATAGTGAAC
>JANRGV010000051.1:11702022-11726476 GCA_024734035.1 Alethe castanea
AATAAATAAATATTAAGCTCTTTTTCAAAATAAGACAACTCATAAATATAATCTCCCATTCAGGTTTACAATCCACACTTGTCAAGTCCCCTACAGGGTGGTGTTTGGTAACAATTCTACAAAATGACTTTGAGCTTTAGTCAACAAACAAAAGTCATTGCTGTAAGGGGCTTAGTGACTTTCTTAGGCAATTTGCAAAATATGTGCAAAACATAATTTGGATATATTATTGCCCCTTGCTATCACTTTTAAGAGAATTTTTATAGCTGTGATTGACTTCAGCTGAATATCTTCATTACATTAATCAATTTCAGCTGAGCTGTTGACTTTTGAGTTGTCTCAAAATTACAGATGGAAAAGTTTTTCCAGTTTTAGACTTTCACTTAAATGTATAAACAAGGAAAATTTGTTCAGTTTTTGAAGTTTTCTTTATTCTAATATTTTTCAACAAATGAAACTGAAATGTTCTTGTGTAAATTAAGCCACTTTGCACGACTCAGAAAATTCCCTTTTGCATCATGCCTGCTGCAAAATCAATAACACTTATGGAAACCTTGAAAACATTCATCAAAACAATTACAATTTTATGCATTACATGAAAAATTTGGATAGGATTGGTCCTATTAAATTATGATGGGCTACTCCATAAAAGCATAATAAATTAGAGATTTCCATTTTATTCAGTTCTGACATTAATATGCTTGACCTTGCTCTAGTCAGTCACTGTTAGAAATATTTTTAAGATCATAGCAGTGGTTTTAAAGCAGCACTGTATATTCCAGTATTTTAGACAAAAGACTTTATTTTTCTTTTTTTTTTTAACAGCTGTTTGTAAACATTGAACAACTTTGCTACAGAGAGCATATTTAGAAAGGAATCTTTTGAAAGAATAGAACTCTTTATTTAGTAGTATATGGATTTTTCCTTGTGCCACTTATACCCACAGCAAAATAATGCTTAGTCCTGAGAACTGTTAAGATCATATGGAGTAACTTTATTGCAAAATAAAGAATCCTCTAGCAAAGCTTCATTAATGAACCCTATACCAGTTGAAAACACAGATGAAATTCTGAAAATCTTCTTTTCCCTGACTGAGGTTTTTGTAACAAATTTATGTTTATCAATCTCATATTTAGGTAGACTACTGTTTATTTGCAGGGGCCAGAAAAGAATAATTGAATTTAAGAGCAAAATAACTTGGCTGATGTGATTCTGAGTAGAAATTAGCTATGTCTGGAGATATGAGGTAGAGAAGATTGCATTCCTTTTTTATTAGTATTTAAAAAAGAGAAAAATCAAGTTAGTGATTTTTGTTCTACTTCTGATAATGTTTGACAATGAGACTTGAGACAGGTGTAAATTGACTCTAAAAAGTGACTTGGGTTGATTTATTTCTTTTTCTCTCTAATGTAGATATGTCTGTTTTGCCTGCTATTTGGACAACATACATATCAAAGCACAGGAAAAAACATTTTGCAGAAACAGTGAAAATTCATTCCTGTTGTTTTGTACAATTTTCAGAGGTTGAATCAATTCAGAGGGTTTTGATCTTACCTATAGAATTTTGGTTTTTCCATAGGGTATTTAAGAACTCTTTTTACATAATGCGTGAATGGAATAGACATTTGAGCATATTTTTTCGAAAGTTTTCAATGTTGGACATCTTTGGAACTGTCAGAGATACTCAGTCTATATTTGATTCCTCAAGGTTACTAAGGCTAGACCTGGGCTTTCTTGTTGGCCTGAAGAAGAGAAGGCTTGGGGGCTACTTACTTTGTGTCCTTTCAGTATCTAATATTTGGATAGAGGAGATGGTGTCAGACTCTTCTTAGAGGTGAACAGTGAGAGAATGTAATGCAACTATCACAAGTGGCTGCAACAGAAACCCAAAGGTAACAAAATCCTATAAAAGCATCACTAAGACTAGAATATACTGTTTAGACAGCATTGGGATGTATCTATTCTAGGAGTTTTCCAAATTTATTAGTCCTGAGCGAGACAATCTAAATTTTAGTCAGTTTAACTTAAAATTTGAGCAAGAGGATGCATGAGGTGACTTCTAGAAATCCCTTTAAAACTACAAAACTAATTATCCTTTGAATCTATGTAAAGAATTGCTTAGCGAGATATACAGACTTTGCTGAGTTTTGTTTGACTATTTGTTTCTTTTGTATAAATACTTTGCTACTATGAAATGCATTGTCTGTGTAGTATTCAAATGCTGATAGTTTTCTTGGTATGGTCACACAAAATTACTGTGTGGTTCTTATATTGGATTCCATCAGAAATATCTGGGTTTGGTAATTGCTTCCCTATTGCTTCCCTCTGATGAGTAGCTGCACTGTGTTAGTAAATAAGTGTGAAAACTTTGTCATGTAGGTTGTGCCTCTTTTGTTGTCACCACTGCAGCTGGCATGTGCTAACTGTGTTCATGTTGGTGTGCCAGCATCAGGCTGAGCAATTTCATCTGCATTCAGATCACAAAACCCATTTTTTTGCGAGGCCTGTGGAAAGCATCCATTGACCACAGAATCATTTATATTGGGACCTAAGACCTCTGAGATGAAGTCCAACCTTTGGCTGATTACTAAACCACAGCACTAAGTACGAGATCCATTCACTTCTTGAACACCTCCAGGGATGCTGGTTACCACCTCCCTGGGCAACCTGTTCTAATGCCTTACTACCCTTCCCATGAAGAAATTCCTCCTGATGTCCAACGTGAATCTCTGCTGGAGCAAACTGAGGTTGTGACCCCTTTTATTGTCCCTTGCCTGGGAGCAGAGCCTGACCCCCACCTGGATCCACTCTCAGATTGTTAGAAAGAGTGGCTAGGTCTCCCCTGAGCCTCCTTTTCTCCAGGCTAAACACCCTCAAATCCCTCAGCTGCTCCTCATAGAACTTCACCAGACCTATTGTCATTCTCTTCAGTGTTTCAAACACCTCAATATCTTTCTTGAAATGAAGGTTCCAGAACTGGAAACAGTTGATGAATCTATTTCCTACAGAGATTTTTATTCCATTACAGACAGAACGTGTGTAATCTCAAATGTAAATATTTCTGTATGTGTGCCTGATTTTACCAAGCTTTCAATGGCAGCATCAATTGTGAACCGAGTCTGTTAAGTACTGTATATTTTCTAATTTGTTAAATACCTTTCACACATACATTTATAGTCTTATTTTAACTACTGCTGATGGCAAATGAAAAGAACACCACTCTAACCACACATAAAATGTGATTAGAAAGGTCTTCTCTTGTCATCAGCAGTAGAGGTCTGGTATATGAGCAGTCTGACACTTAAAAGTGCATTCTGGAAGTGTGGTGTTCAGTGAGATGAAAAAGGAATTCAGCAGCAGTGAGCTTAAATTGACTCACTTAGTGTAGTCATTACCTCACAAGTCTTGTAGCACTCCCATCTACTGCTATCAGTGACTGTGGAAACTTATCCAATAAAAGTATTGTACCAATTCTTTCCAACTTTTACCAGTATTGCATGTTGACAGCCAGATTTCAATCTAGCAATTTGTAAAAACCAAGATGATATGCAAAGAATCCTCATCTTAAAATGATTTATAGCTTTAAACACCAGCATTGTTTTCTATTTTCAAAGCAGGAGAGAAAGTAAAAGCTCTTGTTTTAATATATAATTAATATATAGAAAAATAAAATGAAGGGTTAAAACTATTGGCAAATTTTAAACCTCTTTTTTATATGCTCTTGTAAAAGTATTTTGAATGTTGTTCTACAGTTGGATTGTAGATTCATCTTGGGACCATTTTGCATATTATTGTTACAAATAAACTGCGAGCTTACACATTTTTGAGATTTTTGTTAGATTGGTTTTGATGTTGTGGATTTGGTGGTTTTGCTTTGGTTTGATTTTGCTGGGTTTTTTTTTGAAAATGTTATCTGCATGTGCCAGACAAAGAAATCACTAAATTATAGTATTTTATTTCCCATGTTCCTGTTATCAGGCATCAACCTGTCATGAGTAATCTCATTATCTCTGGGCTTTTGTCTGAACACTGAGCTTCATACTTTGACACCTAAGTTTTTCTCAAATTTATTCTTCTGCTGTTCTCAGTCTTAACTGAGACACCGACAGAAATCTTTGCTGATTATTTTCTAATGTCAGGTTTTCATTAATTCCCTCTTGCATTCTTGTAAGCAGACTGACAAGAATGCATAGATCAGAAAGCCTGCTAGTATAGCCTCTCAGTTATCAAATCCCACAGTCTCATTCCTTTATGGATTTTCCAATTGCAGTGAAATAAAATTAAAAAAAAAAAATCCAGTTATTAACTTACTCAGTTTTTAAATTGGCATTAAAAGAGAATAGGTAACAACATTCTGTTTAAATATTTTATGCATATGCAGTTTCCAGAATCACTGAGGAGAAATGAATGGTTTGTTTAGAGCTACACAAAACAGAAACAGGAAAGGAGTGGTTGAAAGCAATTTTTCTTCTTCTTTGTCAATAATAATTGGTCAGAATTGCTTAAATTTATGTCATTTGTACTCTTTTAAATAAACTTGGATGGCACTCAATGTCAGTTGTTTGTGAATTTTGCATGACACATTTTGATGGAAGTATTCTTTCCCTATGCCTTCAAAATTTGCGGGTTGGTGATCTCAGACAATTATCATTATCAGACAAATCACACACTTACTGCAGTCGCTCAGTTCACTGCTGTTTGATGTCAGAGCTCACTCAAATCTTCCCAGCAAAGCAGGTAAAATTCAGTTTCATGTTCAGTGGATTTGGAGAAGATAAGAGGAAAATAGCTCAAGGGATGGAAGCTGTAATTTTGAAAGGCCAGAACGTAGGAATAGGTGCAGACCCAGCTCTGAGCAGGACAGGAGTGTTGGGTGCCTTGGCAGGGCATAAGGGAGGGTATTTAACACTCTCTTCTCTAACTGGATTAGGATCAGAAAGAGTTTGATTTTGCTTTCAATTTTCCAGGGATTTTTATTACCAATGGAACCCAAGATTTATTAGCTCATTGCTTTGTTGGGGATATCCAGATGATAAAGATATTAAAACAGGAGCTAATTAGTCAGCAAATTTTCAAATCTCTGTGCAGTATCTACTTCCCTTTTCTAGCATAGCAACTATGGGGACTTAAAATCCCAAATATTTTTTTGTCTCCCAAACTCTTTATGTAGTTTCCTTTTCTGAACCCTTATTTACCATTCTGTTATCCTAACACATTTCTCCCAACTCTTTAATTTCCTGTTTTGCCCATCCTCCTAACCTGTGTCTTATGCTATACATCACTGATGACAGAAACAAGCCCTGTGCAGAGTGAGGTCCTGGAAATGCTTGATTTTCTGCAGAAATCACTAAGGGAAAAATGTTGAGCAGACATAGACATGTGTCAGCTGGAAAGCTTCCTCCTGTGCAAGGCAAGCATTTTTTTACAGATTTGTTTTTATGTGCATGTTCCTTGGAACAGGATTGATTTGGGCCTCAGTCTACATAGCTGGTAAGCCTCGTGAACCATCTGTGAATTACAACTTGGTTGCCTTTGCAGAGAAAATTTTCGGGGAAATCTTCCAATATTTTCATGATTTCCTGAAACAAACACTTTTGTTTCTTTACCATCATTTGTGTAGCTGTTCCTATCAGTTGAGAAGTCCTCTCCAAATTAAACTGGAGCAATCAGGATTTTTTCCTCCCTTTCCTTTCCTTTCCTTTTAGTTTTTGATTTCAGAGCATTTATTTTGTCATTAAAAAGGCCATTTTTTTTTATTTTTTTTTCTTTATTTTTTCTTTTTTCCAAGGTATCTTCAGGCTGTTTTCTGAGTGATTTGTTGGTCACCTGAGGTATTAAGGCTTTGAGCCCAAACAACACAGACAGTGAATATGGAAGTGGGATATTTATTTATCTTAAAACTGTAAATTTGATTATTCTTCAGAATTACATCATCAGGAAGAATTTTATCATGGAAAATGTTGTGTCAAGCACCTCAGCTGCCTAGGAAGTGGAGGAGTCACCATCCCTGAAGGTGTTCAGGAAAGAGCTGGACATGGCACTTGGTGCCCCAGATGTTGATCAGTCAAGGGTTGGACTCAATTATCTTGGAGGTAAATTCCAACCCAAATGATTCTATGATTCTGTGATCAACAGAGTTTCTTTAGGTGAATGACAGTGTGTATGTTAGAAATAAATTTTTATTTATGTGGAAAATTTTTGAGTTTATCATCCAAATTAATTGTAGATGAAAAGAGATGTTGTGGAACGCTTTATTACTTCATGCAGCAGCTTAGTTGCACATTTATACATGCAATTATATCTTCAAAGGTCCCTGCTTCATAACCTTTTCAACTGACTGGGGGCTAATTAATTCTTAAGGAATAGTTCTCTGATCATAGTTGAAGGTGATCTGTCTTTTCTGTACTTCAGACTGACTTGTGGTATTATGAAACACTGTATCTGGTTCTTAATAGTCATGTCATACTGCATAAAGTCATACAATACTATCCTGAAAAGATTGATGCAATGATTTATCTCATGTCATATCTTGATGTGTCACTCAAGGAAGTAGAGCATATACAGATGGGTCTTATCTGTAAAAATGGCTTGCATATGTGGAGTTTTAAGAAAAAAACCACAAAAACCACAGAACTTGAGAAAAACTGCTTTTTATACTAAGTACAATGTTTAAAATTATCTGTTTGGCTGTCATATCTTTGGTAAGAGATGAGAAATTTGTTTGCACCAGGATAGTAGGATCTATATGACAAATAAAAAATCTTTGCTGTAGAAAGAACTGTTAGGGATCCATTTTGAGCAATGTACAACAGGAATCTTCATAGCAGCCTTTGAGGACCTACTGGAGTCTAACATCTTGAAATTTAACAATCAAATTCAGCTTGTGGGGAATATTCTAGCCGAAACTGTCTTTTGGCATATTTCTTCTTGTTTGGTATTGATGGTATCAGTACCAAAAAAATATCCACAGATAAATCGGGGGTAATACCTAAAATCTTTTCCTTAAAATTTCATGTGTAAGATAAGTAACAGACAAAGTTATATGAGCACAGAACAATTAGGAACTGCCTGTTAGGTCCTAGATATTTTAAATGTATAAAATTTTCCATCGGTAGATAATAAATTTTTAGGCCCATTTTCATGGCTGATCAACTGTTTCTTCAATGTGCCTGAGTAAAACACCAAAGGCATTTTTAGTAAGGATAATTGGCATCTATGGATTTGGCTCCTTTGGCTCCTAAGATGAAATATTTTATGGTAAGTATTCAGTCATACAGGTTCTGTGTAGCTTTTGGTGGCATCCCTGACTTCCAGCTCCATTAAGAGATTTTGAGGTCTCAAGAAGCAACAACTGCTTAATGCAAATATGTGAAATCATATTTTATACAAAAATGACTGTAAGACACTAAAGATAAAATTAGCTACCAACTTTAATGCCATGTCCTAGATTTTTGAAAGACATTGCTCAGGATGATGTCTTATTTACATCTTCTAATGCCATTTCTTCTAGCTATATTTTATTTTTTCTGTCATTGTAGCAGTTCTTAGAGAATAGTAACAGCTGCTTGTGTTCAACAGGGACATATTTTCAATTTTATGTTTTTGTATCAGATATTTTGAAAACAATAATGGCTGAAGGCAATGATGTTGATGGATCTCCTGGTTAATGTGCCAATCTACTAATTAATTTAACTACTCAGTAATTTACAAGGAGCTGGTTGTAAATAACTTATGTTATAGATAAAAATCTTGGAAGTAATGAGGAGACTCTTCCCAGGTTTTTAGTTCTTTTTATGAAAAGAAAACCTATCATTTATAATAAAAGAGGAATTTGCACATTATAGGGTGTAAATTTTTATGTACTTCTACAAAAGTATTGTGGCAATAGCACAATTTTAATATTTTCTGTCCCAGTTATTTTCCTGCCCTGTATTTTATGGATATCTCAGAAGATCACCCCTGTTTCCATGTTCTATTTTTATGTTCTGTTTTTACATCGAATGTTAATCAATTTATTTTTGAAAGAAACATTTGAAATGATGTTTTAGAACATCTCAGTAAGATATGTTTTTAAAATACCTCAAGGTTTTTGATTTATCAAAAAAAATAAAAGTCACAGTGGTTGACTTCTGAAGAAAAAATACGTCTTATCCCTGATCTGTTACATCTGTAACTTTTAAATTTTCTCTCTACTATGGCCAGAAAATATTAAACAGATAAATACTGTTTAATGTGGAAATCACAATTTTTAAAAATGACAAATTAAATTTTTATCTCCCTGTGGCATTTACAGAGTTAGATGCACATTTGTGCCATATTAAGACTTTAGGATGACCAATGCATGGAGATTTTTTATTGCCATTAAATCAAGATGCCTTCAGGAAACACAGGGGTCAGTAGATAATAATGAGATCAAAAGCCTAATAAAGTAATAAATATTAAATTAAACTAACATAGAACCAAATAAGTGGATGTATTTTCTATCCTCACCCAGTTCTTCAGAAATCAATAGCAGGTGGGCAGCAATAGGGGAACTTCTCTGTGGCAGAGGTTGGATGGGACTTTTATTCAACATCAGAATGAGGATATTAAAAAGAATAAACACTGAAATTGCCATAAAAACATTACTACTTTATTCTGGCTTTCTTATAATGGGCCTTTATTTTTTCATAGAATAAACATATAAGTCTTAATAACTTTTTTAACGCATACTGTGGCACATCAAGTTTATAATGGCAAAAACTGAAAGTGATTATCTTTATATGATTTAATGTTTCTCTTTGTTTATTTGGTATGACTTTAATAATGGAGTTTATGAACTCCATTGTCTCTTGAGATTCTTACTAGGAAAATCTTATTGCCAGATAAATATATCTTATATTATACCCTAAAAACTGTTACATGATCTATGCTTGTTTTTCTTTTAAGCAAAGATCTCCAAAAAACTTGATTTTATAATTTTATTAACACTGTGTTGCACTTTCTTGGAATTTACCTCAGGAGATGCAATGTTTCATGGATCCCCCAGTTTACTTTTTTGACTTTGCACTCAAATAAGAATGTATTACAGAAGCAAATAACAACTAACACTCATCCAGGAATTTTAAACTTGGTTTGGGTTGAGTTGAGTTAGGTTTTGTGGGGCTTTTTTAATACTTCTATAGCATAATTAACTCCATTTCAGTCTTCATTTTGATGACAGAAAAGTCAATGTAGTGTTTGGAAAGCTGATCTTTCACAACATGAGGAAAATTGCTCTATTATCTTTGCTACTCCTTCTTGGAAGGCTTTTTGCCAAAACTCAAGAACAGCTGTATAATATATAACACTTTATATATAAAGAGGAATAAAGTCAAATGGTATCATAGTTGGGTCATAAAGGCCCAAGAATCTTGTAGCCTCCAGTCATGTTAGCTGAACTCAGGACTCTATTGACCAACTAATAAAAAAGGTGTAAATACTAGAAAAAAAATGTGGTTTGTGGGTAAGTGTAACAATTTAAGTTATGTGGTTATTGGAGCAAAGTTAGAATAATTAAAAAATAAGGAATAATGCCTTAACCCTTGTAGTATGTCCTTAGATCTCATTAATGCCAATTAGACTTCAGTTTAATATCGGATCACTTAAGTGGAAGGCAATTTATAAGCACAATTTTTAAACTTGTAATTTGTAATTTCAAATTGTAAATTATAAATTTCTTAATTATGAAGGAAGTATATTGGAACAAAGGAAGTACCATTATTATATTTGACCACTTACTGTTCTTATATAACTTGTTTCCATGACCACATAATTGGAATTTAAAGCAGGATTTGCCATTGCAACTGGCACTAAAATATTCTTTGATTCTGTACACCTTGGAGCCTCTAATCTCTGAACTTCAAAGGCTGAAAATCATTTTATTACGTCTTGCAGAATAATTTATCCTATTCAAAGTCAAGCAAATCAGAGTATTAAGTTTCCTCACCTCTCTGACATCACTTTCATTAGCTAGTTATTTGTTTGAAACTGCTATGAGAGCCTTTGCAAAAAAAGGGACAGTAAAATATCTGCTGTTTTCAATTTCAAACTACTTGCCATTCTAATACATGTAATATCAACTTTTCGCTGCTAGTGTGGAAATAAATTAATTAATAGAAGATATATATATACTGCAACAATTACAATAACTCCATTTTTCAAATACTTTGCATGAATTTTTTTATACTATTCTGAATTAGAAAGAACAAATTCAGTGTCTTCCTCTGTAAAGTAGAAAACTCTGCTGAAGAGAATGCAATATGCATGTAACCCAACCTATTATCATATTATATTCTCCCTATGAACAACTCAACCTCCACCAGTAACTAAATTGTGATTGTAAAGCATAAATGTTTGGTCCTTTTTGATTCTTAAATTTCATTACCAAAAAAAAATCTCTATCTTAAGTAATCTATTTGTGCACCAATCCATTGGATTTTTCTTTGCAAATTTGGAACCTGCTGGTATTTTCAAACTCAAAGATTTGTAATATGTCACTTATTAGAAGTGGTATGGGATTTTTAAGTGGCAAAATACATAATTTCTTTTAAAAATTCTTTTTTTTTATCCTTTTTTTGTCCTTTCCCCTAATCTTAACTTCTATTTATCACTTAGTCATAGAACCCAGTCATGATTTTTATGTAATATCAGAGTTAGGTTAAGAAAATAGTCAATTGCATGGTAGCTCTGAATGCACACAACCCTTTTTTGAGGAAACCTACTCAGTGAGTGAATAAAGAGCCAACAGGTAGGTGAAGATACACAAGAATTGCCTGTAGGCTTCCAATATGTTTTTCAGATTATATTCTTACATTTTTAATGTGATCTGACTAAAATACCAGCGAGTTTGTCTCCTGTGTTGTGTCAAATTTAGCCTGAAACCTTTTTGCTAAGATCTGGAAGCCATATGGTCTTGTTAGTATTTAAATAAGAGACTTCCCAAGAAAACTCTGATGCGGCAGCATAAGGCTGTTCAGCTTCATTTCCCTCTGTTTTTCTCAAATTAATCTATGTTTTGAACAAAGGTACTGGCAGTACTTCCTTCAATAACATTTCAATGGAGTTTCAAATAATTTGTGATTTAGACCTGCAGCAGAGTAATTTGTAACCTCAGTGTTATTTTTTCTCTTACTGAGAAGTGACTGATTTTAATGTAATGGTGGTGTTTCCTTGATCTTGTGAATTTTTGTTTGTTTGCTAATGACCTTACATCCATGTTGATGATTGCAATGTATAGGTGCTAATGGAGGGTTTATCAGTGTTCTCTGACAAAATGTTTGCCTGAGTATCAAGGAGAGGAGATAACAGATGGATGAAAACTTGCATGAATCAGGTAGAAATTATTGTGATAATTTTCTATACAATTAGGTAAAATATGTTTACATGTTATATGTATATTACAGATATCTCTGGTAAAATATTAATAATTTCCTATTAATATTTAAAATAAAATCTGGCCCCAGCAAGATTGTCAACAGATTCCATATTTGCTAGTCCAGTTTATAGTTCTTTTCAAAACACTATGGTAAAATGGACAAACCAAATCAAAAGACCATAAATTATGGGGAGGGGCAGTGGAAAAGGAGGCAGTTGTACATGTAAAATCAGCATCAATTTCAATCTTCTTTTGTTGATGTCTGCTAATGACAGATTGATTTGGATGATACTTGGCTTTGAGAATTTGAAATTTGGCTTTAGGTGTTGCACTTTTTGGCACCAGCATCATTGGTGATACCAAAAAAAGAAGCTGGGTACCTGTTTACAATAAAACTGCCAAGTCCATTAGCTGCTGTGGATTTAAGACTCCTGTGAAATGTAGCTGAAAATTTTGTTTCTTCAATAAATGCAGAGATATCCAAATAAATGAGTTTGGTTTTTTGTTTTTAAGACTGTGACAAAATTATCTCTTGGGAAAATCATAACTAGAAATTATCAAAGAAATGTTAGGATTACATAAAGGCTTGATATTTTGCATTTTAGAAACCACCAGTTATTTAACTCAAACATTAATGATTTCAGGGCATGGAAAGGAAGCTGAAAGAGCTGTTTTGATTCTCTAGTTCAAAGATTTCAGATTACTGTATGCTGATGACATTAAATATCTTAATCCTGTCTTAAAATAGAAATGTATTTTTCAACCACATTGTAATTAGATTAACTGAGACTGCTTTGTTTTTCTCTGCTAATTTCCAATGAAAATAAAAGGTATTAACTGTGATCTCTATGATTTATATGGAATATTTGCACACTGTGCAACAAATTGAAAAAATCACTGTATTTCTAAGAGGTCATTTAAATAGGTAAGTGATTCAACTTCTAAACCAGATGAGAAGATTGATCCATTTCTCCAGAGATCAAACATACATATTATCTGCCTCAGGTTTATTGCCTATAGGAGGTTGGATTCTTCTACTCTTTATGAACAGTAGTCTACAAATCATAAAAACGTTCTATAAGTTTGCTTTTATCTCCTATTACACATGCTGTTTTCTACCTGTTGACTAGTAGCCCCCATTATTTAATTTATTGAAGATATTTTTAAAACAACTTGAGAAGGAAGGAAGTAGTGTCTTCATGATTCCTTCAGAGGAGTGAAAAACAGAAGAAAAGGAAAGTAGCTGGAGGCAGTACAAATAGAGGGAACTGAGGAAAGAAGTGACACAAGTAGGAACTGTGATCTGCCTGTGAACTGTGTTTTGGGCTATGAAAACGCTGAAGTGTCTGGAATGAACCCAAAGGAGCAGCTCAGGGCATTTGGTTTGTTCAGGAGCAGAGGAGACTGAGGGGACACCTCACTGCAGTTACAGCTTCCTCCTTAGGGGAAGAGAAGGGAATGCCCACCCAGCTGCTTGCTTATTCCCTGTGCTCAGCAGAGCAGGAGAAGAGATTAAAGCTTGTGGGCAGAGATAAAGAGGAGATCACTGACCAGTTCTCATAGTGAGTAAAACAGACTCACCTTGGGGAAAATTAATTTAATTTATTGCCAATTAAATTTGATTTAGATGATGAGAAACAAAAGCAAAACCTAAAACAACTTTCAATTACTCCTTCCTCTTCCCAAGACCAACTTCAGTCCCACATTACCAAGTTTTCTGTCCTTCCCTTGAGTGGTGCAGGGGGATGGAGAATAAGGAGGTGCTGGTCAGCTTATAAGAGGTTTTCTCTGCCCTACCTTCCTCTTCAGACTTCTCCCCTGCTCTGTCATAAATCCTTCCCATGGGACACAATTTCCATCAGGACATATCCACCTATACCAGTGTGGTACCTTGCATCATGATCTCTCCATGGGTCACACTCCAATACCTGCTCCTCCTTGCCTCCTCCAGGGGTTGTGGCAGGAATTCTGCTCTGGCACCTCTCCTCCTCCTCCTCTTTCTCTCACCTAGCTGTTTTTTTGGCAAATAATTTCATTAGTTTCTTTCCATGATTTAATGATAAATTAGTAGAAAAACATATAATATGAAATTCGTCTTTCTGTATAAGGAAATCAGAAATTCTGGAATTTTCCCCAGTGATATAGCTGTATAGCCTTTGGAAAATGAAAACTCTTAAATCACTAAAAAAAATTGTAACACCATCAGGTGAAAAGTAATTTACAATTTATTTAGATTAGTCATTTATTTAAGAATCCAGATATTTCTGCACCACTGTTGAATCTCTGAAGATATTTGCAGAAATGATTTTTCTCACAGAGCTCTGGCAGGTGAAAAAGTGGAGCCTTGTCAATCAAATTTGACATTTCATGCAATTACTCCTTTAAATGCCATCTTTCCATTCATTAAAAGCATTGCCTAATTTCTGTTTGTGCTGTGTCTATGTCGTTTTGGAAAGGCAACCTATGATCTTGCCTAATTTTTGCAAGGGTGATTGGCAGGGAGGCCAGGATATGCCCCCAGTGGTCACTGACCTCCATGTGACTGATCAGGATTGGCAACTCAGCAGCTGCCAGCAAAGAGTTGTCTTGGAAAGATTTGGAACACAAGCATCAACTTAGCTCCAGTGTTTTAATTTTTTTGGGGTGTCCTCTTCTGGCCTCCTTTGGCCCCTTTGGGGACTGTCTCTCCAGTTGTCTCTTGCCAAATGAAGTGCACATTTCTGAAGTCTCTACAATTTCATGAGATGAATATTCTATCAACTCTATTCTTTCTCAAATCAGTCATGTAAGAAAGAAGCCTAACCCAGTATTTAATTAAATCATGTGCATGAGGTTCATTTTCAATTTGATTAGTATTTTTCCCAGTTTTGAGGAATCTGAATTGTAAGCCTGTATAAGCAATAAGATTTGTCAAATGCTTTCTTTTACCTTCTCACCAATCATTACTAGAATAAAGCAAAAAGAAAACAAATAACCCTTAAAAGGTTGAGTAGATAAAATGTCCTAATTTACTGATGTTTGCTCAATTATTGCCTCTAATATTTAAACTTAGAACTAGTTTATGTATCTAAAAAATTATAAAATTCGAATGTGTCTGCCATTAATTTATATCTTTCTAAATAATTGAGTGCTCAAAAATATTAATTAATAATTTATTTTTCATTTGGTGGTGTTATTATAGATTTAAAGTATTTAATCTTGAAACAACTTAATTATATTCCTCTAAATAATAAATCAAATAAAAATTAACAATAGCAAACAGTGAAAAATCATTACAGGGGTATGAAAAAAGGAAGTAAAAAGTGTCTCTCAGTCTATGTTTGAAAAATAGACAAGACACAGTAGATCTTTAAAAGAAAAAAAAGGTAATTTTAAGCTTCAGGTTGAGATTTTTAGCAGCCATAGGTCCTCTGCCCACATTAATTACTTTGCTAATGTCTGTTCCTGTATCTGCCTTTGGACCTCTGAATGATATTCCACAAGTAATTTCTCTTTTTCCTCTATGTCTGAAAGTGGCAATAGTACTCTTTAGAAAACTTCACCACACTCTCACAATCTTTGGCTGCCTTTATAGATTTCCCATTTGCAGTATCTGAGATATTAAAATTGTGGTGATTTGAGAGAGCCTTTTTAAAACAAAATGCTTACCTGTCAGAACATAAATACAGAGGAAAACTGATGAAACAGCATCAATCAAAAAAGTGTGCTTGCTTTTCACATTTTGCTTTTACTAGACTTCCACAAGGGTGAGCTTCTTTTTGTATTCAAACTTAGTGCCTTTGCTCTTCTTTCTAACTAACTAGTATGTTTTACTAGTCATTATGTTTTGTATGTCACTAATAAAAACTGTTCATACTGACTTTGATGTCAGAGCTATTGGACCTAATTTTTCTGCTGCTATGCCCTCTGCCATGGTTGTATTCTGAAATACCTGGCATGAGAATAGGAAAACATTTCCCAAAATGTACTATGTATTAAAAACTGGAAAAATCACATATTTTGTTACATGTGCCTGATCTATAGAGATTCGAATCACATGCTAAAATGGCATGTATGATAATGGAGGAATTTACAATAATGTACCCACTGAAAGCTAGTAGGAAGTAATCAAAGTTTTAAAATATCTGGTCACATTGTCACTTTATTCACATTATAATATTGTGTATTGCATGGGAAAAGGACAGAGAAATTTATGTTTAATATAATGGTTAAACATATTAAACACAATTATAGTTAAACATAATTTTTATGCTTGACCAAATACCTTAATTATTGACAAAAATACTTTTTCAATCTTAAACATACGTGCTCCTTTTAATTTTTTTCTTTTTTTTTTTTTTTTGTTTTTTTTGGTTTTTTTGTAAAAACAGATTACCAATATTGGTAAATATTATTACAGTGAAATTGTAGGGTAAGGTACCTTTCTGCTTCTATTAGAAAATGGAAGATGATTCTTACCCTAAATAGAAATAAACTATTATTCTGGAGGAAAAAACTTATGTCAACATTCAAAATAAATGTGCAGAACTTCCAAACATGTAGTGCAGCATGGCAAACACTTTTATAATATTAGCTTCCAACTTCCAACAATCGGATTCATTGCCTTAATTTTAGCTTTAAACTCGATGCTGGAAGTGTTCAGATTCTTTTCTCACAGGAGTTTTCGAAAGCATTAATTAAAATACCATAAAATAAAGCCAGAGGTTGAATGGTTTTGGGGAGTACTTTGGGTTTCCCTACAGAGAGAAGCCTGGCAGGGCGCGCACGGCGCATTCCAGGGAAGCGGCAGCGATCCAGGGCAGCTCTGCAGACTCTGCTAACTCATTTAGCTCCAGAAGCCACACATCAGAAGCTGGGTCACTGGAGAAATTTGCCAAAATGATGATTGCTTCTTCTGAAGCAATGGAGTCCAAATCACTTCAAAAACTTTTTACAAAAACTATATAGCACTGTGGGGTTTAACCTAGAAGGTCACATTCTGTGCTATATCTAGTGCCCAGTGGAACACTTGAAAAAGTGGCAGCTTTCTCCTCTGGAATAAAGAATTTAGGATGTCCAAAACTGTGTCACTTCTCAAAAAAGTTATATAATCCTGTTTTATATTGGCATCTTTGTTTGGAAAGCAGGAAAGTGATGATTTACTTAACCCAAGCACGGGTCTGGCCAGCTACTGCAGGCCTCATTCAAGCAACTCATTTAACTTTTTATCAAAAGTTATAGTAACAAAGAGTTACATTCCTCAGATCAAAAATTGAAATACCTTAGATAATTGCTTAAAACATCATATGGAAAACTGTACCTCATTAATATAAGGATCAAGCTAACTCATTATCCTGTTTCTGTGTATGCACTGCAGAGGCTCAGGAAAGTAAATCAATATATACCGTGAAGTTTTAATTACTTTTTCTTTGCAAACGACTTCAGTTTCTGAAAAGACTCAGGGTCAAGATTCTATCAACAAACATCTCAGAAAAATCAAAATAAAAATAGTAGAAATTAGTATTTTCTGGTTTCAATAGAAACAGAATAGAAAAGGGCAAAGATGGTCAAAAATGCTTAGGGAAACTTTTTTAACAGTCCTCAATAAATCTGACTTGTTCTTTTTTGAACATATTTATGCTTCTAGTTTTTTACATCTTATGATAATAGATCCAATGTTTATGATAATAGGTCCTATGTGGTGCCTGGGGAAAAATTTTCTGCTGTCTGGTGGTTTAGAATTGCTGCCTGATTGTTTAACTGGATGTTCTTTGCTCCTTGCCTTGGGAGCCAGTTCATCAGAAACAATTATTTACAGTTCTTCATAGCAAATGTAACTTTCTCTGCAGAGGGTCTATTTTGGACATGTACTGGATTTCTTTCCACAGATTTTGGGATGTTTTTTCTTGGATGTTCTATTTAATTCCCACTGTTATGAGAATTGTCCCTAAACTGGAAGAATAGGTTAAAATGTGAATTTTCTCTGAGAAGTTCAAGTGTCTGTATTTTTTTCAACTGATTCAAATTTGTTATTTTTTCTTTTAGGCTGAGATGTTCCTGTTTCCATTATTGCCCAGAAAATCTCACTAATGGCATGCATTAGAGTATTCACTTAACTTGAAGAATATTACATGTGAGAATGTGATACACTGACAAGGATTCTTTTATCCTATATGCTTAATTTTTCTCCTTTTATGTTTTATTCCCTGTGGAGCAGTTTGGTCATTTCTCCTTTGAGGCATTAAAACACAAGATTTTTAGTTATAGTTCTGTTATATTTTGGATACAGCTCTGAAGAAAAACAAGAGGTCCTTCAAGAAGGCTATCTCAGGTCACAAAGATGTGCTAAAAAAGCATTTCACATGCATACAGATGTATTTAAGCATGGAATTGCATGTTTGTTAAGTTTTGTTGTTGGTGGTGGTTTTTTTTTTGTTTGTTTGTTTTCTTTTTGAAGATACTGGGTTTCACCTCAACTCAAGAAAAAATCCTGAATACGAAAATAGCAGTTTTCATCTAGGAAGTAAGGTGCCTATAAAAGATCAGACAGAGGATAATGTTAGAGCTCTTCTTTCATTTTTTCTTTTATTTCTTTTTTCCCATGGAAAACTTACTGTAATCTAATATTTTGTCTTTCCTTTCTTCTATTATCCTTAACAAAGAAGCATAGTTGTTTTTCAGCTTTATGTTCAACAGTAGGTATTCTTTAAAACAAGTTTATTTTAATTCATATAACTTAAGAATTAATTCTTATTTCTTCTTAGTGTTTCTATTAGTTTCTTTTAGAAGCTTAGATTTACTTTAGATAAACTGAATCTTCTAACACTCTGGAGTAAGAGAGACCAACCTAAAAATATATCTGGTATTTTGCTTCGATTTTTTTCTTACAATTTCAAAAAGAGACAATATATAACCTGGGGAAGTTTTCCATGTGCTGAATTGCTTTAGGAGATTCTCTTTTATCACTTAAAGTGCTCAGAGACTTTTACTTCATGCTGCAGTTAAGGACTGTAGCACAGGGTTCTGAGTCATCTTTGAAGATATTTTATCATTTTCTATCTCATGAAGGGAGGAATGACTCTTTCTTTGACCCTTACTTGGTATGTTTAGAGCTCAGTCATAGAAGAGTTTGCAGAGGGTGTTTTGTTTTGTTTTTTGAAGTGGACAAGTAACAGTGTTTGCAGTGATATAAAAAAAAAAAGGTGCTTTCATAACATCCACTGTATTGCAGTAAGTCAAATTAGTAAATTAGCAAAATGGAAACTTCTAACAATGGAATGACTTTTTCTTCCTTGTCCTACATATCTTTGGCCTGACAGTATTGATAGATACCTTTAATATTCTAGTTCTTTAATGGTTTAGGATAATTCACATATGACTTTCCTTTTAATGAACTGAGATAAATCATTCACTCTTTCATCTTCTTGATCCTGTTTTTTGCACACCCCCTGCCCTTCCTTCCCTACTTTGATCTTCCTATTCTCAGAAAAACAAAGTCTCTTGGTAATAAAGTACACAAAGATTATTTTCTACCTCTTCAATAGAAGCTGTTTTTCTGAAATGAGCTTTTCTTAGCCTATGGCATCCTGAAGTCACCCTTTGTCATGGCTTCAGCTGGATAGAGTTAATTTCTGGGAGGGGATCTTATCAATGCCTACAAAAATCTTAAGGGCAAGCATCAAGAGGACAGAGCCCCACTTTTTCAGTGATGCCCAGTGACTGAACAAGGAGTAGAAGGCACAAACTTAACCACGGGAAATTCCATCCAAATGTGAGGAAAACGCCTTTGTTTAGAAGGGGACATGGCACTAGAACAGGCTGACCAGAACCTTCTCTGGGGATATTCCAAACCTGACTGGTCACAGTCCTGTGCAACCTGCTCTAGATCAACCTGTTTCAGTAGGGGGATTTGACTAGGTAGTCTCCAGAGGTCCCTTCCAACCCCAAATATTCTGTGATTATATATTAGATTTATTTATTTATTTATTTCTGTATTTTTGTAAATTATTAATTTTTTTTTAATTTCAGCACACGAAGTTTTGTCACTTTTGCCCTTCCAATTCCCTTTTCCCCATCTGCTGAGGGGAGGAGTGAGTGAGTGGCTGTGTGGGGCTTAGTTGCTGTCTGGGGTTAAACCACAACAGAAACCATAGGTCATGAAGAACTTTTCTTTGGAAAGGGAAGATTTAGTTGCAAGGATGGAAAAAAATCTTGTGGGTGGAAGATGAGAATGCAAGTTATAGATGAGGTGATAAAGCAGGGCACAGGAGAGATTAACAGGTTCTCTTCAACAGATAGCAAATTCTTAAAATGTCTCCATTTCTTGTCAAAACAAACCCTAAACTCCTAATAGTCTTTTTCAGTTGGCTGCACTAAGCCTTCTCATCAATGTGGTTAAAAATTTTGAAATAAGAAAGAAAATAAAGATTAAAAAAAAAAATTAAATCACCAAAAAATGTCTATTTTATGTGTCTTCATAATTTAACCATTGTTTTTTCTCTTTATTTCTTAGTCTCACACTCACAAAAAATGCATCTGTTTTGACAGTTATTAGTTACTCTTGATGTAAGGACACTACACATTTCCAATATTCTTTTTTCTCACAAAGATTTGGCTTTTACAGCTGTTCTTACACTTCCCCAGAGCATTCTGAAGAAAAACCTGGCAAAGACAAACTCAGGAACAGATTGACACAAGGGCAAAGTCCTGGTTTCAACTCTCCACTAATTAGGTAAATGTACACTAGAGGTTACATTTAGACTATCCATTTGCAACAGTATCTCAGATTTACTATAGTCACCATGTCTCACAGCTTCTTCAAAAGCAATTATTTTGACAATTATTAGGAGATGTTTTAAATAATTCAGTACATAATAATGCAAAATAAATCCATTAAGACAAAACCTCCAGGGCAGAAAGTCATTAACAAAACACTTTTCTTGAAGACCAAGTTTCCTACCATATATCTGTGTATAAAAATGGCCAAAACAGGTAACAAAAGACATAACATTATAATTCTAAAATTGTAACTCCCATGCTTGACACTTACCTAATGCAAATAAGGGAACTGAGATTCCTTTAACTAAAAGTAACAGAAATGTTGTCCTGAAAAATGTAAGGTAAATTTGAGAATATTACCATATCAAGACTGAAGACTCAGCAAAGATGGGGGGAAGGGCTGAAGGAGGCCTGGGTTACCCTCAGAACAGAGATGTGCAGTGTGCTGGAAGAAGAGACCTCAGTCTGCTCTGGAATATTTAGCAGACAGTGACAGTTTCCTGCATTTATGTGGAGAGATCATTTAAATATTTTTTCAAGTTGCTTTAGGCTGTTGATTTTTAAATCTTCAAATAAAGATAATGAAGCTCAGGGGAATGAATAAGCAGCACCTGCAAAACAACCCCCTGCATACTGCACTGTTTTCTTTCAAATGATTATGTCAGGCTTTATTTAGTTCATGATTTGTAAGGATTCTGGGTAAAACAGTATAGTTTGGTACAATACACCACACAAGAAATCTACTCTAGGTGGAATCTGGTTTGCTAATAATAAGGAGCATGGCTGTTTGCATGTTTTAGGAAGCCTTATTTGGTACAATAAGGTTGAGTAATACTCAAAATACTTAAAACTCAAACTATGCTTTAATTGTTTGAGAAGATGTCTGATTAATGTAATAGCCAAGGCTGAATGATATGCATAAGATGCACAGTTGTTTCCATAATGCCTGCAAAATCTTTGTAGCCAAAATATTATCATATGCTTTTCTTTCCTTTTCTATTTTTATGAATAAGCTTGTGCTGTTGCAATCCATCTGTTCCTCTTGGATCCTGTCCAAAGGCTCTCCATGCTCCATTGCCAATACCTGTATATCCTATTACAGAATTAAGTAAGTGGACACATACAGATACCTACAAATATGTGACATTCTTCCATTAAAATTATATATTGAAGTGATAAATCATCGAAGACTGGCAAGGCAAGGTTTCTAAAAAACCACAAACCAACCCACTAAAACAATTTATCCTCCTTTAAAAAAAAAATGGTGCTGCACTTTTTAGAGAGATATTAAAAAGGTTGACTTTACTAAAATTTGTCAATTTTCTGTTGTCAAAAGGAGATGAGAAGTTCTGAGCAATTTTGAACAAGAATGATTAATTTAGTAGTATTTAATTGTACATTTAGAATGGGGTTTCTAACTGTATTATTTGCCTTTCTGAGCCCCAGTAGCCATCATCAATTCTGCATGCTGAATGTGAATTATTGGATAAATCATTTGATCCTCTCTACCACAAAAAAAAAAAAAAAAAATTGTGAAAATTAGTATTTTTAAATTGCATGTCACCAACAGTGTAAAAGAGATGAGTATCTTTTCTCACAACGGCTAGTTCTTAACATGTCGTTGCTGGACAGATATTTTTTCAACATATCTCCAGACAGAGGAAGGACAAGAAGGTGTCTGACTACTGTCAGGTGGATTTATCAAAATTTAACTGTCTGGACAATCCAGTTGCCTGTTTTGGTGAAATGACTGGTTTTGTGGACAAGGGCACAGCACAGGGTGTTGCACTTAGCACTGGGCTTACCATGGCTGAATGACAGGCACTCACCAAAGCTGCTCTAATACTCACTTCTGCAGGTGGGCAGGGGAAAGAAAGATAAAAGGTTCATGAGTTGAGATAAGGACAGAGTGAGACCACTCACCAAATACTCTCATGGGCAAAACAGGCTCAGCTTGAGGATACTGATTGACTTTATCACTTGCAAAATCAGAGCAGGATAATAAGAAATAAATCTTAAAAATACCTTCTCCCCACTTCTACCTCCTTTCTGGGCTCTGATTCCTCCCCCCAGTGGTGCAGGGAGACAGGGATGGAGGTTTTTCTCTGTTCATCACCCATGGTTTTTGATCCTACATGGAAAGCAGTCCCCTGCTCCACCTTGGGGTCTCTCCCAGGGGAGACAGTTTTCCATAAACTGTTCCAGTGTGAGTCCATCCTGTGGGCTGCAGTTCCTCATGAGCTGCTGCAGGGTGAGTTAGTTCCACAGAGTCAGTGCTTCAGGCACAGGGTGCTTCAGAGTGAGGGGTCATGCTTCATGGGGTCACAAGTCCTGCCAACAAAGCTGCTCTAGTGTGGGCTCCTCTCCTGGTCTGCAGGTCTCTGCCAGGAGCCTGTTCCAGCATGGGCTTCCCAGGGGCTCACAAGACTCCTCTCAGGGATCCAGCTGCTCTAGTGTACACCTTTCCACAGGCTGCAGGTGGGTCTCTGCTCCTGCATGGAGCCAGGAGCTACAGGACCATGAGCTGCCTCAGCATGGTCTCACCACAGGCTGCAGGGGAATCTCAGCTCCAGCACCTGGAGTAGTTCCTGCCCCTCTTTCTGCCCTGGGTGTATGCAGGGTTGTTCCTCTCACATATTCTCACTCTTCTCTGGCCAAAATTACATTTTCTATGCCCTTAAATATGTTATCACGGATTTGATACTGTCATTCCTGATTTGCTCAGTGGTAGGGTCATCCTTGAAACATGTGGCATTGTCTCTGCTGGGCATGGGGAAAGCCTCTAGCAGCTTCTCTGAGAAACCACCCCCGTAGCTCCTCCACTACCAAAACCTGGCCAAACAAACTCAGCACATACAGCTTGATTTTGTTCAGACCATCAACAACATCTCTCATAGCATTCTTACAGTCAAATTGGAGTCCTTGGACAGCAAGATGTGTGGAAAAGGAACTGGACCACCTGGTTTAAAGGATCAGATCACTGGCACACCATCCAGCTGGCAGTTTGGGACCAGTGGTGTCCCTCAGATATTAATGTAGAAGGCAGAATGCCCCCTTAGCCAGTCTGTGAGCAGTGCCAAATAGAGTGCAGGATTTTCTGCTCAGAGGGTGTCCTGGAAGCTGCAGAAATGGGCTGAAGAAAAAACCCTGGGAAGCTGAACAAAGCAAAGGTGAACTCTTGTAGCTGGAATGGACTAAGGACATACAATAGAATCAGGGTGCCAACACAGTCATATGTCCAGTTTTGGGCTTCTTATTACTAGAAAGTAGTGGACATACTGGAGGAAGTCATTTGGAGGACTACTAAGATTTTTAGAGGGCTGGAGCACATGGCATATGTGGATAGGCTAAAATAGTTGAGTTTTTCTATTCTCAAGTAAAGACAAAGAACTACCTAATTGCTATATTTGTGCTGTCTAATGGAAAGAGAAAAAATATTTTAGAATTTTACTGGAAATTTCAACTAAATACAAGTAAAAAACTTGGTCTCCATGGGTGTTTGTATTGTATTATCCAGAGAGATTACGAGATCTCTGTACTTAGAGATTTTTAAAATTTGACTTGTGATTGGACCAGATAACCTCAGGAAGGTCATTTTAGTTTTCACAGTTTTCACAGTTTTCACAGTTTCCAGACCACATTTTGAGTTCTTCAGCCCCCTTTAGGCCCATTATTTAGGCCCATTATTTAGGCCTTCTTACTTGCCTTATTCTGTGGTTGTACCATTCTAGAAGGCAGAATACAGAAATGCATGAAAACTCTTTTCCTCTAAGCTTCATTAACAATGTGAAATAGATAAGACACCAAAAATTCTTGATGTCAAACTTAAGGGCTGTTTTCATCACACTGCTGACCTCAAAAAGTCTTGCTTACTTGGTAGGCAGCTAGGAGAGCTGGCTCATTTAGTCTATTGCAATAGTTGCAACTACAACACTAAATGATAAGAAACAGTACTTTACAAATTATATATTGCATACTGTTTACAGGGGTTTTTAGCACATTTATCAAAGTCTTTCTCAAGATTCCAGTAGATGTCATTCATTGGTATTCATATCTGGCATCACTTACACACAATAATTCGGAAAACCTATATTCTTTACTCCTTTGTTATATTCAATCAGGATTTTTTTTGTAGGAAATGTAAAGAATTATGAAGACCACAATAATTAACACTTAGTTTGCCAAGAACAGTTTGTTCCATATGCTACTATTACGTATTCAATGATAACTCAAAATCAGGATTTAAATTGTTCTATAAAGCCTAAACCTTTGTAATGTCTACATATAAAAAATTACATTTTG
>JANRGV010000051.1:11738634-11753503 GCA_024734035.1 Alethe castanea
ACAAAAAAAAAAAAAAAAAAAAAAAAAAAAAAAAAGTGCACGTCCTTCAAATACTCCATACAGACACCACTACAATGAAGGTGGTTATTATTCCTCTGCTGATAACATTTTCTTAATAAAAAATAGTACATTGACTATGAACAATATATTAATATTTCCCCAACATAAAATTTTGTTCAAATTCCAAGTTTTACCAAATTTCACCAAAAAAATTTAATTTTCAATGCTGAGTTTTTCAGGTTCCAGAATTAAAATATGTTTGTTTTTTAGAATATTTGAATTCAGCATGTGTTAAATTTACTATAAATTGTGTCCTGTAAATGCAGTACATTGAGTGAAAAAAACAGTCAACCTTTGTTTAGCTACAGAAGACAGATTTGCCTCTTCCCTCTTAATAGCCACAGCATAAAAGTTTTTGTTTTGGTTTTTAGTTAAACGATGCAAAGGGTCTTGAGCAGAAATCTAGTGAGAAGTGTCTGAGGGAGCTGGGTGGGGTCAGGCTCTTCTCCCAGGCAACAAGTGATAGAAGAGCAAACAGCTTCAGCTGCTCCAGGGGAGGTTTAGATTGAATTTTAAGGAAAAAAAGAAAAAAAATCATGGAAATGTCTGTCAAGCAGTGAAACATTGCCCAGAGAAGTAGAGTCCATACCTGGAGGTATTTAAAAGAAGTGCAAATGTAGCAACTGGGGACATGGTTTAGTGTTTGACTTGACAGTTGGATTACTTGATCTCAAAGGTCTTTTCCAACCTGATTCTATGATTCAATGTGTTGAGGTTTTTGTTTGTTTTTTGTTATGTTTTGTTTTGGGGATGGAGACAGAGAGGAGTGGAAGGGAGATTGGTTTGGTTTGGTTTGGTTTGATTTGGTTTGGTTTGGTTTGGTTTGGTTTCCCTCCAGTACTTCAAGTATCGGATATTTTGAAGTGTTAAGAGAAGAACATCCAAAGATGGCAAAACTTTAGGTGTTGTTTTCAAAGAAATACTCAAAGAAGATTTCAAAAAGTACAGTACAGTCCTTGCTGGCATAAGTCCTTTTTCAATTTCACCTTTAATTCTTATGGCTATTATTTATTATTCCTTTCTTTAAGGATCTGAGCACTTATTAACTTTGTGATCAAAGCAGTAAAGTCTTAGGATATGACATAAAAACTTTTTTAAAAATTCTGTATTTTTGACATATGCTGTTTCACTTGATAGAAATGCAATTTTTTATCATTATTAGCTAAAATTCACTTATTAAACAACAGGCTTTGGTTCAGTGATGAAAATAGTCTCTTTTTTATCTTTTGCTTGTTAGTGTGTCTATTATTATAACTCATGCTGTGTAACTGAGTGTCACATCAATAGACTCTAGATGATGCAGTGAAAAACTTTGAGGTTGCTTTGGGTTTAACTCAATAGGAGAAATTCAAAAGATTTAGAGTTGCCTTTTTTACAGAGATTGCAACCAGGCTTTTATTGTGCTATTATTTATGTAGGAGTGTATGCATAGACAGCAGGTTACCCCTCATCAGTGTGACTGACCAGTGCTCCCCCCAAAACAGAGAAAGGCTCAAAGAAGGGCACAAGTGATGTGCCGGTGAAGTTTCCCATTTTGGAATGTTCTTTGAATTCCTGAGTCAGCTGATACAACACAGTTTTTTCTCAGTCATTTGATTTACCTGCCTGTAAGTTGAGGTGAACAGCAGGTGCAATTTATGTCTGGGAGAGCTGTAATGCCTTTCTGTGGGTGTTGCTGTGTGGCCCTGTAGAGAGGCAAGGAGAATACACTCCTGCCCTTCTTGTCCTCTCCAAATAAATTTCTGTGTTGTATTTCAACTGTCACTTGAAATATATACTCTTCACCCTAGGCTGGGAGTTGTGACTTAATTCACGTATTTATTTTTCTTTAGCAGGAGAGAGTCCCAATCTCTAGAAAATCTTTGGGCGATGCTGGAATCAAAATAAAAGAGCTATTTAATGTGTTCAGTATTCTTAATATTTAATTTCAAGAGACACAGTTCTTAGACACCATCAAGGGGATTTTAAAGTGGCAGCTTCACATATACATAAATGATTAAACTGGCCTTTATACATTAATGTGTCTAAATTCCTTTCTTGCTTTCTCTTCCTTTCTTTTACACAACTCTACCTTCAGTCTTGCATTCTCTGTCATATTTGCTTTCTAAACACTCTGTTTCTTGCAAGAATGCAGAAAAAAATTTACATTATGCCCTACTAACAGTAGGTAGGAGAATACCTGTGGATAGATAGTTATTTGAAAGCTTCTGAGCTCATCAGAGCAGCTCTGAGAGCCCACCTGCCTCTCCTGCCTTCACCTTTTGGAAAGTAGGACAGAAATGTTGAAAGCACCTGACAGACTGAGTGAGCTGGGCTGCAACCCACGAGAGGGACATTCTGAATTTGTCATCTCTTCAGAGCAGTGAGAGGTTTTGCGTTTAGTTTTGTTCAGTTTTTGTGCTGGTGAATGCTTTGCCGTTAAATAAAGTTTTTTTCCACTTCTCTCCAAGGAAATCTTTTCCTGGACCAACTGGAGAAGGGACTACTTGAGTTTGCTTTCTAGAGGAACCTTTGGGGATTTTGTCCCAAATTTACCCTAACCCAGGCCAACTTGCTATACAGACTTTGATATCAGCTAGAGAGATGAACATTAGCAACAGAACAGAAAAGCTGAGAATGATGAGAACTTTTTCCTTCAGGTTTACAATTATTTTGTAATGACCTTAAATCAGCAACTTTTCCATTAGCTTGCAATGTGTTTTCATATTGAGATTATTTATTTTCCATTATTATTAGCTAGTGAAAGAACAATTTCCTCTTCCATTAAGGAAATACAATCATAACTTGACAGCATTTTGAGATTTATTAAAGAATATTTTTCTTTTACATATTTAGCCTTGACAATTTACAGAGTTAGGCTTGACAACTTAGTGTATTGGGGGGAGGGGAAGTAAGTGTGATGTACTTTGGAGAAATAAAACTGTTCTCCTACACTGAAAAAAAAGGATAGAGTATGATCTGAAGGTTGCTATCATATAATCTTGGATTTATATATATATATATAATTCCTTAAAGATTGTCTTTACTAGTCTTTCTAAAGTTCTACACATTATGTAAATTCACTTAATCTCTGAATAAGCAGTACCTGGGATTTCCAGGTGGAATATAGAAAACTTTTCACTTTTTCTGCATAATGAAATGGTTTTGTACTTCCTTTTGCAGTGTGATCAGATCATAAAATCATTAAGGTTGGAAAGGACCTCCCAAATCACCATGTCATCAACCAATCATATATTCAACCCGTGCAATTTGGAATTTTTTCTAAATGTGTGAAAGAATGTACAAAAAAACCAAACCAAAACAAAAAAAACAAAGAAAAGAAATCTAAAGTGGTGTTGTTGCATTGGTTGAAGAAATTTTAAAGTTTCTTTTAAGGTAAATCAACAGAAACCATCTTAGAATTATTTCCTCTCTTAGAATTATTACAAACTTTTAGCTCCTCAGTGGTGTTTGTGTGCTTTCTAACAATCAAGTTTTATATGATTGATCATTGATATCTTTTAAAATTCTTTCACCTTCACATAGAGGAGAGGCCAAAAATTTTTGGTGGTAATAAACTGTCCTGATTAGTTATATCTGAGTTTAAATTTAGAGTATTACATGATTACTGTTTTTATATTATTTCTATTTTGAATTTATCTTTCTAGAGAGAAGTAACACAGGCTGTAAATGCATTGTCATGTTGAAATTTTAATATATGGGGTAAAGGATCTGTTGGTATCTTGATATATCCTTATAAAACAATGAGCATTTCTCATTTTAAAATCTCTTGCTTGTACCTTCTAACTTTTTATTTTTTTAATTAAATGAAGTTTATCTTCCTTTAATTAGGATAATCAAATATTGTTTGATAGAATCTTATTAAGCAGAAAGCAAATCAACCACATGGATAAATTATTCTCCTATCCTTTAGGAAGACCATGAAAAGAATTTCTGATTATAACTGTCTTTATCATATCAAGATTAGTGTTTTTATTATTGCAGGGATGCATTGATGGAAACACTAAGAAAAACTTGCAGATCTCTGTTGGTGTGATTGCCTGGAAGAACTATCCATAAAGTATGTTTCATCTGTTCTCTAAATGTTATTAATTAATGTGATGCATTAAAAAACCCAAGAATTGGTGTTGTACCTTGACATATTAAAAAACTACTCAAGTCTTTAGCAACCAATCTTTTCAGACATATGGGAAACATATAGATTATGTGGAAGAAAACAGGAGACCAAAATTTTCCAGGTGTTTTCAACAGACTTTATAATTCTGTCTTTTCTGAATATGCTCACAGCTGGCAGCCTACAGGATTTTAAAAGTGTCAAATAAATTAGAAACAGATTTAACAAATTTGTGTCAAAATTACTTTTAGTATTTGGAGTCCTTAAGTATATTTTAAGTAACTGATGATAAAAAAGAAGAAGAGGAAAAGGCAAAGCATACAATGCAGAGTAATTAAGTCACCTGATACTAATAAGCAAATGTAACATTCGTTGAAATAAAATTAAACTAGCTTCAAAAACTTTTTTTGAAGAATGCTGAAGTTTTGACTCTGAAAAAACCCTAATTTAAATGTTTTGCTACAGATAAAGCAGTTTTTCAGAATAACAAATATCTCTATTTTATGGGTTTGGATTGGTTTGATTCTAACCAAAATCTAACTTTTCCAGGAGTGTAAAAAACCTCTCATTACTCAACAGATCTATGTACTACATACAAAACTAAACTTTGTGACAGCTACTGGTGATGTAAATTAATCACATATTAAGAGAAGTCTCAAAAAGGACAATGCATTTGAATCTGTTCTTTGGTTTGGGTTTGTTTTTTTGGTTCATATTTTAAGTGTTCCTTGCAAAACGAAAATTGAAATGCATTTATTTCACAGTGAGATATGTATATATATATATATAATATACACACACATATCCAGACATGTACTTTCTTGGATTGTGTGGCAATTGTTTTTTAACATCTGCCTGTGAATAGTTTTTACAAGTTGCTGTTTTCAGCACCTATCAGAAGTACCAGAGAGCAGCAGCCTCTTTGCTTTGTCCCATTCAACATTCATTTACTGTCTCTCTCAACAGAGATTCAGCTCATCTGTCTTCCTCAGCAATAGCTAAAATTATTTTCAGCTCTGTCAGCTGGGGACTCACAAGGTAAGAACACTGGTCAAGAGCTTCTTTTAAAAATTATTTCCAAATGAAGCGTGGACTTTAGGCTTCCTGACCTATTTTTGCAAATGCTTGGTTCTGAGTCAATGTTCAAATGTTGGGATTTTTTTTAATACCCTTTGAATTTATATCATTGGTAATACTTTATGAAATAGCTAGCTCACATATTTTGTCCATGAATGTCTACGTCAATATGACCATCTAACACTAACAGTAGTAGTAACTGAGTTGATCCAAATATATAAATTACTTTTGAAGGATCAGTTTGTACATGATTATTTTAAATGGTTTTCTAGACTACATAGATGGAGAGTTCTCTTTCAAAATTTTTATTTCTGATTTCCATGCTTACAGACGATAAAATAATTGAGAAGTGCTCTGGGGTTTTTTTGCACATCTCATCAGGAAGAGATGCTTGTTTGGGGAATATATTTGTCAGTGGAGGTTCTAGTGGTGACGTATAAAGATCTCTCTACTGGTATGATTCAGGTCTTGACAATTGTGAAGAAACATACAAAAGATATTTCCAATATTTTCTTAGCTTTGGAAGCCATGAAAGAAAAAAAAAATAATAATAAAACCTCTGACTGAGACATTTATTGCTTAGGTAAAAGAAAGTTGAAGAAATATAGGATTTTTTTTTTCCTGTTGCACAGTGGCACAATATACAGATATTTTATGTATGGATAGCTTTTATATATCAGTTTAATGATTTTTCTTTAAAAAAAAGCCTTCCAAGAGAAAATGGGGAGGCTTTTGGGGGGAGTTTTTTGCTTTTTGGATATTGGTTTATTTGTTTTTTTTTTGGTTTTGTGTTTTCTTTTTCGTTTTATTTTTAAAACTTTTTGTTATAAATTAAGATGACATTTTGCTACCAATTCTTCTGTGGGGGAGCAGGAACAAGTGTAGGAGAAGATCAGTGTGAAGCAAAATGATAGTTCTTCTCTGCACAATATCTTCTGCAGGTTAAGTTGGCAAATGTTGCTGCCACTGCAAACAGCAACAACAGATTCAATACACTGCACCACTAAATTAAATCAAATGCTGCATCTTTTCCACCAGCCCTGTGAGGCAGTGATACTGAGATGCAGAGTCATGACTTACTCTACACCTTTTACTGTTGCAGTTCCCTCTGTCCTTCAGAAATAACAAATAAAAAAACACTCTGAATATTTGATTAGGTGTTCTGCACAGACACAAATCTCAAAAGTCTAAAATGGAGAAAACCATTGTTAAACCATCATGTAAAACAGATTTTTTTTTTCTTCTTTCTCCCAAAGGATGTAGCAGTGCTTAAAAGACTGGAGTTGAAATAGTCATCTTTCTCTTTATAGCCTACTTTCTAAGACCATTAAAAATTCATTATATGTTTAAAAATATTTTAAATTAAATTGCAAACAACATCAATAATTATAATGTGCACTCTGTACGAACTACTAAAATAGGAGGTAAATAAATTGACTCTTTATTTTAACATTATTCAAAGATCCATTGTTTACTAAATGACCACCAGAGGGGGATTATGTCTACAATAACTGTTGTCACTGCATGTGGCTGGTTAGAGAATTAAGTGGAAGGTTGTGAACTTTGTTTTGCAGTTCATTTTATAAAAATATTTGAATAAAAAAGGATAAAAAGTATCTAATGACCACTGGTATTAAATTTTGAGCCCATTATGAGAAGGTAATATAAGTCAATAGATTCCCAGGCAAAGTACAAAAATTACTCCCTGAAGTTTTCTTCAAAACTGCTCTATAAGCATTAGTATTGTTATTGTATGATATACATTTAAAAAAAAATCAAACAAAAAATCACAGAGACAAATACAAAAGACATAAAAAGAGAAAGGTGAGGAAAATGATACCAAAATGTCCGTTTTCTCTTCCTTTTGCTGAGTTTTCATGTTTCTTGTAAGCTGACAGTATAGTCTAATGTCTTTCTGTTTTCAGACCATCTCAGTTCAGCAAAATTCCTGTAAATATACAAAGTGTATGAATAGCCATAATTCCCATAACACCCATCTTCAGTGTGCAGCAATGAATTTTGACAAATTATTGCCCTGGAGGAAGACACAGTAATATGAGGATTGAGGGCAGATTATATGTCTTTGCTCTAATATCTGATCATGAGTGCTTGCTAATGTTAAATATCTACTCGATTTTCTTTCTCATGAAAATAAAGCTTAATTGCAGCAAAGCATTATTTTCAATGAACAAATGGTGCATGGTAAACATACATCTAAGCATTCAGTAATAGTACCTGCAGACAGAAATATAAGGCATTTTCAGGGCAGTCTGCAACTGTTTTATTTTTAAAATATTATCTGATAGAAAACAAAAACAAACCACAAAAGTTTTCACTTTTAGAACATAAATGTTTTCCTTAAGATTTTAAAAACTAATTTTTAGAATTGTATCTTTTTTCTCTATGTGAAGTTTTGTGTGATAACATCAGCATGTTTGTCACTTGTAAGAAAAGAGAGAAATGCATAAATTCCACACATTGAAATGAAGGTATCTTCAATATTTTCACAGTCAGCACAAACCCAAACCCATTTTGTAGATACTGTCAAGAACATCTGATGCTATCTAGCAAGTGGGATCCCTCTCACTGCTAGTAAGGATTATTTGATGTACTTCTCCCCAAACCCATCCCACGTAGGAAGAGAACTTATCTCCTTCACAGAAGGCAAATGTGCATTAAGAAAGTCTTAAATGTCACCAGTTTTTCCTGATTTTTGTTATTTTTAAGTTATTGTTCTGAAACAGGTTCAAAAATAAACAGAAAGCCTGCTTCTATTTGTCTTTTTGACAATGTCTGTAGATTTCAGATAACAGTAGAAATGATAGTTGCATCCAGGTGGACACTAGTAGAAATGTGTTTAAAGACATTTCTGCTCTTTTGTTTCACTACTTGCTTTTTTGTTTACTTTCCTGACCTTTTCTCTTGAGAAGCTGGATGAACTGCAGCTGTTACTTACTTCTATGTGGAGTCAGACTTCCACATCTGTCAGGAATAGTTAGTACTGTACCATTTAAAATGCTCTTCTAGGCTGTCATGCATTGCACTTAGGTTTAAGTGAGTCAAGTATAATTTTGCCAAAAAGCAGAAAAGTAATAGCACTGTTGTAATACCAGAGTTAGTGAAGCAGATTTGATTTACTGCTCTGTATCAAAACATTCACAACCCAGTCAGGAATATGTTCAGTGATACTTGAAAGCAGAATAAGGAAAATAAGACAGGGATGTATACAGACAGATGAACATAGTTATCCTCATTAATCCAAAATTGAAAAAAAAAACCCCTGACATCTAGTTCTGGTTTTGTGGTTTTGTTTCTTTTGGGTTTCTTTTGTTTGTTTGTTTGGGTTTTTTTGGTTGTTTGGTTGTTTGGGTTTTTGGGGTTTTTGGTTTGTTTGGTTGGTTGGCTGGTTGGTTGGTTTGGTTTTGGTTTTTTTGTTTCCTCGTGGTGGCCTACAGTAGCTGCTTAAAGAATGATTAAAAGAATGAAGAAGCTACAGCATGGTCCTCTCCCTGACAATTTTCTAATTCTAACCTAAAGACTAATTATTAATTACCAATTATTGCATTCTCTTATCCTTTTTTTTATTCCACAGTATTTTTTGAGATGTTAGATGCACTGTGAAATTTCCAAGACAATACAATTTCTAGGATGATTATGCTTTTAATGTTTTTCTTTATTCCTCACTTTCTAGCAGTTTTAATTACCTTTTTCATTATATGAGCAAATTGATAAAGAGTCATCTTCAGTGAATTTTTGGAGTGTTATTTAACTAATGTTTGTTTGAATGTAACATGTAACTAATGTTAGGCTGAATTGGTTCAATTTCAAGGGAAAAGCTTGAAAATAGGATCTAAGCGCATCTGAAAAAAACTTAAAAGGCAAAAAGAGCAGCAAATAAAAAAAAATAAAACCCAAAGCTTGTCAAAACCTGTTTACAAGATGAAATCTCATGAATTATTTGGCTGTTCTTATAATTATTTTTAGCCTAGTGTTGACAGTGCTTAGTTTTGCTTTCCTTTTTCTTTTTGCAGCACACATTATCAGCTCTCCACCCTACCTTGTTTTCTATGAGTTTTAAAGTATCTTTATTAAAAACTTTATTATTAAAAACATTCTAATGGGAAATTTTAAATAAGAGACCTGATACTATACTGAAGATTAAAAAAAAAAAAAGGCAAAAAGAGAGATTATTTTGGAATTATATAAATACAATACAAGACATTAAAATATCTTTTGTAGGGTTTTTGAAAATCATACTTAATTTCCAGTGTTTCATAGTTAATTTTCACTGCCAGCCAATGTCACAGATTTATTTTAAATTTTTGAATAAAGCAGGGGAAATGGGTAGGGCTTGTGGATGACTTTGCAAAGAACTGAAAATATGAAAATATTTATCTAGTTTTCGAAAGCTCCATTCATTGAAGTTTGAGATCATCACAAAATCAGTCTCTCTCTCACACATGAACACACACAAAACCCTACAAAATATATCACAAAATGAACCTTTGTGGCTTTATTTCCAAATCAATTCCTCAATAATTAGATTACTTTCCTAATCTATAGTGGCTGTTTGTCCATTCTTTCAGTGAAGAGTCTGTTAATTTAGTTTTGTTGTAGAAATATTTCAGAATCTTTGTACTTTGGAGAAAACAATATATTATCTGGAATTTTTCTTTAATTTTGAAGATATTATTTTTTGATTGATTAAATCTTGCCAATGAATTTCAAGATTTCAAAGGAGAAAAAAAAATCAAGTCCCATTGGCGATACAGTATAAAAGATTCTTGAAGTAGAATATATTATTTCATAATTCTTACCTTCTTAGATTTAAATAAAATGACAATCATATTTAAGATTTCCTTTTTCTTAAAAATGATTTTTTATCCTAGCTCTACAAGTTCTCATGAAGGAAATTTCATGAATAAAATATTTCATAATCCAAACTTTCTCAATGCAAAATTAGGACATCTTTGAGAACACCCACTGTGTAGCTGCTCATCCTTTATCTACTGACTGCCATTGAAAATATTGAAAGAAGATTTATATTTATCCAGCATTGGTTTCTTTTCAAATAGTTCTGTGTAGTCCACATCAACTAGGATAACAAAAGCCCTGCATGATGATTTACTTTTAAGCTTACATAATTCAGTTACTCATATAGCCTCTTTTAGTATCCTGTAATAGGAGTTTTTTGTGCTAGAGAAGGAAGCTTGATTATGGTCTTCAGGACAGTGATTTAGGCCTGTAAACACCTCCATAGATCTTGCTGCTCTTATCACAGGATGTCTGTATGGATCTCTTTTCCTACGCATAGACATTTTGAGAAGAATGTGATTTGCTAAACGTGGCCAAGTGAAGGTTTTGATAACCTTTTCACATTTTCTCTGATCTCAAGAGAACATTTTGTCCATTATAACCAGAGAATGCTGTGGGAACAGAAGGCATATCCTGAAAAGTGAGGCTATGGCAGTGATATTAAATAACTACGTTAAGAACTTAAATAAGTGCTTTACTAGAAGTTTCTACAAGCTGCTGGTGTTTAATTTCTAATGAGATACAGGATCTCTAAGCATTTATAGAAAAAAATGCCATGACAGATAAAGAACTGATTTTTTTTTCCCCCTTCTTATGGCTTATATTATTTAATGATCATCTGGGGAGAGAATGAAGCTTTGTACCCAATGTCATTTGTATCCATGTCATGGAACTCAAGAGAAGAGAATTTCAAGACTTAATAGAGGATATGGCTGCTATTCTACTTCATAATTAGGGAGGGGAGAGTGAGAATGAACAGGAAAGTGATGACATGGCTGCACATCATGATTATTAGAATGTCCTTCCAATGATCCCTATTTTGATAAAGGGTGGAATTTATTCTGTCAAATACGATGATACTGCAGAGAATATCTTTCACACTGAAGCATCATAAAGTTCTGTACAATGATAAAACAATGCCAAGCAAACAGGGTAAAACCTATGTTTTCTACATGAGTTCTCTTCTCCATAAAGTTTAACAATGTGTGCCTTAAAATATTGATAAGTTTCTGAACGCTTTGCAAGGACTTCCTAAAATTTTGATGTGCTAAAGTAAGTACAAGGAGACCTGAAATGGCTTTGAATGAATGAATCACTGTTTCTGGTATATATCTTTTTCACTGTGTTAAAACATTGAAATCTATTGAAGTCAATAGAAAGCCTCTAACAGATTGGGATATGCTTTGGATAAAAAGTGAAGAAATTTTCTTTCACTCATCACCCTTTTATTCTGAATTCATCTGGCTCAGGTGGATTAGACTGGATAGAAGTGTGGAGCAAAAGGATGAAGCTTGTCTTGTGGCAACTGATCACCTTCCTCTCCAGCAATGCAGAGCATACTGACATACAAATTCCCAGCCACTGCAGCAAGGCTTGGAGCTTAGGAAAAGTAGCATAAAAACTGGAGAGGTACACATTGTTTTCAGATTTAGAACAGTCATCATGTTAAGAGCTCTGCTTACTCTGTGTTTTTTCTTACAAATATTTTGAACACATGTATTGAGAAAGTTCTCTGAAGTGTTTTAATGGTGCAGGAAAAACAAATTTCTTTTCTGATTCTAAACATTTCATGCTCCAAAGTGTTAGGGGCATTATGCAAAATAAATGATAATCCCCTACTTCTGTATTCTCACTGTGACCCTCTCTCCTCAATGTGTCTTAAATGAATTACACATAAAGATTGTAAAAGAGCTAGTAAAGATAAATGATGCAACCGTTAAAATGCTTGGCAGTCACTACATAATTGTCAGGAGGGGGTTTTTATATCCATTATTATGAAAAAGTGTCCAGGAATTGTGAGACTCCACCTGCAGTGGGGCTTCAGCTCTTGGACCCTGACATAAGGACCAAGACTTGTTGAAGTATGTCTAAAGGAGGGGAATGAAATGATCAGAGGGCTGAAGCACCCCTACTCTAGAGAGGGGTAAGAGAAAGTTGGGACTCTGAAGAGAAGGCTCTGGGGAGAGCCTTCCAGTTCCTGAAGGATATCACAAGAAAGATGAAGAGGGAATTTTAACAAGGACATATAGTGATAGCACACGGGGGAATGGCTTCAGACTGAAAGGGATAGGCATAAATTAGATATTAGTAAGAGACTCTTCTCTGTGTGGATATTGAGGCATTGTAGCAGGTTACCCAGGGACGTTGTGCATACCCCACCCATGCAAGGGTTCAAGGACAGGCTGGATGGGCTGTGAGAAACTTGGTCTCATGGAAGGTGTCTCTGCCCACAGCAGGGAGTTGGAACTGTACTTTTACCATCCTTTCCAACCCAAATCATTCTGTGATTCTATGCGTCAAATTAAAATTTAAAAAATAAACTAATTATTTTAGTTGATAAAGCAAATTATCCTGAGCACTTTGTCACTGATAGGTCTGAAACTTTCTTATCTCCTCTCCACACATGACTTTCCAAGAGGAGTCAGGATTTCTCCGGCTTGTTATCATGGGTCCTTAATGCATGGTCATCACGTGCCCTATGGTGCTCTGCAAAATATCTAGTCAGTAGTCTCTGAGTCTTATCCATTTCTGCACATGCCAGTCATGATAGGTCTCCCTGTCTGGGCTCTAACTAAACAGTTTCTCTAGTCAGACTATAAAAACTCTTATTATCCACATCTTCAAGCAGCTTTTTTATGGTTTTGTAAAGAGGTCATTGCATTTTGAGAAGAAACATTCCCTCACTGGCAGACTGACTCTCTCTGGGTGAAATCTTTTCTACTACATGATGATTTCTAATGCAGATTTATTAAATTAATTTTACTCAGATTTTTAAAATCTCATACATTTTCAACTCATAGATTAGCATTAAAAAAAAAAAAACAACTTTGTCGTCGAATTACCAGCCAGATAGCTATATGATCAATGGAGAGAATAGGGAAAGGAGAAATATTAATTTCTATCTCATCTAAATTGTCAGTAGCTTGACAGGGCCCTAATGAATTGCATTGGCAACATAGCTTATTTACGATATCTGTCAAAATTCCCAGAGTACTACATAAGATTTTAAGTATCAGAATAAAACATTATTATTCAGGTGCTATATCAATATATTGGAAACAGCTTCTTGCATCACAGATCTAATCAATAACTTAATTTTGGTTAAGTGAATAAAACAAACAATGAGAATTACAGAATGAAAGATTATCAACCTTTATTTTCCATCATTGAAAAAGCATTATGTGTGAGGAATAATGATAGTGCAATGACTGAACTTTGGGTACAATGCCCTTTCAGAAAATCCCTGATGCTTTCAATGAAAAAAAAAAAAAAAAAGGGAAGCAAATAAAATCAGAGTTTTGTTACTACTGTTACCTCCACAGTCATTTGCTTATAATTTCAAAATAATTTCCTAAACTATAACATTTCTCCAGATTAGAAACTTCACAGAGCCAGGGACCTAGTTATCCCTATAAGGACAAAGGGCAAAGTATTTCAGATGCTAAATTTTATCCTTTTCTCAGTCTATAAGAATTCTATTGAAGTTCATGGAAATCAATGATAAATAAAGTTAATTGCCTGGAGTTGTTTTTTTTTTCTGAATGGCCTACATGCTCATTATTTCATTGAAAAATATGACATAATGCAATATTCTTAGCTAAAAAGCAATTCTGCTTAAAAAGCTGAAATCCAAACCACACTGTTCATACCAGCTACTAAGTGTTTTCACCTCCCGGCCAAATTAGTTGTAAATCAGTTGCTTAATTGCCCTTTGGTGTCATTTCCATCATGTAGACAATAGTATTTAATTTTTTCTTATGTCAGACAGACACATAACAAAAATTTTGAAATCTTCATACTATTTCATGTATGAGATTATTCTACTTTCATAACCAAAGTACCATTTCTAATTTTGTGGTTACCTTTATCTGAACTGCACTGGTACTTTGAACTGAAAAACCTGATAAGTTAATCCAATTCCTACTCTACCCAGCTATTTCAATTTCTCTGTAGTAAGTCTTTTGCAGTAAAGGTGGTTGGATTTTTACATAAAATAAGTAATCCCCAAAGCATTTACATGTAAAGATATTTTACTGCTCCTGTGACATAGTACAGAAAGTTGTAATATATCTGATTCAGGTCCCATTTCTGCACCTTCCATGTGTGTCTGCATTTAGCCAAGTACTAAACCTCTTTTCCTTAAAATGAAGACCATTTTAAAATGACATGCTGCAAAGATGTCCTGCCCTGCCTATTAAGATCTTATTGCTGCAATACAATCTTATTATTGCTTCCAACCATTTCCACTGCTTATCATTTCAGAGTTAAAGTGCTTTGCTTCTCCAAATTCTTTCCTTGCAAAAGAAAGTCCCCAAGGCATTCAGCCTCAAATTCCTTACTGTAGCTAAGTGACAATGGAAGGATTTCAGTCTGAGAATTAAAGGGGGAAAATATTTGCAGAATATTCCTTGTTATGTCATTTTGATGAAGAGATTAGAAGACAGAATGATTTTTAAAAATAAGAAAAAAGGGAAAAAAAGTCAAAAACCCCAAGAATAATGAAGTGAAGAGAGGAATGGAGAACAAGAAAGAAAAAGAAAAAGAAAAAGAAAAAGAAAAAGAAAAAGAAAAAGAAAAAGAAAA
>JANRGV010000051.1:11768534-11821990 GCA_024734035.1 Alethe castanea
GAGGCAATGGGCAGGAACTGATGCACAGAAAGTTCCAGCTGAACAGGAGGAAGAACTTCTTCACTGTGCAGTGACCAAGCACTGGAACAGAGCACACAGAGAGGATGTGGAGTCTCCCTCACTGCAGATATCACAGAACCACCTGGATGCAATCCTGTGCCAGGGGCTCTGGGGTAGTAGGACCAGACCAGACCCATTGTGAGATTCTTTGATCTAACAGCGCTGTGTTCACTATGACAATACTTTGTGTTAATCAGTACAGTCAAACGTTGCAAAAAGACTGCATGTGCTCTTTCCATGGAAGAATCAAGATGCTTAATTTATAAAATAATTGATGATAAAGGTCAGTTTTCTTAAACTGGAGGAGATAAGAAGCAATACTATCTTTCTGTTAGGCACCATCAGAAGGAAATGACATTTTGGCCTGTGAAAATTTGTTGTATCTATGCATAGAGGCATGCTCAAAGCCCAGCTGTTCTAAAATGGGTATTTATTCCTCCTTTTCCAAAATTATTTGGACAGGCAAAATGTGATATTTCATGGTCATACAGACTCTTCAAAAATATTAAAGGACTGAGAAATAGAATCTGGCATTTGTTCTCTATAGAAGATTCTCCTGTACACAAGAGAAAGACAAATAAGGAATCAAGAGATAAGGATGAAGGACTCCTTGACATAAGACCTTATGTTACCATGACTGAAATAACATAATTGAATTCCACCATTCAAGATTGAATTCATTCAAGCATTGAATTCATACTATATGTTATTAGGACCCAACTCTTTTAGTTGCATTTTTTTTTTTTTACTCTTTTCCATATATTCTGGAAGTCTATTATATATATTTTGATGGGTTTACATCAGGCTGGCAGCCTGCCACTTAGTGAGTTTTCCCAGGGCTCAAGTTTAGAGCCAGGAGTGAAGATTGTTGGAGCTCAAGGAGTGTCTGGACAAAGCTCTTAGTCAGAGGGTTTAGTTGTAGGTAGTCCTGAAAGGAACAGGGAGATAGATTCGATGATCCTTGATGTTACCTTCCAACTCAATATATTTAATAATTTTGTGATTAAAAATAGGATGGATGGTCCCCAAAATCACCTACATTTTTAATATGTAAATACATCTGAAACACTGGCTAAACTCCTTTTATTAAAGAATTCTCTCACAAAACACTTTTATCCCAAAACCAGGGAAAATTCAAACTGAATGATTGGTGGAGACAACTTGGATAAGGTAAAGGCAAGAGACTTACTATTCAGTTACTTGTCATAAGCAGTCAAAAAGTTCAGTGTCTGCACACTGCAGCTAAGTATGGCAAAATTTATTTGCTTTAAATAGGACAACATTATGGTTTATTCATAATAGATTATATTGTATAGAACTTGCTCTAGCAATATTATACTAGAATTTTCTGTGCTAGAATAATCAAATGTTCACTATTTATTGAAATGTAAATAATCTTATGTTATTTTTCAAATATATTTAATTAATTGCCTATTAGACATGTCACAAGGTGGAAATAGAAAAGAAAGCAAGGTGTAAATATCTTGTTCTTTTCTCACCCATCAATATTCACTATAAGCCCATTTCTCTTGGCTCAATTTAATGCATTTAAATTAATCTGGGGAAAATTATTATTTAATTTCAGAATTTTAAGTTCTCTTTCCCCTTCTATGACTCTATCGATCCAAGACATACGTATTTTCCTTCTTTAAAGCACAATTAGTAAAAGTATTTCTGATTCTAGTTTTCTAGATTTCTAGCCAATTTTTCCAGATTAAGAACATTTTATATTGTTTTAATAATGCAATTGTTGTACTGTAAATTGTTTCCAAGTTCAATTTGGCTCATTTTTTTAATTGATTTTATTTGCTTTAATTATGGTTATGATAATTCTCCTGTATAGCAGAAACGTCGTAGGATAAACATCTTTTTACATTTATTGGAGTAGTCTTATCCTGTGGCAATGTTGCATACTGCTCATTTTATTACAGGAAACTGAATATGATGGAGAACAAAAAAGGCAAGCCTTTGCCTCAAGGCACAGAGGTGCAATTTTATCAGTCTTTTAAAATATCACTTTATGTATGTTTTCATAGACCCTTGCTGTTAAACAGGTAATGTTTCATATCACTTCCACTCTGCCAGAAGTCCTGTGTATCATGAAGGTGGGGATACCTGCATATCATCCTCAGAGCATAACAGCTGTAATTCTTTCCAGAAACTGAAAAGATTGAGTAGAGTTTGCATGTGATAAAGCATTCCAGCTTCCAGTGCAGGAGCAGTAGGACCAAAATCCAGAAAGCTTTTGCTACCTGTGTTTTTCAAACTTTACACATGTAGACATAGTTTTGTCACACTTTAGCAGTCCCTATTTATTTTAAAATAGCAATCCCTTGTGTGTTTCCCAGATTCCATTAAATAAAATGCTGCTAAAAGAAATTACAACCTTACTCATTTTCTTTAGGGAGTTGGAGATATTTTGGTTAAATTTAGCTAATGAATAAAGCACTAACTCCCATGTCATAGGTTCACAGAATCGCATAATCACAGAATGATTTGGATTGAAAGAGGCTTTCAAAATCATCCAGTTCCAACTGCCTGCCATGGGCAGGGACCTCTTGCCCTAGATCAGGTTGCTCAGAGCCCCATCCAACCTGGCCTTGAACACTTCCAGGGATGAGGCAGCCACAGCTTCTCTAGGAAACCTTTGCCAGTTCCTCACCACTGTCACAAGAAGAGATTTCTTCCTTAAATCCAATCTAAATCTACCCTCTTCTACTTTAAAACCATTACCCCTTGTCCTGTCACAACAGATCCTGCTAAAAAGCCTATTCCCATCTTTCTTATCAGCTTTCTTTAGGTATTAAAAGACTGTTGTAAATCTAAATCTTTCTCTTTTCCAGGCTGAATAATTGTACTTGTCTCAGCCTTTCCTCATAGAAGGGGTGTTCTGTCCCTATGAGCCTTTTTGTGGTCCACCTCTGGAGCTGCTTGAATAGGTCCCTGCCTTTCACATGCTGAAGATTCCAGAGCTTCAGGCAGCTCTCAACACATAAGATAGATCTAACTAATTGATATTTTTTTTCACTCAGTTCTCTGTAAAGCTAAAAATTTGGTAAGTGGAAAGGAAAGACGAGCCTGCAATGTCTATATCTTTTTGCTCATGTGTACAGAATGGATTTAGTACAAAAGTCTAATAATGCACTTGTACTTTCAGTAACAAATTAGTATTATTGTAAATTAATACTTTCCCATGTTTGAATATACACACAACATTCATGCATATATATAACAATCCTGTTTGTGTTTGTTTAGCATTCTACTTTACCAATTAATAATTTTCTGAAATCCAGTTATTCTTTATAGGGATAATCTTTGCAGGGAAAAAAAAAATTAAATCGCCTCAAAAATTTTAACTTCATTCTGCCTTTGGGGAAAAGAACAGCAGATGATGCCAAAACCTACATATCAGTGCACAGATGCATGAAGGTTGTAAGGGCTGAATCCTGTCATTGAGGGAAAGGTATCTTGTTCAAATGGCATTAAGCTGATTATGGAAGGAATATTCTGATTACAAATAGCTGTCCCAGGAAATGTAGGCTGTTCATGAGGCAGCTGTGATCCAAAATCCAATGTGATCAAATAGGTTAAATCACAAGTAATCCCTAGAGGTACTAAAGAATCTCACATAATTTGTCATCAGCTTTCCATCTCCTATCTCCTAATTCATCTTGCATATTGACATGAATAAAAAGGAAGAAATGCAGGTTTTGTTTGTTAATATAAATGACTGGACTCTTCATCTATTCTATAATCTTGATACAACCACAAAAAAGCTAAATCTCTGCTCACCTGTGGTTTTTCTACAAAAAATAATTCCTTTGGTTTGAAGGGCTTTAAGTGTCTTGTTCTCTGGAAGGATAAAGAGATACTCTTGAATCTCCTTCTCAGCTAGTGACCTAATAACTGCACTTTATGTAGTTGGTCACAACTGTATCCCCAGACACCTCTGCTGATCATATCAGGGTTTCATCATTTCACATTTGGGAGCTTCAGCAAGCATTTCTGCCTTTAGCACTAAAAAGAATGTCCCCCTTAAATTGCTAAGAGGTCTCATGTGAGAGGTGAAAATCTCATCTATCATTTATATTGAGCAAAAACCTTAAATCATCTAAATTTGCTTCCTCTGTAAGTGCTTGTTCCTTTTTAAAATTAGATGTTCTGTAAATGTAATTAAGATAGTATTTTTCCCCTTCAATAAGAAGTACTAATATAAAAGAGAAACATCAGTTTTCAAGCAATGCAGCAATCTGGAATCTGCATCTTAATTGAACACAAGCTTTTCTATTGTTCTTGCTTAGTCAGTTTTATAACTCTAGCTTTGATGTGCATCTTTCACAATAAGACTAAAGGAACAATTTAAAAGAAAAGCTGCATATGGCAGAGTAGAGTGGAATCTGAAAAAAAAAATGAGGTTGTTTATATAACAGGAAGAGCATCCAAGGTGACAGAAAAGACTATATAAAATGTGCTGATTCTTGTGGCATGAAAATGTTGCATCTGAGCGCATACAAGGTAATTTTTTTGTATATTTGTTATTTGTTTTTTATCCTCAGGATAAGAAAGCATCCAGGTATACTGTAGCTTTTTCTTTTATATACTCAAATATTCAGTGAGAACACAAACCTGTCATGGGTTTATACTGCTGCAAATTGGACTGGAAAGCCCAATCTAATGCTTGACATCTGTCTTACAAGAGCTCAGTGAAGTCTTACTGAAATACAGTATATCACTGAAAAGCTGTAACTACTGTCTTGGGTATTTCTTCCCTTCCTCTGTCACTTCCATGCTACATCAGTATTTTAATTTATTTTGCAGAAATACCTCCAATTCTCCTTGAAAAGTTTCACTGCTTCCCTTTGCTCATTCCTTGCTATAAAAAACCAGAAAACACTCATTTCCTTGTAAGGAGCTAAATGAAAAGCAGAAAGACAACTTCTTTAATTCCTTTTTTTTTTTCTGAAAGGGTGTTTTGTTTGGTTTTTTTTTTTAGTTTTGGAGAGGTTTTTATTTTTTGTTTGTTTGTTGTTTGTTTTTGTTTTCTTTACATCCCTGGGGTTTTTTTCATGGTTCAACACCAGCTGGCAACTAAGCACTATACAGCCACTTACTCCCCTCACTCACTCACTCACTTATTCACTCACCCTTCACTGCTGGCATAGGGGAGAATCCAAAGAGTAAATGTAAGAAAAGATAGATGGTTTAATATGGAAAGTAAAAGTCATGCACACAAGCAGAACAAGGAATTCATTCCCCAATTCCCACAGACAGAGCAGGATCCCATCACACTTAACAATGACTTGGGAAGACAAATGACATATTTCCAGATATCCCCTTTTCTTATTCTTCCCCAAGTTTAAAAATTGAGCATGACACCATACAGGGTGGGACATCCCTTTGGTCATCTGGGAGCAGCTGTACAAAGTGTGACCCCTCCTAACCCCTTGTGCACCCCAAGTTCCCTCTCTGGTGAGGGGGGATCAGGGGCTTTGATTCTGGAGCAGCAATAGCAAAAACATCCCTGTTAGCAGCACTGTACAAACACTGCTCAGTGATGGCCACAACATCCCTATGTTAACCATGCTGTTTCCACCACAAATCCAAAACACAACCCCATACCAGCTAATGTGAAGAAAATTGACTCTGCCGCAGCCAGACCCCCATGGTCTCCTAGATCCCAGGAGCCCCTGCTGCTTCTCACCAAAATCTTTTCCTTCCTGAGATATGCATCTTCCTCTCATCACCGGGCATCAAGCTTTGTCTCTCAGGCTCAGGGCACAAAGAGCACTGCTCCAAGACCAATCTGATACTGGTTTGGCAATACTTCTCAGGCTGCATATTAACACTCTCAAAGTTGCCTAGTCCCAGGGAAAGTGCTTCCCTGGGCACTTCCTTCAAATTTCATATGTGCACCTGCTCTGCAAAGCAGTTTATGAATATCACAGGTTTTTTCTTGTAGTCACTTCAAAATATGCTTTTCTGAGAAGCCAGCTTATTCTAATTCTGAGTAATTTATTACCATTCTGGAAAGAATACTTAGAATATTGACTGAAGACATCTTCAGTTGAATGTCTAAAAGCATGTACACAGATAAAGGATTTTTCTTTCCTTATATCATAAATACTTCTTTGCAGTAAAATATGTCTCACTTAATTGTGTCCAATTCAATAAGCCTATTGAAAATAAAATATAAATTTTTAAAGAAAATAATTTTAATAACAGTTATTAAAATAAGTTTTGGACATGAATCTGTCTTCTTGGCTGATAGATAACCAATTGTAGAAACAAGGAGAGTACCTCAGGAAAAAAATTCCCTTAGATACCTCATGTTTCCTAAACATTTCTGAGGATTTGGACACCATTAAAGGTCAGTGAATAGGCTCAGTGAAAACTGATTGTATCCTGAAAAGTAGCTCTTATTTCCTGTGAGAAAACCTCTACTTCTAAAAGCAAAAATTGACAAAACTAAAATTAATTCTGTGACAAGACATTAAGACTTCCTCTTTATTTAAGACTCTCACTCAAAGACCCTGAGAAAGACATACCAGCATCCTCTCCCTGAGCACAACTGTTCAACTTACAGGAAATAACTATGACAGGTTATTGAAAACCTCTTAACAAGCTCAAAAGGAGAATATCTTTTTTACTTTGGCCTTAGGAATCTACGATTGTACAGCCTGTTGCCTAGGATTGAACATGAATGATGAATGGATACAAAATAAGTGCAATAGAACATGTACAAACTTGATTACTACATTGAGACACAAAGGAAAAAGAAAGGGAAATAAAAATTTTGTTAGGAATTTGCTAATGGTATTATTTAGTAAGACATTTCCAATGATTGCCTAACTTTCTGTTCTTTATTTGGATTGTTTATTTATTATTATTTTTTTTTATTTCCAGAACTTCCTCTGCTGTTTTCTACAGTTCAGATGAGTTGCTTTACCCCAAGCTCTGACTTTAAATTTTTTTCTCCCTGAGAATTTGAGTTAGAATTTGCCTAATTCCTACCAGCATTCTAGCTACAAGTTTATTACTCCAAGCCAGTTTCTGCTCAAGCAGTGACAAACCACCTGTGGGAATAGATCAGACAAATATGAATCCCAGCCAGCTGTAACTACAGCAGGCAAATTGCTGGTTCACTGGAGTAGTCTCCTTTTATTTATTTGTCCCTAATTATAGGACAAGGATTTTAGAAAATAAAATTATAGCTGTTTTCTGCACGGCCAATCTCTCCCTGAAGAATACATTCGAACAGTATGGGAAAAGTTTATTTTAAAAAATACTGAAATACTGTATCTTTCAAAATTAGCCTTCATCTAGGTAGACTGGCAATCAAATGTTATTTAGAATTGTAATCCAAGCAGTATAAAAGGAAGAAAAAAATCCCTGGTGAAGAAAATGTTCAGTCTTCTTCCTTTAAAATAAATGATCTGTACAGGAGAGAGTTTTGAATGCAAGATTAATGTACATTTTATTAAATGAATACTTGCCATATACAATCTCATGGATGAAAGGTTTATTTGAATAGTTTTATTCAATTTGAATAGGCCATTGTAACACTTCAGCATTGTAAAAATGGGTTTTTACAGTGTTTGACACGTGTAAAATGAGCTGGCTCTTCAACATCTGTTCTGAAATATTTACAAAAAAATCCCTATTAAATTTTAACATTGTGCTTTGAAATATTCTGCACAATGTAATCAGAAATCCTAGTATATTTTGTTTCATTCAAATATTAGATCTCCATGGAGAGCTTTGGGATGAAAAACTCTAACAGGCATTTCTGCCGAAGACAGAAAATATTGTATTGATCCTTATAAAAACAAATTATACTGAAAATCTCTAATTGCATATAAATAAAGGTTTCTTAATTAGTTTTGACAGATATTTAAGTTTCAGGCAGATTATTAAGCAAAAAAATATAAAAGCATTACTATTTCCTTATAGAAAAAAAATTGCAAACACTTGAGAGCAGATTTTGGTTATTCAGAGTTCTGCGTTGTAGGGCACCGGATGAAGAGCCCTGGAGGAGAGAGGGGCCCAAGAAAACTGGCTAACATTCAAGGATAGCTCCTAATAGCTCTGAAGAGATGGATTCCAGGAAAGAGGAAAAGGCAAAGACCTGTTTTGATGAACAGAAGGTCCTGAACAAGCCTGCAGAGGGTGGAGTCAAGGACAGGTAATCTGGGTGGAGCGCACAGAGATTGCCCAAGCAGCCGGGGATTAGGTTAGGAAGGATAAAACCAAATTAAAGATCAAAGTAAACATGGAGAGCAACATCAGGGGCAAAAAGAAAAAATTTTTTTTTCAGTATATTTGTGATAAAAGGAAGACTAGGGAAAATGTGGGCACTCTCCAGAAGGAAAGAGATTTGGTTAAGTGGGATGTAGGGAAGCTGAGGTACCCTCAGTTCTAGCATATTTTATTATGATTTTTATTCAGAATCACTAATCAGTCTCTATCTCATTTTTTCAGCGTCTAAGGCTGTGATGATAACATCACTTTTTGTTTACCTGTTTGATAAAATAATTTCCCACTAAAAAAAGTTGATTATCTGAAACTGCATCTTCTTAGGGAAGAAAATCTTGGTTGCAAGGAAAAACACTACAATCATGGCCCAAGAGAGAGCTCAACTCTAGAATAGTTAAAAAGATGATGCATACAGTTAATATATTTCTTGTCCTTTTCATACCTACTTAAGTGGTGAATGAAACTGAGAAACAAGGAAAATCTACAGTCTTTCCAAGAGTTAGAGCAAAAAGTGAGAGAAGACCTAGATTCTTTGTACAAACCTTAAAGGTACCTGTATTAGAAAACAAGATTAAACAGCAGAATCCTATGATTTTTATTTGTTGGTTTGTTTTGCCATTAAGAGTTCTGAGAGTTCTTTTCTGGTCATTGCTATAAATCACATTTCATTAAACAGGGTTTATTTAACTGATATTGTTTTACTCTACTGCAATACAAATTAAATCAAGACCATGAACTACTTACTGGATTTCATTTTCATTGGTTTATTGGTTGGTGAGTTGGGGTTTTTTTTGGTTTTGTTTTAATTTACAACATCATTAGGAAAATTGTGAAAGGAGGAATAAATTGCTACTTTAAGACAATGAAGCACATTGAATTCTTAAATGATTGTGCCTATATATTCTGTAAATCTGTAGCAGTTCCACTGTCATGAACGTTGGCTTAATATCCAGTTAGTGCTTACCACTACTAATGACTTTAGATGCCAAAGAAATATTTCTGCACTGTTGTGATGATTAGAAACTGTGCTTTAACAATGAACAAATGAACAAAAGATATTTTAATCTCCACAGATTGTAAGCTGTTACTTAACTATCCTATTTTAAACAGCAAATTTTGTGACTTAGTGATTTGTTTTATTGATTTGATTAGCAGTTTCTGCAATGAATTCAGTCTGTTCACTGATGGAAAGAAAAAAACCCAACAAAACAGCACTGACATGTAGACTGAACATAATTTCTGTTGCAAATCCAATTTAACTTATTTTTCAGTTTAAAGATAACATTCCCACAAAATGTTAATTGAACGCTTTGACATTACATCAAGAAGTTTTCTGATGATAGACCTGGAAAGCGTAAAAGATAAAGATGAAGCCCACAGAACTCTCCTTATCTAGAGAAGGTTGTAAATAATTTTTCAGAATAAAAATATTAGAGTTGTTAATTGACAAATATTTGGACTGAACTTCTGTGAAAAGAATATATACACCTTTATATAAGAGAAATGCTAGAAGCAATATATTGATGGGCATGGTCAACAATGTCTATGTGTGCTTTGGTAATAAATTTCAGATACTCCATGATTTACTACAGAGAAATAGCTGTTCTATGACAGAAGTTATTTTGAAAGTTCTGTGATCTGTTCTTGGAGTCACTTAGTGCTAAAAAACTTTGTTTCATTCTTCCTGGTATAAGTAATAAAGAATTATTGGACTTTGTGATTTTGTTTCAAGAAACTCCTGAAGTACTGAATATTGGGAAAGTATTAAAAGTGTAAGTGAATGCTTTCCCTCTTCCGGCCCAGGAACCCCTGATTTGGTTATTACGTCTTGCATGCTACTTGTAGTTTTATTTCCTGAACACAATCTAACTGGGAAGGTTCAAACAAGAGCAAGAAGGATGGACAGGTGTGGAATGTGTGTTTCACAATGAGTAAATGAGAGGAAGTCTTCAGTGTGGTAAAAAAAAACAAAACAAAAAAAAACCAGAGGGAAGGTAGTGGACTAGAGCAATTTTGAAAGATCTATAACATTATGACATTATTAAAGCATAATAAGGATTTATTTCTCGGTGTGCGTGGCTATGTTACTAGTGTTGATTCAAATAAGAGAGTATTTGAATTTAAGGGTGTGTTCCCTTAAATTTTTGTTTTCAATCACTGCACATTTCCTACTCTGGGAAACTATGGTAGATGTAACTAAAAAAAAAAATAATTAAAAGGATGTGAAAATGGACTCCTGCATCATTTGATTTAGCCCTGTATGGAGCAAAGAGTTAGTATAGGAAGACCTGTGAAAATTAAGAGTTTAAACATTGGTGTTACTGATAGTAAGGATCCAATTGGGGATCATTTGCAGAATCAAGTAACATAAGGCAGTCTGAACTTAAGTGAAGCATTAAGTCCTAATTGAAGGTGACAGTGTAGATGCTTTCCCAGGAGCAGGTAGTTGTTTAAGAGGAGCCTAGAAACTGATACTAGAACAGAAGCATCAGCAAGTGCAGAGAAAGGGGCCAAATATTATCACCTCTTATTGATCTCTTTGTAGATACACACTAATTCAGCTGACTCCTCAGCACAGCCTTTCCAAATGATTTCAGCTCCAATCAGCCTACCTGTCATGTAGAGCCACAGATGACCATTGGAAAAAAATGCCTGTGTCTGTCTTCTACCACTGAAAGAGCTAGTTCAGCATTTCAAACATCAAAACGGAAGTGACCAACTCAGCTATTAGAAGCAAAGTTCAGAACTTTGTGTTGAGTCCAAAAGAATATAATGTCTAAAATAAAATCCACCTTAATATTTACACTGATGTCTTAATTTTAAACTCCATCATAGTTAACAGGGCAGAGGTGATTAATGACTTTGGAGGTAAATTATATTGATTTTTTTCTTGTTATATTAAAAATCAAAAATCTATTTAAAGTCATTTATTTTGGTCATTTGATAGCTTGGATTTCATTGTTTTTTTTATATGTATTCATTTTATGTGTATATACATACAGACACACAGGTTTATTTTACAGGTGCTATTTATGTGTTTTATTTTGGTTCCACAAGGAACTATTACTTAATTATTACATTTAGATATCTCATTTAGAGACACCTAATGTACTTGTCTAAATGCTTTGAAAATGTGCTGTAGTTTTTAATGGATTATTTCTTTCCATGGATTTTAATGCATTGTGTTGCTTCTATGTCTCTGTTGCTGAGTGTTTAATGTCAAACCTCCTGTTAATTCCAACATTGTGCAATCTGCTGTTCTTTTGTTTTCAATGCTTTGTAATTGGAAATGTGATGAATAGCATGGGCATCATTCTCCATATGAACTCTTATGCAAAGTAGGAATCTGAAGATAGGAAATGTTGATGTGATAATTTTTAAGAGTGTTTATGCAGTAAATAATGCTATTGATTTTTTGGGTTATGTTTCAGTTGGGCATATTTTAGTCATAGCTGACTGAGATTTCAGTTCTTCAAAAATATAGGTCCGGTTGTGGTGACAGGAAAAAAAATAACATAATGTTTTGTAATTGCAAGAAGTAACTAAAAATCGATTTTTCATGGGCTAATTAGACTACAGTAATAAACTTACAAAACCGGAATAAACATCTGTGGCTTTCAGCTCATTTTTAACTAAACAAACAAACAATAATAGCATTGAGCAATATATGTCCTTGTACCTGCAATTTTTTAGGTTGATTGTCATTATAGAATTTATGTAGAGGATCATTTCTTTATGGTAAAATTCTTCTCCACCAATTCATTCCAATAAGTATGATGAACAGGAATGATATATTTGACATTTATAAGACCAATAAATGTACCCTAAGTTGTCATGGCAAAATTTCACAGGGAAAAATCTCTGAACTCCTACTGTAGTAATGATTCTACTTATATAGAAATTATCTTCATCTTTAGTGGGGCAAAATATCCAACAATTTAAAAGTACCTTTAAGAAATAACAGTTGTGTCCATAATCCACATATCCATAAAAGCTGTCGTTTGTTTTAAATAATTCCTGGTTTCTGTTTGTGTATTTACATATTCAAGAATTCTTCTGATCTAATCCCTTTGACCTCATCTATTTATCTTTCTCCACTTTAATATTATTTGTAAGTAGTTGTTTTCTTTTTTTCTTGGATATAAAACAATATATTCTTCATTAATTTCTTTTTTTACCTAATTTATACTTAATTTTTCTTGCAATTTTCTGAAAACCATCAAAGATTTGATACTGAACCCATTTCTCCTTTAAGCAAGTTTCTTATCATTCTATTTTTCCTTACATTTCACTTTAAACTAGACTGTTTTATTTAAGTTTTTTTCCACAGCTCTGTTCTTTCAGTTGTTCTTTTTAGAGAATAAAGCTTTTATCTTAAATCTAATTCCACCCACAGAGTGGACTATCCTACAGAGATTTTCTATTATCCATAATAGCTAAAGTAATTTTAATTTTTTTCTAATATTTGCAGAAATAATTGTTTCAGACATATTTCGAATGTTATAGATTAAATGTAAAATATACAGAAAAATTAGAATGTTTAATCAATTTAATTAAGAATCATGATATTATATAGTGAAAGGTCCTTGCTAATAAATTATTACAATAAAAATTCTTATGCAAATCCAAATCCTATGTACTTTCCATCAGGTCTCAGGCTATGATGGCACAAGAATAGTATCAGTCCATTCCTCCATGTAAACCACTAAAAACCACTTCTCCTATCTGGGTAGGTAAGGAGGGTGTTTGGTTTATTTTCTTCTCCCCAAAGCTGATCAAGTCTTAAATGTTGACATATACTCAGAAATCCATGTAATTTTTCTCTACCTACACATAAGATGAAATGAACCTTGGAGATACTGTTTTCTCTAAACATGAAAGAGATGGACTGAAATAGAGAACACAAATCCCTTGTTCCACTACTTAAATAAGGTATTAAAAATGTAATGTTTAAAGAGTGACAAGCATTTACCATCAGTAAATGTTTCACGCTCAGCAGAGTTTTCCTTAAGAAGTTGTGCAGCTATAGAATTTTATCACACTCTTCTATACTGCGGTACATTGACTCAAAGAGTGAGAATATAACAAGGCAGTGATTCAGGTGTTACATTATGGCAAAGTGTCAATAAAAAGACAAACAGAACTAGGGGTTTGGTGGGTGAGAGGAGGCACCAAGGGGAGCAGAGGGATGGAGCAGCTCTGCTGGGAGGAAAGGCTGGGAGAGCTGGGATTGTTCAGCCTGGAAAAAAAAAAGGCTCTGGAGTGACCTAATTGTGGCCTTTCAGTACCTGAAGGGACCCAACAGTAAAGGTGGAGAGAAACTATTTATAAGGGTCTGGAATGACAGGACAAGGGGGAATGGCTTCACACAGACAGTAGGTTTAGATTAGATATGAGGAAAAATTCTTTACTGTGAGGCTGGTGAGGCCCTGGCACAGGTTGCCCAGAGAAACTGTGGATGCCCCATCCCTGGAAGTGTTCAAGGCCAGGTTGGATGACTCACTCAGCAACCTGGTCTTGTGGAAGGTGTCTCTGTCCACAGCCAAGGGGTTTGAACAAGATGATCCTTAAAGTCCCTTCATACCCAGGCCATTCTGTGATTCTAAAAATCTATGGAAACCTTTCTTTTATCTCTGTGTGTCCATACATGTACAGGAATACTTCTGTGTAACCAAGAATGGAAAAAAAAAAAATGAGGATATTACAATGAAACTGTTTTATTCAGCTTTCAGTAAAAGGGGCCTTTGACATCTATGATTTGAGGCCTGAATTTCATATCCTCATATCTTCCAGGGTGTCCTTAGTACTTCTATGCATTTTCATACTGGAGTTGTACTTGCAATCACCCCTTGCTGGTGTGGCAGAAGGTTTAAACACACAGAGTCATAAACCCACCTTGCCCATGAAGTGTGAGAGCAAAACTAAAGGCTACAGTCAGATTAAATATGCTCAACAGTACCTAGAATTTGAATATTACTCAACCTGATAACCTCTTGTAATTTTCTTATTTTTCTGTGGCTCTTGAGGAATAAATGTCTGGTCAGATAAGCTGCTGTGATATTTACATTATTCTCACATCCACTGGCTCCATTCAGGGCCTGGAAGCTACTATAGCACTTTTGTGCTATAACAGTAAGCTTCGTAACATCACTGAACTCCATACAGCCCAATTCTTCTGCATCCTTCAGATGTCTGAGATGATGCTCATAGTTAATATAGCTAATATTTGCATGCAAAGTAAATCTACTCTTTCAAAACACGATTGCTCATGTGTGAAAAAGTACATGAGCACAGGACATGAGACCCAGGACCCAAATTTTTTTTATGTCATTGACAAAAAGATCCTTTCAATAAGCTGCTGTCCCCTACCCTCCTCTCAATCAGAAGAAGAGTCCTCTGCTGAATATCATTTTCCAGGATGTTTTCCATTGTCTTTTAAGTTTCAGGAACAATGTACAATACTTATTGTTGACACAATTTAAAACCCACAATGTGTCATATATTCAAACTTAGCTAGTAGCATTAAGTTTTCCATTAAAACTTCATACTGCTTTTTAAATGCTACTACTCCATAAAAATACTAATTTTTCTATAAAACTCTTAAAAGAGAAAAATTCTCTGGAACTGAATTTTAGCAGTTGCCCAATTAAATCTGCAGAAAGAAAAAAACAAACAATGCATCTAGGTATTTAAATCCAAAAGTCTTTATGAAACAGTAGCTATTAATCCTCATAAACAGTTTTCTGAATCTAGTGATATACCTCTATGTTTCTTTGGACATATAAAATGTTATCTTAAATCTTTCACTGACTTATTTAAGGTATATTAACACTTTTAATGCTTGAGAAAGAAATATGAATTTGAAAATTTAGCGTATCGTAGCATTTGGGGGAAAAAAACACTTTAAAAGACTATCAAAATGCTATTTGAATTAGAGAAGACATATCATACTTTTCTTTAAAATCAGTTACAGATTCCTGTCATTCCTACAAATCAAGTACATGGTTTCTTATAAATGCATCATTAAAATGTTTCCTGTTGCTTACAAGTAAGTGTTCTGGAAGAAAAAACATGTCTACATAGAGAATTAAATAAAAGACTGGTCTTACATGAGGGGCAATTATCAAAGCTCTAACTTCTTATTGAAGCAGTGAGACATGGAAGAAATATCTTGAGTCTGAAAAACCACCTGTTGAACTACTGATCTATTAAAAGTTCTCTGAAATGCATCAGCAGGAGAAATAATGCATTTCAAATTTGATGGAATTGAAATGATTAAAGTATATATTCTGTTGAGAAAATCATAATAATGGAAAGAAATTGTTCACATTTCAAAAGAAAAATCAGCTATTAAGAAAGCCAATATATTTTTCAGAAAATTTCTCTACTGTAAAATAAGATTTAAATTCAAATTTGAAAAACTTGTTGTAAAAAATAAATAAAATGTTGCAGTAAGCTTGTAATGGGAGAAAGGTTGTGTGTTTGGTTGCTTCTTTTTTCCCTTAGAAACCAAAACACAGCAAATCAAGAGGATGAAAGTGCACTTTTTGTTAGGTACTGTTACAGTATCATTTTCTACAACAATAGGGAGAGGGTGATGGTGTTATCATTATTGTTATTATTCAGGTACATTTAATATGTTTGCCACTTGTATAAAAATTTTGTTCAGCTTCAACCTTTAAAGTTTTAATAAAATTTTTATTGTTATGCCTTGTTTAAAGATGAACACTGAGAATAATTGAAATTCACATGTTTTGCCCCTGGCAGATATCAGAATAATATTCCTGCATTTTTTTTATTACATAAGTCTTGATGTTCATCACTGTCACCTTCAAATCTTAAGTATAAAATGTGAAATATGTATTTTAATGGAAAAACACATTAGGAACATTTGCTTTAGTTCTAAGATAACCCCAAGGGGTTCTGAAGATAGGGAACTCAGTTATGTTAAATGCCAAGATATATCACATATTTAAGAACATTCACTGTTTCACTTTGGCTGCAATCCTTAGATAAGAAGAATCTTAAACAATAGAATGTTATATACATTCACTGAGTTTTAATCTTAATACCAGTTAGAGCTTCTGTTGTCTTACCTTACTCATGAGGCAGTCAGGATGATTATATAGCAAAAAAAGGTACTTCAACATGTTTTCCCAAAGATGAATTTTTCAGTGGGCCTTCAGAAGACATGGCCTGGACTTTCCCTTTTATAATGGATATTTTCAAGTAAAGGGCTTATGGGAAGCTCCCTTTGCAAAGCTCTTAGTCCTTCCCCTAAAGGAAAATCAGGGCCTTTGAAAGGGAGAAGGCTTCAAAAGCTCATGTTAGTTTGGGTCTGTTCAGACCAATGCTGTAAAAAAGGTGGAATTGACATGGAAGGAGAAGGGCATTAAAGTATTTAACTTACCAGCATGGAGTGGCACCTCATTTCTTTCCAGCTTTAATATCATATTCTCTTAACCCTCACATTCCTTATGCAACTCTACCTTAATGTTATTTTTTTGTCATTTTCCTATCACATGTGATTTTGCCTAAAAAATACCACTTCCTGCAACTCCTCTGCCAAGCTCATCACTCATTCTATAAATCCATCAGGAAAAGCAAAAAAATGAAATTTTACATATTATGCCAATTTTTTACCAAAAAAATAACTGTTATCCATTCTATTAAAGAGATAATACTTGAAGGAGATTTAAAAAAACGAAAAGCAAAAATATTTAGGTGATTTTGGATAATGGACAACAATTATTTTAGGTGTTTCCCACTTTAACATTTCATTAATTCATAGAGTAACTTCTGTTATTCTTATTTGATTATTGAATTTCTTATTCGCTTCTCCTTACCCTTCAATTGCCCATCTGACTGATGAATACCATAATCTATCCTTGATAAAATAATTTTGAAGTAGTAGTTTACAATTCTTTCCTGATGACCATTAAGCAACAAAAGTGCTTTATAAATCATCAGGACCCCTCGAGACATACTTACAGCACCCTCAAACAAATGAAGCTCTCATGTTTTAAAATTACATATGATCTTAAAAATCATAGATAATGGTATATCTGACTTACACTGGTCGGGATATTGCTTTAATCATTTACATCCTTAAAAATCACTGAGGTCTTCCTGAGTTTTATAGAAAACTATGCTATCCATAATGAATAAGAGGGAAATAATTATACCATTTACAGGAATTCGACATTGCTCACAGGAGTTATCATTAACATGAGTAAGAAGAAAAATAAGTTATCATCCCATCTAAGTAAGTTAAGATTCTTTCTTTGATTTTGTATAATATTCAAATAAGGGTATTGCTACTTAAAACTGAAGAAATTGTCTGAGTGAGGATCTCTGGTGTGAAAGAAAGGTAGACTATGAAGGAATATCTCTGTTTAGATCAAACCCAAAAACATTCACAGATTTGTAGATTAGTAGAATATACTGAATTGCAAGGAGCCCATTGGGTTCATTGAATCCAGCTCCTGGCCCTGCACAGTACACCCCAACAACCCCAACAACATGTCTGAGAGTGTTGTCCAAATGCTTCTTGAGCTTTCTAAGGCTTGGTGATATGACAATGTCCCTGGGGAGCCTTGTCCAGTGCACAGCCACCATCTGGTGAAGAACCTTTCCCTAACATCCAACCTAAGCCTTGTTTGACTCAGCTTCAGGCCATTCCTTCAAGTTCTGTCACTGACCACAGGTGAAGAGATCAGTGCCTGTCCTTCCACTTCTCCTCATGAAGATGTTGAAGAACACCATGAGGTCTCCTTTCAGTCTCCTCCAGGCTGAAGAACAGTTGCAAGTAGCTTTCTCTGCTGTTTTAAAAAAAAAATCTGAAGGTAAAATCGATGGAATTTAAGCCAGAGGTATGACATTCACGTTTGCCCTACAGTTATAATTTTGGTGCAGTTGAGTAAAACAAATTAATCTGTGCCTGTGTTCATGCCTATACATAAGTAATTAATTTCCTGGGAGGTCAAGGCAGTCCCCACCGAGTCTCTCACGGATGAGACAGCGGGCTGATTTCAGACAACAAATGATTGTCAGGTAAGGCAAACCACAGTGACCTGACAAGGGGTTCTCCAGGCAAGAATTTTGGACAGTCCAAGAGATTCCTCCATTGGGCTGCTGCTGTGCTTAGACCAGCTAGCAGTCACTACCTGCAATTCTGATTATTGATTGATTGTTGCTGAATTGACATTCTGGGCAAAAAATCTGGCTATGCAAGGGACTTGTTGAGGTAAATACTGCTGTGGGTGAAGAAACTGATCAAACTGAACATAGCTAATTTTTAAAAGTCTAAGCAAACTCCTCAAAGGTGCAGAAATGGTCATGAGAGATAATTTTTTTCCATGTAGTTAAGATAGGTAAAAGATTTAAAGTAATAACAATGGTCATGCAGATGCTAGAGGGATATGTGCAACCATACTGAATCTGGGCCATAAAAATATGGGAGAACAGATTAGGTAATCTCACATCATGTGAGTATTTTTGTGCAGTTGCAAGGACATTCAACAGAGTCTCGTGTCAGCATCTGGACAGCAGCTGATGAGAGATTCAATTCACAATGCATCACACTTTGTGAAAGATTCCACAATTTATTTATTTTAAATGCCTTAAGTACAAATTAAAAATGCACCTTTCAAAAAAAAAAAACAAATCCACCAACATGAAGACAATATGTCTAATTCCTGTGAAATCTTGATGGCTGTTCAGAATCATGCTATTTTTTGCCTCTGCTGCTCAGAGCCAGCAGCTCATACTGGTGATATATTAATATTATAAAAGATGTTTCATCTTGTTAAATGTCAGAGAACACTACATAGAATAGAGAGATTTAATTCAAGTCACCTTGGAGACAGCATATTTTCCTATCTTCTCTTCCAAAAATTTTTCTGGGATGTATTTGCCAACTCTGTAAATCTTAAGACTGAGTTCAGAAGACTCAAAAGAGAAATAGATTTTCTTCTGCTCTTCTGAGAGGTGAATCAAAATTTGGTCTTTTTGGAAGCTTGCATTCAAAGACCACCCTTTTATTTTTTTTCTTGATTATGTTTGGTTCTTGCTTGTTACCTTTTTTTTTTCCCTTGAGATTGCTTAAATATCTAATTAGTTAGTTCTTTCATTTATACAGTTTTGACAGTGTTTTCTGCCCAGATGTTACAGGAACATAGTATGCTTTTAAATAGCTTCTTGCTTTATTCCTTAGTTAGCAATTTCCTCAAAAAATAAAATGGCAGTGGCATAGAAACTGAGCTGAGAAAGTGGATGTTAATATTCCCATGTATAGATATCTCATTTTATGAAACATTGATTGAAAAAGCAGCTTATATATTTTCCTCAGTTTTTATTGAAAGAGTAATAGTGGAATAAAAGTCAAATACACTGAGTAAAAATTATATTTGAATTAGTAATGATATTCAGAGTTATGTCTCATTCCTTAAACAAACCTGAGTTTCAAGGGGAAAAAAAAAAGGGAAATAAAAGACGAAAACCCAGAAATAGAAGATGAAAAACTTTTGGTGAATCCTGAAACTCTAACTCATAATTAAATATGGAAATTTTAAAGAATATTAGCAAATTTTGTATCTTAGCTAACACAACAGGTTCATAGTATTTTATTCAATAATATAATTCCTTACTAGGCTGTATATTTTATGAAAACATTATATGCACTTTGACTAGGCAGGATTATTAAAAAAAATAAAATTCTTTTTTTTATGTCAGATTTTGGTAGCCTTCCAGAAGGCATGAGACAGAGATATCATTGTAAGCAGTGTTGCTATTCTGGGCTCTGTTTAGTGTTGGTTTAGGATACTGTTTATTTTCTTTATGAAGTAATTTTCAAAAATTCCTCCATTTTAAGATGAAACGTAGATCAGGAGAAATAAGCATCACCTCTGATTCAGTTAGACTTCTGTGAGAAATCAGTGAAGATCATGTTCTCAAGCAGAAACTGTCAGTATTGGGAGCTAAAAAGTCGAATATACAAAAAAAAAATTCTTTTTATATTCTCTTTTGTAAATGTAAAAATGAAAATACACCTGTGTGTATTTGCCTTACATACCTGCTTACTGCTGAAAATCATATTACAGGTTCTGGCATTTATAAAATCTTTTTCCATGAAAACTGAATCTTATGGAAAACCAGGATTAGGTTTTTCTTTTTTTTTTCCTTTTTTTTGGAAAACATATATTTACAGCCCTCTGGGTGGGTGTGTGAATTAGTTCAGCATTCCATTATTTCTCTTGTAAACCACGGTTCTGCCAAGAATTTTGTATTACTAACATGCTCAAAATATTTTTGATTTCAACAGTACTCTACTAAAACTGATTACTGAAATCTCTTGATAGAGAGAAAAAAAGTGATCAAATATATCTGGGCTCAGGCTGAAAGACATTTGACAGTTCTCAGCACTTCAATTCCCAGAAAAGTGAATAAAAAACAGTGTTCAATCTTTGATATCTCAAGCACAGTTAGTTGTGTCAGCATTTCTGATAAGAAAATGGTTTAGTAGATAATGGGTGGTTTTTCTGTTTTGTTTTTTTTTTTTAGTTTGGGCATTTATTTATTTATTTATTTATTTATTAAAGCAGAGAATAATTCTTGACAAAGGTTTACTGTCTTGGGACAAAATATGTATACAGACCAAAAGAAAATAATCAGTCCTGTTTTATTTAACACTCATTAAATATTTTCTTTGTATGCATTTCAGAATATTCTACCTTAAGAACAAACATTAAAAAAGAAGGCATTTAGGTGTAAAGGAAGATACCACATGTAAGTGTGGATACTTTTCACAGAAAGTTTTTCTAAGTATGAATATGTAGGTTATTGAAATAAATAATCTATTCCTAATGAGAGGCAGTCAGAGAAAATTTTTAAATTTTTAAATTGATGACAGATTTCAGTTGCATTTCAAATGCAGGTTTTCAGAAATGAACTGAACTGAACTGAAGATGGAATCTTCTGCTGGGTAAAAAAGAGGTTAGAGTCTTCTGAGGAAATAGGAGCTCATATTTTTGTCCTATCCATTTCCACTTCTGATGCCCAGAGAGTTTGGGGTAAACTTTCCTCTCCAAGGTGCAGACAATTAGAATTTATTCTAATTTGTTGCTGTTTCATGGTGTGAACTCCTAGTGAGCCTAGCTGCTCATGTGCTAGACCTGCAGTTGTTTCTGCTGCTCTGTGCATTTGGGAATTATCCTTCTCTCTCAATGTACATCAGGGACTTTCTTGGCTCATCCCTCTTCCCACCTCACAGCAGCAGGTGAAATTCAAAATCAAAAGCACCTTTTGATTCCCCTGCTACAACTAACTCTCATGACAAAATGCCATCAATTTTTACTATTTCCTTTAAGAACCTTCAACTTCACCTCTTAAATAGGTCTGAATATATGAATTGTGCATCACTTCCATTTAAATCTGTATTTAGATGTGCTTTTGGGTTTTTACAAAGATATATATTAAAATCTGTGTTTTTCTGAATATTTCTGTTCAGGTCAGTTGTGTCTTTTGTGTTTATCCATTGTGTGAATCCATTAATTCTAATACAATTTATAGAATCAGATAAGGTAAAATGCAGTAAAACACAGAGATGATTTATATATAAGAAACATTTTGTGCAGGGCATAGTGATAATGTTTTGCTACTTTAAATGCATATGAAACTAAAACACAACAAAAGAACTTCACGTGTAGTTTGACACAAAAATGAGTTTAGCTTGGTAACACAACTAATTTAAATCATGCAACCTTAATGATGTGCCCTTGTGGATTTATTCTTACTTTTCATGAAGAACATTTTGATCATTTCACTTTGAAAATGGCATATTTTTAAACTTTTAAGTCCACCTCCCAGTACTTAGCTTTTCTGCTAAAAAAATCTCATTAAATATGTCCCTTTAACTCGGTGTTTGGAAGATCTCAATATACATAGTTTTTGACAGTACTAACATTTTTCATATGAAAAAGGTCCCATTCATTTGGAATGAGATTTAACCTGAATAATTGGCATTTGGCAGGGCTGGTGATACTTCTGAATAAGAACAAAGTTCCGTAATAATAAATAGTTTTGGCGCATATTCATATTTTTGGATTTCCAGCATTTGTTAATTGCTCCTTAAGGGGACATTTTTTCTTAAACTCTTTTTTAGACACACATGATAAGTCAGAAATAGAAGCACCTTATAATAAACCTCCACAAGACTTCAAAGTTATCAACCAACAGTGCACTGCTCTAACATATGAATTACTGTTCTCATGCAGAACTAAATAAAAAAATTTAAAAGTTATGCATGCACAATGATAGATGGACAATGCAGGGCTTGCAGGTTCTGCATCAATCCTCTGCTATGTTAGCTGTCTCATACTGAACTGACTTCCCTACAGAAAATTGAAAAAAGGAATTTTTGGGGGGGCTTATTTTTTATTAATAACACATACATGGTCTCCATTTATACTGCAGAAGAATATGGGATAAAGAAATATTGAAATAATGTATTGGAGAAGGTTTGAGATAAGCTAACGCATGTAATATGGCAGGCAGGCTTGGTGGGTTAATAGAAATTTGCCATAAGTAGAAATATAAGGAATGTGTATTTTATATAACAAAAATTCCCACTTAAAAAAAAAAAACCAAAACCTCCCTTGTATTTTATTTTATAGTACAAAACCATGCCATTTTGTCCCTTTTTCAGGCTAGGCTTTTGTCACATACTTATGAAATTTAACACAATTCAAATACTAGTAATTATGCTATCAGAGTTTTTATTTTATGCCTCCTGAAAATTCAAAGAGCAGAACTAGCTATAATAGATTGTTATTTATGCACTATTTTATTTTACCACAATTACTTATTACAGTTAATTACTATTGTTAGGTATTAGTCAAGACAGACTTTTCTGCACGGGTGTGATGAAGTAAAACTAAATTATGTGAGAAGTAACACACATATATATTTAAAGACTACATAGCTGAATATTGGAAAAGCTTATAAAGGACCTGCAAAATAGATCTCTAAGCATCAGTGTATGTCTTATAAATTTGCAATGAAAATCCTATTTGCAAGGAAAGAGATTTTGTATACTTTACTCAAAGTGTCCTGAGGACTGCAGGCTCATTGACTATTCATAGGTGATGGTATCAATAATGTTATTAGTATTTATATTTCCCTGAGTCATTTGATGTATTTTATGGGGAATCATTATATACAAAAGATAAATAATTCTCATTCCCGATCCTCTGGTTCAGATTGTATCCCTGAGGAAATAGAATTGACTTTTATTTGTTTGGAGAACATGGTGAAGTAAATACCTTGCCTATCACAGTACTGCAAAGCCCCTTAAATGGTGTAGAAGAATTTCTGATAAGGGACATGCTTTCATCCATTTGAATCCCATTCTCAAACAGAGACTGGATAGGAGAGGAGGAAGGTGAAGGAAAGTGAAGGAATCTAAAGCTCTTCTACCAGCTTTCCCACTAATTCCACTTTTTCCTCCCATCATGGCCCTTGACCCCTTGCACCATTCAGTCCTTTAATACACTTTCACATATGTGAATACACATTGTGGTTTTGAGAGTGTTTTCCCCTTGACAATTTTTGCCATCATTATTATTGTAATTTGAGAAAACGTCGTGGTTAGCTATGTTAGTAAATCTGTAATTTTATAAGTATTTTTGCACTGTTAATATTATATCTTATTGAAAATTATAATTATTGCTCTGCCTATAACCTCCTCCTAGAAAGGGAGTAACTTTATTCAGCAGGGATGGCTTTGCTGAAGTGCAAAGGTTCTGAAGCCCAAAAATCTGATGCTAATAAAGACCTGTGTAACCTTCCAGGCCAGGGACAACGCCTCTTAGAGATTCTAATGTGGTGCCATAAGGGTAAACATGTAATGACTGACACTCCACCAGTATTTCTAGGCACCTTTCTTCCTAAGCTGGCTGAACACTTATCAGGAGCTGCTTACTCTTTCATTCTTTCCTCCTAATATCAGATTGCCTTGGTGACAGATGCTGCTCCATGAGGACTGTCACACTCACATTCTAATCACTCAGGAAATCAGCAGGTTTCTTTTTCCCCACCAAAACATCTATTTTCCCTCTTCTTCCCAAGGAACTCTGCCAAATTTATCTATGCACAGATACTACAGTTTAGCAACAGCTTCCTCAAAGTTTTTGTATCGTGTTGTGAAATGGCATACTAGAAGCTTTTGCTAGTGTTTTCTTACTCTAATATATATTTGTAATATAAATGTGGAAAATCTGTATTGTTTTCTGTGCTCCTAGCAATTAATGTGGTAATTTAAAATATTTATATAATAAATATTTTCTTTCCCAGCTTGGTTACCTTAGAAAACTACTTACAATTGTGCAAGACATGCTTATATCTTGTACAGATAGGGAAGAAAAATATCTGTATTTTATTCAAAGATGAATTTGATAAATGTAAATATTAAAGTATATGTATGTTTGTGTATATATATGTATATTTATAAATACATATTAATCAAGACTTTCTTAGAGTAATACTTCAAAATATATTCAAATAAGGATTTTTATACCCAGATATATTAACTCCAATGTTTACATTCCAGATCAATGCAGATATATGTCAATGAAAATATCCTTAACTTTTTATACAATAAACTTATGAATAATTATTCTCTTGTGTTCTGGTGCTACACTGACCTTTCTGAATCCCTTCTGGCTCTGACTGTGGAAGTTTTAGCCATTCCCAAGCAAAGAGAAAGGGAATATTGGAGTGAGAACCAGTCTTCCCAGATCTCTTTGGGAGGAATGTGATGCTGCCAGTTGGATCCATTCCTTCTCCTTCCTGGAGTTCCTTTGGCTTTGTTTTCATACTTTTCTCATTTGTGCCTGCTCCCTGTGCCTTGATTCCAGGAAAGAGGTGAAAGGTGCAGTGAAAGCCTCAGGGGCTGTTTACAATACACATAAAAAATTTCAACTGAATACACTTTCTCACCCTACAGTTTTCATTACCTTATAGTTTTATGGGGTTTTCTTTGTATCAGGTTTTCCTGTCCTGAATCTCAATAAAAAACATAATTTCCAGCAAAAGGGGCCAAATTATCTGACTTACTTCTATTTCTTAGAAGAAACTCTCTGTCCTGTGTTGTATTGTGTAACTATTTATTATTAACCAAAAGGCTGGAGAGACTCATTTGGTTGTCAGTTACTGTCTGTATAACTGAAATCCCATGCATTTTCCAGAAGTTTTCAGAATATTAGCTTCAAATGTGAAACTGTCAAGTACTGTCAGAAAAGTCTATGTACAATACATGTCATAAAATACATTGTTTTCTCACCATTATAATTAATGAGGTATACTGGTCTCACTCAAAATCAAAGTTGCTATTGTTTCTTCAACCAGACTTTTAGATTCCAGAATATGTTCCTCTTTTAAGTATTCCGAAGATGACTTTTGCAAAAATATGACATCCTTGAGATTGTGTATAAAAATCAATTGTCCATTACTTTAAAAAACCCATTTTTTCCTAACCCATAATTATATCCATCTAGATGACTCCTTCCTCCAAAGAAATCCTTCTGCTTTAAAAAGAATCTGACCTAACTGCATGAAAAAAGACTACATGAATTTTTTGAGAGATATCCTTTTCTATTTCCCCCACAACTTTGTTACCAACCAATCCACACAACCATAGGCTTTCTCTTGTTTCTAATTTGCCCAAGACAGAGGAACACTGATAAAGAGGCAGAAATTTTGGAAGACTTTATACAGAAGCTAAGTATTTATAAATTATCTTATCATCTGTAAATCATCTTATCATCTAATATTTGATTAGAAACATTAAATTTCAACTGACATTTTAGAAACTGTTTGAAAATCACTAATATTCCAGGTCAGGGAGTCATCTAAATTTTTATAGTAGATATAGCCTTAGCTATGGAATGCCTTGTTAACTCTGCTTTTAGCACCATGATTTGACAGTTTTATTAAGATTTGAAATATCTAAATGTATACACATGTAATAAAAACTTCAAACTCTATCAAGAATCTTGAGTAGAAATGCAAGTTCTACTAAGTTCTAGTAGGTAACATTAGCCCCCAATACTCACTTAGATTGTAAATTTATTGCCTTTTTTCCCTAAACCCGGGTTCCTAAGTACTACATAAATGTACACATCTTGAAAAGCACAGTCTGCAAGGAGATTTAAATATATTGAGTCCAACTGTTATGTTGGACAAAGTAAAATGGTCATTCTAATTAATTTCAACATTTACTTAAAAACTGTATCCTTAGGAGTATCATTCCTGCAGTAATAATGTCTTTGGGATAAAACTCATGTTGCAGACAACAGAAATATTGTACTGAATGGTGAGCTAATTGAAAATAGAAGAAGCAAACAAGAATTCTTACTCAAGAAAATCTGTCCACTTTTCTGCCCATGAGCCAGTAAAAGAAATCATGTCAAAGAAGGTAATGCTCAGTTTGTAATAGTAAATGAGCATATTCTTTTTATTAAAAAAAAAAGAACCATGGGATTTTAATTTCAAAATATCTATAGTGTTAAGCATCAACTTAGCTGATGATAACTCGATTAATTCTGACTTTCTGCATACAAGTTTTAGATCCAGATTCTTCATCTCAATTTGCTCCCATTATTTGCTTTTACATCAGCTCTCAGTGTTTCAGCCCACTTTGAAAGATTGTTTGGTATCTGGTTAACAGTCAACTTCCTCTCACTTTATTATTTGAATTATCATTGTCATTATACCCCTTTAGAACCTTTTGTTTTAGCTATGTTTCAAAGTTTTTTAGCATTTCACATTTTGTGTATGAAAAAGTTGCATTCCATAATTTAAGACAGACTTCGTTTCTCCTTTAAGAAATATGTAATGCTAGCTATTTACTGTACATCATCCTAAATGGTCTTTTTCATGAGTAAGACACTCCTAAAAAAAGGCCTATGTGGCCTAGGTTTATGTTAAATACCAAATACAAAGTAACTTTTTAAATTGTGTAATAAAAATATTTCTCCTTCCCACATCTATCCTTTAATTTTTTCAAAAGTTATGTAGATTCTAATTTTATTGAATTTTCAGGTTTTTACAAGCCTCTAACCTTTTAAAAATCAATTTTAAAGTTGACTTCTGGCTTCCTAATTCATAACTTTTGTTCTTTTGTCATTTGATCCCTGGATGATGTAGATATCATTCCTTTCATCTGAATAAATAGTTGAACAGGAAAGCTTAGTATTATTGCCATTTCATTTTCTCCTTTCTGTAAATTCAGATAGATTTCCTAGGAGGGATGCTCTTTCTCTTCCCTTTGACATTTTTCTATTCTGTTCGCACGTACATGCTTTCTCTATTTTTCTTTTATGCTTCATATTTTTTGATGATTTTCATTTTCACTTTAATCTCAAGAGGACAGCACTGTGTTGATGCACATGCTGTAGTTATAGTACTTGTTAAAGCTTTCATGTAGTGTTTCTCAAGATGAGGTTCACAAAAGCAAGTAAAAGAAGAAATAAAATTGGATGGCAGAAGTCAGAAGCCATTCAGAGCTACCTGAATCAGCAGCCACTTTAGAGGAGGAAGCAAAGAGCAGAACTTTTGACAGCAAATCGTGACCTGAGCAGCCTGCCATTACCAGTTGGCAGCAGTGTAGTTTCACCAGTAAACTGGAGTGAGTATAAACATCTGCATTTAGTGATTACAGTGTATTTCCACTTCAGCTCCTTCAGAAGGAAATCTATAACATTCCTTCAGATAATGTAAACTGCTTCCAGCTGAGGATTACATGGTAGGTGAGGATGAGAATGCAAACATTTTAAAAAACTAGATTTACAAATACCACTGATCTCATCAGATTACGATAGAAGAAATGGCCTACAAATCTGTTAGATTAAAGAAGCATCAAGGACAGAAATGCATTTACCCAACTCATCATTTAGGAAATGTATTTGTTGCAGATGAAGACAGTATTTGCACAGAATTCAGGCAAAGACTAATGGTGGTCTCTTTTGCAAGGACAACGTGGCAGTTAGATGTGTCACCAACCCATGTCTTTGTGAGTCAAAAGGTTTGGCTGGAACTGGGTTTGGAAGAAAGGGTCAGGATCCAGTGGCTCTATTGACAATGCACATATATGTCAACTAATCTTGACTTAACAGTTTAGATCAAGATCATCGAGATCCAAGTCTTCCTTAGAGCAAACCTTCAGGCAGCCTCTCTTCATTACTCTGCAAGCAATTACTCTGCATTGATCTGCAGGCCCAGCTGAAGCAGGCCCAGCTGAAGCACCAAAGCAGGAGGATAACAGACATCACTGAATTAATCTCACCTGAATCAGGCTTTGATGCTTACTTCAGCCTTCAGAAAATTAATCTGGCCATTTTTAACAATTCTTTCCCAAATATTTCTACCTTTCATGAAAAAAGTGGGTATGTTGGTTAGGAAAATACAGGTATCAGATGCACTGAAGACAGGTAAGCAGTGATATAATGTGACTTATTATTCCTGCTGGAATGGATTTCCAGAACAGTTTAATTAAACTGAGATATAGTAATGTGTAAGAAGATATTATATATTTTTTAGGAATATTGGATCTCTATAACATGAAAAAAACCACTGTAAGGACAGCAATGGAAGGGACATTCCAGAGAGAAAATGAAGTTATAAAGATTGCCATCTCTTACGGTTGCAAAGGGAGTGGAGCCTGGGAACACCATATTTGCTCTTCGATTGTCAAAACCAGCACACCATTTACAGCTTTTTCCCTTCTGTCTAATTCAAACAAAAAAAAATGAGTGAATGTTTTAGGCCTCGGTCCCTTTAAGATAAACAGACTACAGGAATAAACAAATAAAGCTGTTCCCTGTTCTCAGAGGAAGAAGAATGCAGGTCAGATACAGCAGAAGGAAAGTAATTCATTTCAATTGTGGTAAACAAAAGCAAGTACACAAGTTAAATACAAACCCAATCTTGTAATGTATGCTTGCAGATGAGTTTATTCTCCTTTCCCCATTTGGCAATGAACTTTAAGAGAGAATGCATTGAAATGTCTCCCTTTGGAAATATTCCATTATTCTGTTTCCTCAGTTTATATTCTAATTAACCCAGTGGGAGGAAAATGTTTGAATTAAGTAGCCTATATGTAGGCCTGTTTTATTCCTTTATGGACATACAAAATCCCTTAGCAAATTTCTAGCTTTTGACAACCCTTTCATGCAGAAACCATTTCTAATATCCAATCTAAACTTCCAGGGCAATTTCAGGCTGTTTCCTCTTGTTATGTTTGTTACTGGGAAGAGGTAACCAATGTCCACCTGTCTACAACCATAATTACTAAGGTTCATCTGTAACCATTGGTTCAGTTCAGATTATATGTTGTAAGATGTGAATGATTATGCTGTCTACTGAATATTTTATGTGATGGAAGAAGAATTCTCATTAGTATTACTTTAATTTACTTATGTATAGCTTTTGGTTTTCAGTTATGATTTGTTGCTTTTTCCACTAGATTCTTATGGGTTTCCTTTAATGATTCCTTCATATGTCTCATTGAATGGATTCTAGAATCTAAGCGATTACACCACAACTACATTATTCCATCCACGCTACTCCTTGATCATACAAAAAAAGGCAGTGGAGATATTTTTTTCATATTAAGAGCCATAACTTATATCCAAAAAGATATTCCATGTACAGCACGTCAGAATATAGGAACAAATGAACGCTCATATGATCAGTACTCTGTTGCCCTGTGAGACTTGATCAATAGACTACAGCTGTGTTTCAGAGAATCATATGATGGCTTGGGTTGAAAGAGACCTTAAAGATCATCCAGTTTCAACAACCCTGCCACAGACTTCTCACCAGACCAGGTTGCTCAGGGCCCCATCCAGCCTGGCCTTGAACATTTTCAGGGGTAAGCATCCTCAGCTTCTCTGGGCAACCTGTGCCATGACCTCACCACTCTGAGTGTTTGCCCTTAAAAAGCTCTTAATAGGAATACAGGTTATAGTTTACATCTTTTACTGCTAATATTTTACTAAAATCTTGAGTTTTTTCTTATCCTGTAGACACTAGTTCTAAGTATCACATATTTGAAAGTCAGGATGGGTCTGAAATTAATTCATATAAATGGCTTTATTAAAAATTAAAAACAAAATGTGAAATTCTGGGACCTGTAAAAATATCTATATTGGCTTCACCATTGACTTGAACAGAATCAGGAATTTACTCTAGGTTTAAAAGATGTAAATATTATATATAGTGCTATTTTTTTCTCTATGGAATTTTGTGGACAGAGTCAATAACTGAATTTTTCTTCATTTTTCTCTTGCTTTTACTAGAAAACTACCACAAAACATTCCTGTGTTTTTCACTTCTTTGTGGTTAATAGTAAAAGGAATATCAGTAAAACCTGAGCTATGACAGAATTATGTCAAAATAAACCCCAAAACTGAGTGGAATTTAGCAAGATTGCTGAATGTATTTCCAGATCAGAAGTCACTGGGAAACATCAGTAGTGATCAAGGAAGTTCTAAACATGGAAATTCAATCACAATGCCTCTAGTGAAAACCAAAGATTTACAATTATAATACCTTGTTCTGAACCTCCGCTTATCCACAACTACAGCACAGGGAACCACTGATTTTGGAAACAGAAATCCAAATTATGAATTATGATTTTGACCTACATCTTTCCTGATGATAGAACATCTCAAAGCAAACGTTTTCTGGATTCTTGGAGAAGGATTCTATTGCTTGAACCATGGAGAGACAACATTTAAAGCCGGTTATAATTGTAAGTCAACCTATTCAAGAGACATTTTCCAGATTCTTAAGATAAATAACTTGGATTAATTCTGCTTAATTAATTTTGCATTTTGCATAACTTTGATTAGAAAAGTCATATATGCAATATAAAAGACCAGACAAATTTTGATTCTCAATTGAAATTGTGAACTGGCTCTACCTTTATTTTGACAAGACTGGAAGATGGGAGTTTCCTTTCACTATGTTTCCCTTAACTTTGCTGAATACTAGCAAGAATTCTCTATAACTGTAACACCATCACCAAACACTTCTGAAACAAAAGAGGGATGAACTGTGCTCTCAGTATAGTTATAAATTATGAAATTGTAAAAGAAAATTGTATTTCACATACTGAAAATGAGAGTTCAAGGTAGAAAACACCCCTTCTCTGCTTTTGTGTATCTAGTTATTTTAGTTTTTCTTACATCCAGCTTACTCCAAGCTCACTGAAGATTTTAGGAGTTATGCTTGCACGAATACCTAAAGACAAGACTCCTGTGGTGTGCTGTATGAGATTCTGCACTGCTTGGAGAACTCTTCAAAAGACCTATGAAAATACAAATCAATAATTCAAAACCACCTAGAACTTTATTCCCTAAAATCTAAAATGAAATAAAATTACTACTTCAGGTTCATTAAGCTAATCCATGTGGAGCTTCTTTAAACTCACTCTGTTTACCCCTGTGGAGCTTTTACAATTTTATAAATCAGTATTGAGGTATGCTTTGACCCACTGGACAAAAGGAGCATTTTTGAACCTCTTACAATCTATTCCAACAATGAGTATCAATGGAGTCTTAAGGCTCCTGGTTATAAGTCTTCTGAGAATACACATAATGGCAAAGAGTTAGGAATTTTTATGAAATGTTTACTGAAGAACAGTGCAGGTTTATTTGAAAGACTTTTCTAAATGAAATAAGTTAAATTTGAGTCACTGTCTCTCAAAAGTATGCATAAGCATTTAGCCATAGGGCAAGCTATGCACCCTGTAGTTCAGCTCCATCCAGCTATGCCAACACTTTCCAGGAGAAAACTTGTGTTAAAAGAACAGAAACTGGTGGCAGTGAAGAACTCATGCTTTACAGTGCTGTGTTCTAGCAATTTCTCAGTGGAATATAACTCAGCATTGTAATTTCTTCTTTCTGGCTTACTAGATTCTTTCTCATCTAAGTTCAAGTCTTAATATACAATTTAAAAGGAAAAGAACAGAAGTAAAAGATAATCTGCACTGTGTCCTACTGCAATTTGTTGCAGCTGTTCTACTACATTTGCATATCTTTTTTATCACTGAAATTTTCATAAATACCTATTTCTTGTTCACTGTAGAAAATTACAAATATGCAGAAGTACAACGTGCATTTGGAATAACTGAATCTGACCCCTGTTAACTACTTACAGGAAAAGAATTTCATTTTGGCTACCAGCCTTAATGTATTTTTCCCATAACTTAGCACATAGCTATTTTATCTCATGCACCACAAAGAAAAAAATTGTATTGTCAGTTAGAGTTCTATTTTTATTTGCAAGTTTAAACACTAAAGCTTATTTTCCCTAATTTATGTTTCTAAGAAGATATCTCTGAATCAGAATCTTGTAGATATCAAATTAATACTGAAGAAACATCATTTTCACTATTAACCTGTTGCTATTATTCTGCTATGACCTCATTTTTGTTCTGACAATTTGAGATACTTCACCAAAATGGAAAACTGTCTTTATGTACATCTTAAGAGATCAATTTCTGAAACCAGAAGATCTGCTTTTCCCAATAAGACTGTCTTTGCCTCAAATTAATAATATTTTAATATGAAAAGCGAGGGTAGTTAACACAATGAATCATATTCATTAATATTTATTTTCCATATTACATTGCAACAAAACACAATTGAAAACAGTCATTTTTATTTAGTATAATTCTACTAAAACTACTTAGTCATTACATTTTAACTTATGATCTGATTGTTCTTATTAAATAATGTAAAATTATTTAATTTTCTATATTTTGATTTGCAACTTTAAATATTTTTAGTACTTTTATTTCAGTAACATAAGGTAAATAGCACAGAAGGCTATTATTTCTGTGACCCAACCACTGTCCAGTTTTGACTGGGAATTATCACTGTTTGTTGAAATGCTTCTTAAATCCAGACTAAAAATACTTTAACATTCTTAGTTTATATTATGTCAAAGTTTTAAGCCTATAATCAAGTCAGTAGTCAATATTATGTCTCTTGAATGTACTGAATGTATTTTGCACAAACATATTTAAATCATAGAATGGCCTGGGTTGAAAGGGACCATAAAGGTCATCTCCTTCCAACTCCCCTACCACAGGCAGGGGCGCCTTCCACTAGATCAGATTGTTCAGAGCCCCATCCAACCTTGCCTTGAACACTTCCAGGGATCTGGCATCATATCTGTTCCTTTAAAACAGCTTTGCAAGACAATTATGTGTAGTTTTTATATTATTTCCCACTATTAGAGCAGTCTTCTTTCCAATTGGAAGGCTAGACTTCAGTTCTAGTCTTACCACCTTTTCGTAGAGGTAAGCTGATTTCCTTAGCTTATTTATTCTGGGGGAAAAAAAATCTGAAATAATAAAAGAAATAATATGGGCTAAAATGAAGTGGCAATATGATTTTTAAGAAGCTATATATTAAATTGCAGTTCTCCAGGGATAACTTAAGGTAATTTGATTAAGTTAATGGAGCCTGTAAGAAATAAACTAGAAAATTTCAATTCCAGTTCACAGAATGAATGCTTTACCAGTGTTCTGAGTAAAGAAAACTTTCTGACTGGCATCTTTAATATATGGCAGTTACACAACACCTATTGGACTTGCATTTCTTCAGAGAAGGAAGTACCTTATTCAAGGTCTAAATAAAAGTACTTGTATATCTGTGTGAAGACTAGAAATCACACACAAGAACATGTTCTCTTTAATGGCAGTTTATTAAAATTAGGCTTCTTGTTATGTATATCAGAATCAAAATATTCTGCATCTCATACAGACATGATTCTGAAGGGGAAATATGAAATTTTCAAACATTACTTTAATGTCACTCTTAATAAAGTTGTTCCATGATAAAGGACTACTACGGAACTTATTTTAAAATAAGTGTCATAAATGCCCAGTAAGGAGAGCACAACAAATGAGTTTATGTTTTTAGGCATAAACTATATAATTTAGTCAAGGTGTTTCTATAAAATGCCCAGAATCTCTAAAAATTTGCAGGTGATTTCCTCTGATATGTCTATATTACATCTCATATATTTGATTACATATTTAATATTCAGAATTTTCTACTGAGCCAGGAAATATAAGAACCTCCATTTGAAAGAGTGTTTACTATCTAGAACCGAATGCATGTTGGAATTTTTGTAAACTGACTGCACTATGTAACAAGAATACCAATGTAAAGTTTTTTTCTCAAGACTGTGGTTTGTTTTTCACTAATACTTTATGTGAATGCAAAATCATTGAAGAGTATTTATGGAACATGGCCATGAAAGCAGATTTAGAAGTACATTAAACAGAGCTTGGTTTCTCCATACTCTCTTATACCAAAATAAACAGAGGATTTGGTTAACTTTCCTCATAACATTTTTGAGCTTATTTTTTGCATCCACAACATAGAATCATAGAATCAACAACGTTGGAAAAGACCTCCAGGGTCATCAAGTCCAACCTTTGATTGAACACCACCTTGTCAAGAAGATCAGACCACTAAATTTCACTTTCATGTTGTTTATTTAAAACCTCCAGGGTCAGTGACTCCACCACCTCCCTGGGCAGCCCTTTCCAATGTTTGACAACCCTTTCCATTCCTCCTGATATGCAGTCTGAACCTCCCCTGGCACTGCTTGAGGCTATGTCTTCTTGTTCTGTCAAAAACATAAGCCAACATATCTTAGTTTTAGATTTTCATTCCAGGGTTATTATTAGAGAATTTGGAGAGGAATAAAAATAGCAGGCCTGAATTTATATAGGGGGTAATAGTGCAAAATGTACATTTAATAAAACATATTCTTTGGAATTAAAAAATACTCAGCAGCTAAACAATGGCAATTAAACTGAAGGAAATGCAACTCACTCAGGCAGTGTCTAATTTGTCAAGTGCATGACCACACACTTACTTACTTCACAATAATTTCTTACCAAATTTAGTGCAGTGTACAGGGAGCACTGTAGTAAAACTGTACAGTAGTGCACAGAGGCAGGGACATATTGCATTTGGAAATAAGGCAGACAAGATGCCAGAATATATAGGTTAGTTCTTTATATTTACATACAGGGATGTGTATAGATACATAGGTACACATACCTTTCTTTCAGGAACTACCAAGTTTTAGTGTACAATGCAGGCCTCAGCTTAGCCTATTTTCAAGACAGATAAATCTGAGACAGAAGAGGCACAGAGAATGCTTAAGGGAATGCAAAAATCTGTTTACGGGAAGTGATTGAAAATGCTTGATTTGCTTAGACCAGCACAATGCAATCTAGCAAAAGATATGTTTTTCCTCTATAAATACATGGGAAAAGAGTTGAATATAGAAGAAAGAAAATTGCTCTGAGATTGACAGGTGTTTTAGGTACAAAAGCAAATCAGTGTAAAATTGTGCTCAAAATAAAGGATTCAAAATTGTTGCCCTTCATGATTTTATCTTGTAGGGACAATGCTTGATAAATTAAGTATTCTGTTCAACCTTATGGATTTCAGGTTTTATTCAAACCCAAAAAGTATAGGAATAATTTTTCTGAAGTTTTTTTACCTCTTTTGCTGCAATTCATAACTCCTGTCTTCTCTTCTAAAAATAATTTTGCTCAGTTCTTTTTCATTTTGAGCCATATCCCCTTTGCCTTTGATTTTTGTCTCTTCTCCATTCTGCATTTATCAAATGTTCATTTTAGGTTCTGGTCCTGTATATCCATCCATGCTTCCTATTGATTCCTCAATATCCCTCTCTTCCCTCCCACCCATTTCCTCTCTTCTGCTTTCTTGCATTACCTCGCTTGTGTCATTGTTGTCCTTACATTCTCACTGCTCAACTTTCAGCTTTCTCTATTGCCAAGTTTATGTTTAGTCCTCCTGTTCCCTAATTCCCTTACAACTGGTCACCAGACACGGGTGAAGGATCATTGCTGAGAACACAGAGTACCTTTCTGCTCTTCCCTCTGTCAAGTGTCATAACCAGTGTGAAGAGCAAAACTCATCCACCCTTTTCAGCTCCGAAGAGCCTAGTCGTGAAGAATTCTCTAGATGATTCAGCTGCACAACTTCAAAATATGATGAACTCACATAAAGGTCCCTTTATTTCTTTCTGAATTTTCTTGATGCTTAGACTTAGAGTAGCATTAATGCAGAGTTTCACTGGTATGAACAGAATTATACCCTTGATGTAAAATTACCCTTGGACCAGACATACAAACTGGAAAACATGTCTGAGTAATCTGCTAAATGTATTGGTGTTCTTTGTGTAGAACACAGTATCACCAAGGAACAGAAAGTTTCAGCCAAGCACTGTCACCAGCAATTTATAAACCCGTAGCAGAAATTATAGCAGTAATATCACAAATAGTCTGCTTAATGTGATGAATACATTTCAAATGTTTCTTAAAACTATGAAGCTACATGAAATGTCAGCAGTGTTCATAAGGGTTTTGATTTTGTTGTTTTGTTTTGTTGGGTTTTTTTTTCCCTAGTTGATGTCACTAAAAACCTCTCAGTCTAAATGTTTAGCAGTTTAGACTGAGAGTTCCCTGTCAGAACCTGTAGGAGGGAAAAATGATATAGTGATATATATATATATATCACTTCAATATATCACTTCAACTGATCAATTTTTGTAGTCAAAGAAAATGTTAATTTACACAGTATTTTAACTGAAAAAAAAAGTCGAATCAGTCAATATATTTTTCAAGTAATGCTAAGGTAAATTATATATAAGTTTACTCCAATAATGTGGCAAAGCCACTCATATACTATTAAAATACGAGCTGCGAGCAAATGACAGCAGTTCTTTAAATGAGAGATAATTAAGCCATTCTATACAGACACAAACCCCTGTCTTAAAATGAAAATTCTAGTCTTGACCTCATCAGGAAGATACAGAATACATTGACTATGTGGAAACCTATAGGAAGCAAGAGTAATTAGACTGATTTGCATACCTAAATTAACATAATTGTTTTTAAATACCAGTGGTTTAAAACCCCAAGCGAGTTTTGGACTGTAATTGCAATGAATGTGATTTACAGGAAAAGGCAACAGTTCAACTTCCCCAGTGATCCATCTTACTAAGGATATAATTTTAATTTTGCACTTAATTACTGTTTAAGAGATATGCTACACAATTGTCATAGTACATCTCTAGTTCTCTGAGGACTAAAGAGATTTTACTTAATTGGAAAGACTTGCTAAATTTTTGCTTTACCTCAATCTGTCTTCCTGAAATGCAACAGTTTATGTTTATAGAGAGTACACAGTGTATGTGAACACCTCCTTCAAATGGCTGGGAGATTTTCTTAGGAAGTGTTTGGAATCTGGGTGAGGTGCTTGGTTGGAATTACCTCACCTTACTTCAAACGTATGGAAGTGACCAAGCTTCCCTCAGCTTCCTGCAGTGAGCACAGAGAGAGAGCTGGAGATTTCACATCATTTGACAGAAAAAAATATTTTGTAGTTATCTATCAAAACTCCCTTGCAAAGAAACTCAGAGGTCAATTCTGAACTTGTTGAGGTAGATGAGAATTTTGGCAAAGGCTTCAGTAGTATAGAAAAAGTCCCCAGTTCCTAGCTATTTTTGTCATATTCAAATTGTTAGAGAAAGATTAAATATTTCTGAAACCTTCTTTTAAAGCTAAGCCTTCATGTTTTGAAAAGTGGCTTGATCTCTTAGTTATGATTAAGAATATTCTATAATCTTTCTTATAATAGGAATTATAAGAAAACTGCAAAATGCTTTAAACTTATAACAGTAAAGAAGGAGCCTATTCCTGGTTTTTTTTTAAACTACATTTTCAAGGTCCTGTGACAAATGTATTTAAAGTTTCTGCCAAATTTCTTAGAAAAATAAAAAGACCAGTTAAAGGATAAGCAAAATGAGTAAGTTGCTATTTGCTTTCCCTGACCACAGTGGTAATTTTGAAACAAAGAAAGAAAAAAGCAATTCACTGCACCTAAATGATAAACCCACAACAGAATGATTTCATATGAATCTTAAGCAAATTCTCTCACACTTAGATTTCTGTGACATGATAGAATAGCAGATAAATTACAAGACCATAATATACTTTCTTCAGTTCTAAACCCTACTTTATGACAAGTAAGCATCTTTGAATTTAGTTATCTGAGTATTTCAAACACAGACTTAATTTGAAAGTTATTACAATAGAGCAGAACAATGAACTACTAATTATGGAGTTTTTTTCCTTTTTTCCCCCCTTCTGTCTTTTATTCAATCATCTATGCTCTTTCTATGGACTGCAGTAGATTGTATCAAATTGTATCCTGCTAGTGACAACACACTAATCATTTTAATTCCTCTCTTTGCTAATAGCCCCTTGATTCATAGACATCTGCTATATTTCATTCTCTATTTCTTCTTTCTCCAGAAGACTTATTCTATAGCATGAGAGATTTCTCAGTTCGTTCTGAGTTTCAGTTTCATGTCATGGCTATCTCAGAGTAAATGTTCTGAATGACAGCTGAGGAAAACTTTACGGATTCTTTCAATGTGTCTTTTTTTTCTTTCTATTCTCTGCCATATTAACTTTTTTTAAATAATTTTTTTGATTTTTGATCAACATCCAACTTTAGCATCCAGTGCAAAGGAGGGGATTTTCATTGCTGACACTTATGTTTATCACTTTTGTAAGAAAAGAAAATTAGAATGATACAGACCAGTCTTACATCCTGAGTACACATGAATTTCTAAAAGAAATCAGGAAATGCGCAAGTGGCTAATGCATTCATATTCTAATATCCTAATGGAAGGATAGTTGCAAAATTCAATGAAAAATCTAAAGTTTTTTGAACAGACAACGATAGTTTTCCATAACAATGAACACATATAGTAGAACCAACTGTGATATCTAGGAAAAATGTACACAAGAACTATTTTTTTGCATAATATCAACTGGAAGCCCCACAAGGCTTTTTCTTTTAATTTCCTGATCATAATAATCTGATAAATTACAGAAGCATTCAACTTGGTCCCTGAAAAGAATAATCTGTTATCTGTATTTGAAAAAAGTGTATATGATGCTAGGATATTTTTTCTTCAAGCATTGAAAGATTATTTTAACCTAATTTTATTAAAAGGAAAATGAAACTTGAGCTCATGTGGTTTTAGATTGCCAATATATTTTTCTAATTTTGGCCGGTAAAAATGAGTAAGACACAGATTTTTGCTGTGGAGGAAAAAAACATCCAAATAGGTGATTGAAATGTAGTGGTGATATTGCTTAGTATTTGCATCAAAAAGAAGGCAAAACACAGCTGTTGTGGTTTGTATAAATTTCCTAAAATAGTTCCCTGTCAGGACCTGGGCAGCTTCCTCTATATCTGACAAAAAAAAACCAATAAGTGATTGGTTTTTAGAACTGACAACCAGTTAAACCACTGAAAGAGACTGACATGCCTCTGTGAGATTCACATTTTAAAATGAACAAACCCCAGGTGAGGGGTTTGGAACACAAACCCTAGGAGGAATGGCTGAGGGAGCTGGGGTTGTTCAGCCTGGAGGAGACCCAGGGGTGACCTTATCACTCTCTACAGCTCCCTGAAAGGTGGTTGTGGTCAGGTGAGGGTTAATCTCTTTCTCTAGGCAACCACTGACAGAATGAGAGGACGCAGTCTCAAGCTGCATCAAGGGAAAATTAAGTTGAATATCAGGGAAAAGTTTTTCAAAGAAAGAGTGATCAAGTACTGGAATGGTCTGCCCAGGGAGTGGGTAGAATAATTCCCAGCCACAGCCTGGATGAGATCACAGGACCATCTGCAGACCTGGGCAAGATATGAACTCTTTCACCACCCAGAATGAGACTTGCAGACACTCTAGTCTCTCTCCTGACTGACAGAAAAGGATCGAGATGAAGACATGCAAGAAACAGCATGAAAACACTGAGGTCAGACGAAAGAAGTCAGGTCCCAGATGGAAGGGATTGATGGAGATGCCTCACTCTTGGACTGAAATGTCCCTTTTTTAAGATGTGGAGAAGAGACTCTTTTTTCCCTATAATACATAGAAATGCATTAGGGGGTGGATGAAATGTTCTAACTGTAGACATGAGCAGAGGCATTCATGCTAAAGTAAGCAAATGTTGAAGTGGCTGCTATCCCACGAGAAATTTGAACAGAGAGATCTGTCCTGCCCCCCAGGAAGAGAAGAAGAAAGACCTCTGTTTTCAAATAACAAGAGAGCTTTTGTTTCAATTGTTATAATCTTTAAAGTGTGCCCCATAAGTTGACATGGTCCTCAATAACAGATGTGAGAAGACTTTTAGTTGAGGGAGAAATTTTTACAGTGATCAGATTTCCATTCTTCTGGGCTGCTGATCACTGTGACATCGAGGCCACGAGAAAACTGTTTCTTGTGGAGAAATCTTCATAGACTTTAGAGTTCTCCTTTCCCAAGTAAAGTACTGAAAGACTATTTTTAAAGATCGTAAACTGACTGATTTGTTTCTGTACATTGTGTAAAAGAAAAGAAGTTGTGGAGGGGAGGATAAGTGTTCTGAAAGTTTTATTCTAATTCTTATTATTTTTTCCTGTCGTTTCTAGTAATAAAGTTTTTCTCTGTACCCTTCAAAATTTAAGTCTGTTTTGCCTTTCTCCTAATTCTATCTCACAGTCAGAAATGAGTAAATCATTCTAGTGGGTGCACAGGCGATTTGGCCAACACTAAATCCGTGACATAATTAGTACATTAGCTGAGAAACCTCAAATTAGCAAACCAAAACCACTACAACAGCAAATAGTTTCAAGTCCTCTTTAGATTACCATAGTCCATCATGTCCTCCTAAGTCTTTAACTTGAAAGAATGGATTGATTATTTGTTCTGTTGTGAACTAAAAATCACATCCAATACTACACAAAAAGTACCATAATTATGACATTAAAAGATGCTGCATTGATACTTTTGGTGTGAATCTTTTTTCTTCTAACATTTCACTTGATTTGGAAAAGCAATTCTAAAGTCAAAGAGTGAAAGCAGACACCTCTCATTGGCACTAAGAAAAATGTCCTCACCAGCAGGCAGTAAGAGAGGGCTTGAAAGGCAGAGAAGTCTCAAGGTTACTTTCTCTCCAGAGTCTTAATTTACAAGGCAGACATGCACAGCTTCTCCAGACCACCAGGTAGGAAAAACAGCTTGATGTCTTAATGAAAGTGCAACAGCGGGTCTCTAACTGTCAAAGTCACTCTCAGCAAGATAAATGCTTGCAGAAATATTGCTAATGTGATGAAAGTGCAAAATCCATCAATATACAGTCCACACTAGCTTTACCTATGACAGTTTTCCCACTGGAACTTCAAAATGATATAAATTTTAACATAGTGCTCATAAGCCAGAAAGTATTCAGTGATTGAAATCACATTCAGTCACTCGAAATCAGAGCTCTATAATACAAGTGGCCAACTCTCAGGATTTTGTGCAATATATCCCCACCTTTTGCTTATAAATCTTAACAAGTGGTAAGAGAAAAGAATTCCAAAAAAGTTGTAAAATTTTCTCTAACGCCAGATGCTGAAGTATTTTCAGTGGGCCATCACTGGTTTGCAACATCTAAGTAGCAGAGCCATTGAGAGGGAATTTGTATAGATAATCTAAATTGCTTATCTATTATGAAAAATTCTTATGGGTGAGGGTCGAGGAAGTAGACTCTGACGCTTTTCCCTTATCTTATTTTTCAGCACATATCTTTGTTAAATTGATCGTATTTCCTCCTTCCTTTGGAAAAAAAATAACTATTTGTGTATATGTATATATATACATACATGCTTATTATTGTTGGTTGACAGAAAAATTATTAAATAATAACATTGGTAACACATAAAAGCTAGACTGAAATTTCTAATATCAAAACCTATATGACATTCACATGTAGCCTAGGAGTTTAGAATAGAGGTATATCATCATAATAGGAATTATTTCAATTTGGTTTTAAAATGTTATAGTTATGATTTGGGGCTGATTTTAGTTAGGATAGAAAAAAATGTCAAAATACAGAAAATTAGAAGCAACCAAATAAATATTTATCTTCCTTTTAAAGAAGAAATTTCTGATCATGTTTTTTTCTTTGCCTGTTTTTTTTCCCACTGTTTGAATATAAGATTGAGATTTTTCACACTTCAGTTTTTTGATATTATACAGAATATTTCTCTAAAAGCAATAGAAATAAATGGTAGAAATCTGTAGTCTGCTCAGAATTTTCATTTTGCTTCCCCTACATTTTTTAAAACCCGTCTTTTGCCCATGCAGACAGACAATTGCAAATGACAAAATTGTCATTATGCTTGAATTCACTTGGAAAAAAACCCTTTCTTCCTGAAATGTAACTTTATCAGTCTCCTCTTGAGCTATGGCTTTGCAATTTGCTATTAGCTTTTTCTAACTATTGCAAAATATAGTGCAACTTAAAACGCCTTACCTCCAATTAACCTCTCAGAAAAGTCTGTTTAATAACAAATTTTTGTATTTTGTTATGAAAACAAATTAATTTATGACTATCTATAAAGATATTAAACAGTAACTTAATGATGAAATTAAAGAAGTGCCCCCATCTTGACCTGAAATTATTTATAAAACCAGCCCAAACACACTCTGTAATACAGATTGCATCTATAGATATCTTTAAAATCATTGGAAATACTCCAACTGTGCAGAAGTTTTTAATCTTCATATTTCAAAATAAATGTAAGATGAGTTAGGGAATATTTAAGCTAGTTAGCATGACACAAATTCTGGACAAAGTTGATAAGAAATATAATTGGTAAAGTATTAAAAGATTGTAACTTAATTAATGGTAATGCAAGGAGCTTTATGGAAATTAGATATTTAAGACAAAACTCATACATTATTTTAGGAGATTATAACTTGATTACCATTGAAACCTAGTAAACTGAAGGCTTCTCAAAGGCAATTTGCTTGATGTTGCGTGATGTGATTAGAAGTTAGACTGCACTAAACCAGAGCATTTTGTGTTGAGAGGTGGTCAGCTAATCACAGATAGAGAAGTGACAGAACAACACCTTCACTAGTGAAATTGATGTTGTTTTGTGCCATTTCCATACAAAATTACAGTTGCCTACTTTATTACAATGCAATAGGTGAAATGGCTTGACAAGCCCACCATTTTCACTTTGACTAGCAGGTCATCGAGGCTTACTATGATCCCTGGGCTCCCACTCATATCACAAAGTTGGAAACACATTGGTCTAGCACAAATATTTCACTGGATGAAATCCAAATGACTACAAGGTGGGACAAAATTTATTCAAATGCCATATTTCCAGCTAGACAAGCAATTATCTGATGTAGCAACTCAGCTGTGGCCATCATGCCCTTCTATTCTGTTCTAAAAGCTTTCAAATCAGCTATTTCATGCAAGGATTGCTGGTGAGCATTATATTGTTTCACCTACCTATCACAGAATATAAAAATGACCGATATGGGGTACCATATATGTGAAACATGATGGAGATACAAAAGTTGCATCTTTTTCTGTGTCTTTTTATTTCTTTTCTTGCCTTCTTTAAAAAAAATAAAAAACATAACTATTTTTTTTGGTCTTAGATTTTCTTTTATCCCACCCTGTTGCTTTCTCTTAATTTATCACACTTTAGAATGCCAAAAGGAAAAAATGCTGATTTTTTATGTGCTGGTTTTGGCTGGGATAGAGTTAATTTTCATCACAGTAACTAGTCTGGGGCTATGTTTTGTGTTTGTGCTGAATAGAGCTCTGATAACAGAGGACATTTTTGTTATAACTTCTAGACAGCCAACACATTTTCTGCCCTTCATCCCATCCCACCAGCCAGTAGGCTGAGGGTGCTCAGTTTTCAAGGCCTGGCTGGAGGTCTGAGCAACCTGGTCTAGGGGGAGCTGTTACTGCCCATGGCAGGGAGGTTGGAACAAGATGATCTTTGAGGTTCCTTCCAGCCCAGGCCATTCTATGATTCTATGATCTAACACACTATTCATAAGAAGTCATTCTGCTGGCAGTTGATCTGAAGATATTTAACCAATATATTTACTCACGAAATATTATTTAAAACTAAATTAATTTTTAAGAAGCTGCTTGGTGTTAAAACATGCAAAAAGCTAATATGTCATTCTGGAAGACAGCATAGCTACACAATGCCGAAGCTGGCACAGTATGCCATTTGCCACCTGAATTCCAAATCCAACTATGGATTAGCAGGAATGACTAAACTAGTATGTATAAATCTAAATTTATGAATGGCTAATTATGAGTTAGGCTTACATCTGCAATGAATTGCACAAAATCTATGTACCGATCAAGTCCCATTCAGTAGCTTAACTACAGTCTTCTAAATAAAGACGTGTTTGAAGGTCTTGTTGAGTTTTTTGTGGTTTTTGAGTTTTGTTTTGTTTTGTTTTGTTTCTTTGTGGCAGATGTTCTTGTAATTTCAATCATGCCAGAACTATTTCCTTTTATCACTTGCAAAATTGCACTGAAGTCATGAACACAATGACTATAACTTGCCTGTCAAGTACAGTTTATGTTCAGCCTCTCTATTTTCCACAGCTCATAATTTATCCCTCCTCTAATTTTGGTAAGTGTTCTGACTTATTGTTCAAAGTCTCTGGCCCTTACCAAAAATAGACTTTGGTCCTTATAACCACTGGCTCGATTATCACAAAGTGGGAGGAAGCCCAGCACAGGTGGAAGGCTGATGCGATCACTAAATCCCAGCAGTCTTTTTTGTACTTTTAAATGCTTTGTTTGGTTGTATTTTTTTTGTTGTTGTTCTAACATTTGAGAAGCCTATTGAGGCGATTTTAACTCAGGCTGAAAGTTGTCATGAAACTGGTTAATGCCAGAAACCTGTTCTGTTTTACCTGCCAGGTACAGATGTTTCAAAATGTACTGAAGGTCAGGCATGAAGATAAAACATTGAAGAGAAGAGAGAATACATTATCCCAAAACCAGTACCTTTGATTTGCTGAGATAGATGAGATTTGGATAAAATTTCTATTTTTTTTTCCACATTAGGAAGTAACCTAATTTAACTAAACTAATTTATTAAGATAGTCCATTAGTAATCTCCTTGCAAATACTTGAACTTCACTTATTGCCATACTTTCAGTATGTATACATTTTCATTACTTTATCTTATGGATAATTGGCCACTTCCTATCACCTATGACAAGAGAAGCACTTCTTTGGTTGAAAATTAAGAACCAGATTTAAATTTAAAAAAAGAGTTTTCAGTGTGCTTCCAAAAATGAAATTGAAACATCGAGAAATTTCAAACAAAGATCTTGCAGAACAACTAATTTTTAGGCTGCTACTTTAGTGAAAAGCATTATGTAATAAAATATTAATATTTAGAAAGATATAGCTCTCAGGGATTGAGGAATGTACATCATGTCTTAGTTTCAAATGCTAACAGCATCTGTATTCTTCTCATGATTTGAATAACCTGTGAAAAAGAAAACACACTGGTCTTCTGAGTTAGTAAGAGTATAGAAAATATAGTGTAAAATATCTGACTACTTCCTACAATTTGCTCAAATTATGATTTTTTAAAATATTTTTATTTTTTCAATTATATAAAATATCAAGTAACTGTTAATGATGGGCCCTGGTTCACAAAAGCCAAAACCAGGAAACCCCTTGATAAGCACATGCCCATTCAAAAAAATCCTTAAATCAATGTCCTTCACAGCTGAAGGTGAAGGCAGCTAAAGATGTTGCCTCTACAAGAAGTTGCCTTCTATTGGTGAGGTTTTTCGCTTTCCAAATTGAAAAAAAAAATGAAAATAAGGCAAACATCTGGCAATGTATTAGCTATTTCTCACTTTTTTATTCAGTAATGGAGAGCTATACTGTTGAAAGTGTGATCTGGCCAGCAGAGTGGGAGGAGATGTGCAGGGGATGAGAGCAGAGAGGAGAGAGGAAAGAGTAAGAACCTGCCCATGAAGTAAACAGATAATGACTCTGAAAGATCTGCAGGGAAAAAAGTTTTGGGAAAAAAGTAGATTTAAATTTCCAGAGTAGCTGCCTACAAATCTTTGCCACGCTCCAGTTTAACTTCAGTAGTATTTATGACATCATCTGCTCATGAAATAATATACTTTTAATCTGGAGAAATCACTTAAACCAGCTGTCACATGCATTAGTACCTTGATCAAATCTGATGAAGTTTAATGTAATCTCTTTCATTACTTTCACATACACTATTTGTAGATATAAAAATTTGTGTTTTGATTAAAAATACTTAAGGATATAAAGTATTTCTTAAAATAAATTTTATTTACTTAAAGACTTAAGCTCAAAGCCCTGATCCTCATCAAAAAGGCACATGTAACCTAGACCCACCAAATTTAGAATATGGGGATACTTTAATGAAGATGGATATTCCCTAATTTGCTCCTCAGGAGCTCTCAGTTCAATGGTAAAAATAATCTTACTAGGGCTCAAAGTCCTTTTCACATCCATCAACGAACCTGAAGAGGAAATGAAAATTCTCAGAGCATCACTTCCTGCAGGGCTTCTGTCTTCCAACTCACTTTGTGTAATCAAGTTTTCAAGGCAATTATTAAAACCAAATCAAGAAACTCTACAGTTCTTTCCCACTAAAATTTACAAAACAGAAAGAAAAGACTGCAAACATTCTTCTCCAAACTGTAACACAATATGTGCTGCATGAGTTTTCATCCTATCAGATGTTAACAAGAAAGCTTCTTATTGAAGCCATCACCATTCTCCACAAAGGTATTTTATGGCATGTAGACTGAGGCTTCCTTCCTGCTAACATTGTTAATGCAAGTGCTATTCTCAGCTCTGAGCCATGGCAAATTAAACAGCATAGAAGTATTTAGACTGCCATGAAATGTCCTTGAAGAACTGTATAGAGCTATCTCTCTGAAAAGCTCTGTAGTGAATGCAGCACCAGGACATTAACTTTTATTGATCAGCAGCCACAGAGGTGAGAAGAGCTGGGAATTTTTTTCTAGCAAGGAATTCAAACAATCTCACAAGGTTTACTGTCTGTTGGTCCTGTTATTCCTGCTGATATTAACTGTGTCTTTTGATATTGATTAAATGAGTATAAGAACTCTGAATGCTGTAAATTAGTTCTGAATTAATTTGCTAAGCCAATTAATAGATGGAACTTTTAGCTGGAAATCGTTTAGATAAGCTTCTTGATTTTCTAATTTATTGTTTTTAAATGAAGTTGCTTTCTGTATGGAGTCAAATTGCGTTAGATTCACCTGTGGGTTAGGAAAGAAGAAATTACATCACTCAAAGTCTTGGAAGCAGAAATTCCACCAAATTTACCTGTATAAAATCTCTTATAATAAATTAAATACATACTCAATGATGTGGAATGGAGTCTTTAGCTAAACCTGTAAGAATTAAACTAGTTTAATCCAGTATCTCTATATCATATTGACAAGGAATAATTTTCAGAAGATATAGTGACCTGTAGAAATGAATAATCACAGTGTTGACTATTTTTTGAATGTGTTTTATTCTGTAACACTGTTATAGCTTAAGGACAAAAGCAAACAAAAGCAAAACATTCTAATAAAATTTTTCTTTAATTAGACATAGACTGAGACACTACTTAAAAAAAGAGCTTAAAATCTCAAATACTTCATGTTAGAAAATAAAATTTCCAATACATGGTTTTCTTTTTATTTTCTTAAATTTACACTCTTTCATTTTATTTTGAAATGAGCACATAAACTACATGTGCAAAACATCAGTAGCAACTTTTGTATATAAATATTCTTTATGTGTAGAAATAAATCATAGCTACATACCCACATATCTGCTGTTGACCAGTTGAAAGTTTTTTGTTTCCTAATGGATACCACAGTACAAGTAATAAAATATGTTCAAAGTGAAATGGCAATTCCGTTTGAAATCAATATAAGTACTGTAGTGCAAAGAATAGAATTTAACATTTGAAATTTGTTTCCAGGATTTTACATAAAACCTTGACATTTAAAACAAGACTTTTCTTAAAAATAAGAAACTCATGAAGATATGGCTTCAAATGTAGTCTTCAAATTATCCTTTAAAAAAATCTTTAACTCTGTATTTGTGTTTAATTACATTGCTGCAGCAAGAATATATTATTCAAGTTATTAATATTATAATTTATAATTTTAGATTATATTTATTTTTAATGTAATTTTACTTTATTTTGGAATTACTCATATTTTTAGACCAACAAATAATTATATTTAATATCTAACTCCTACATACAGGTTTAAATTTCTGTTGAAATCTATACAATAGGGACACCTGAATATTTTCTTTTAGAAATTCCCAGCACACCAACGACACAAGATTCCTAAAGATTTTAAAAATTGTCATTTAACTTTATGTGAGTTTGGAAGGAGCATATGCATTCTGAGAAAAAAAAAAGAATATTCTCAGAGTACTAAGAAAAATGTATGCATGAAGAGAAGGAGACCAATGGCTGATAAATTTACCAGTCAGAAAAGTGCACAAAATTACTGGGTTTGATGAGTAATACAGATATTAACATATTTAACCAAAGAAGTTCAAAAGAAACACTTTGGTATTCCTGTTCAACAGCAAGTAGTCTGCTTTATTTTTTCCTCTAGAGATACATATACTTGTTTTTCAAATTATGTAGTTCATGAACTTCTGAAATTTTCACTACAAATTCTACATCTAAACTTTCGACCATTTATCACATGGAAAACTTGAATTAAAATATAGAAAATGTTTTTCATTTTCTTTTTTTACTTTTACTATCAAACGGTTGTTTTTCCCAAAAGACTGAATAATGTTGAATTTATTTTGTTGAGAAGAAAAGTACACTTTAGGATAGTTTTACAAGCCATTTTAATTTTTATATCCCATTATTTTTTAGTTACTTCTTAAATACTTTTCCTAATTGCATTTTTTCTGAGTGAAAGCTTCTTCAGCAACACTGAAAATGCTCCCTGAGAAGAGGAAGAAAAAATAAATTCATTATTCCCAATGTACTGAATGTAGTTTCATTTGCTGATTTTGATTCAAATATCATAGGTTCATCATAATTTCATTATACTGTTAGTAGTTATATCTGTCTAAAATTGCAAATTTCCAGTAGATGATTATTTACTTCTTTACCTGCAAAATATTTTTGATGGAAAAACCAATTGGGTTTTAAAAATATTTTTTTTAAAAATTAGAAACATATATTACTATGTCACATACAGTTTTATTGTGCTCCAGTGAAGATTCAATAAATAGTGCTCGTAACAATTTCTTACTTTTTGATGTTCATTACATCAGAAAGAAACACTGACAATATTAGATTGAATTTAGAAAAAAAACCAAAAAAGTGATTAATGAACTTGATGAAACTGACAGTGACAAATTTTGGAAGTTCATTTTGAAAAGCTTGGGTAAGTATTTACTGTGTGCAAGAAACAGTTTTTCAGATACTTTTGGTGTGTGAACACGGAGTCAACTGGAAATTCTACTTTTACTACCAGGAAAATTTCTCTTTTATTGATCTTAAATGCAGCACATAATGGGAAAATTATGTCCCACTGCTTCTTTCATTTTAAAGTAAATGTAATTAGGGCATATAAATGTGATCTTGACAATGTTAGAATAGTACCTTTTCTCTGTATAAAATTTAGAGATTGTTTTATTTATTTTCGTATTGCTCTTGTCCTGGAAAAAAAAAAATCCCAAAAACCCCATAATTATCCATTAGGGGATATAAGAAATTATTCTAGGTTTACAGCTCCTTTTGCCCAGATAACCAGCATTATCTCATCCAAGTTGCTGGAGAGGCAGTATTTGTTTGGGTTTTTTCTGCTAAATTTATCATCACAGATGTGGCAAAAGACAATCTAGAAAAAAAATTAAAGATTGCAAACATCTAAAACAAAATACAATACTGTAAAAAGGAACAATTTATGTTTTATAAGATTTAAGTTGCTTGTTAGGAAGACTTTTTTACTGTGAGAGTGGTGAGGAAGTGAAGGGTTTGTCAAGGAAGTTACGGCTGCCCCATCCCTGGAAGTGTTCATGGCCAGGTTGGATGGGGCTCTGAGCAACCTGATCTGGTGGAATTTGTCCCTGCTCATGGAAGAGGGTTGAAATGACATGTTCTTTGAGATCCTTCCAGTCAAAATAGAACAATTTTATGATTTTATGCCTTGAAAATATAGCATTTTTTTTTCCCTTTTATTATTGTTCTTTTGAACGCATGCAACTCAGGTGCTGATCTTTGTGGAAGTTCTCAGAGACAGAAATTAGATTGCAGACCCTGAAATATTTTAGCATTTGACATATCCCTTGTTTCTATGCTAAATTTGGAATACAGGAGATTATACAGATAAGCCTGTTTGCTTTTGCATTAGATCTCAAGAGTTTTCTTTGTGAATGACCAGAAAGGTCAACATTACCACATGAAATGAACATTGATTAATTGGTAAACTGTGGAAAAAAAATCCAACCTCTTTAGTTATCACAGTGTCTTTCAAAGAAATTAACTTTTCTTTTTTTGCCATGGAATAACATGATATATTAAATATTTGTTCCACTTTCTGAGTTGTACAGTGATCCTAATGTTTTTGCAATGCTATCTGACTATAAAAATTGTATGAATCTAGATATATTCTATGCCATCAACTCTGTGTAAACTTTATTTCTCTAGAGTATTTATAGATCTATATGTTTCTCTAATTCTCTAATTCACATACTGGTTTACATAGCTTAATTTTGACCTCAGTCTCACAGCATAGAACATATCACAATATGTCTTCCTCAATTTTTACTTAACTTTGTTGAAGACAATAGGACATCCTCAAAACTCCATTTTTTCCCATGCTTTCTTTGTGATGCTCTGAAGGGAGTTTAAGTAGCTAACTACTGGTAGTTGGCCAAAAATATACTGACTGTAGGTTACTGTGATTTTTTTAGATCTGCTTTTAGAAAATTGCCTCATGGTGCTCTTTGCTCTTCAGCTTGAAGACTACCCTGACTTTTCTGTCTAACTCCCAGAGAGAAGTAAAATGTGCTTTCTCACATTATATTTACATGCCCACATCCACAGCCACAAAGGAACCCTAAGGAACTTTAGTGACCAGAAGTGCTGCAAACAGGGTAGATAAACAGAACATGTAATATCCAGGGTGTGGGGTGACAGTTGCCTGGTACTTTGGATGGGAAGGCAACAACTTGGAAAATGTCCTGTTTGAAAAGCTGTCAGTGGTGGGCTGAAAGGGGCACCACATGCAGGTTTTGGTGTTGAATGATGCTAAAAATCAGTCTGGCTCAGCAATCCCAAATCAATATCCTGATAGTGAGGCAAGGACGTGGCAGATAAGGTTCTGAGCTGCCCAGGAGACATGATTGGCAGTCAATCTCTTTATATTATTTAAGTCCAGTCCACTACAGATGGGCAGGTTCTTAGAACATACTTCTTGAAATGTGTGAAGATTCCTTGCTGGGCTAAGGGGACACCCAACAAGGTTATGCCTTGAGGCTGAGAGAAAGATACCTGTCCATAGGAACTGGTGTGGATGAGTTCCATCAATCTCTACTTAATAATTGTTCCTTCTTGTTAGCTTTAAATAATTGCTTTAATATAATTGCTTTGATATAGTGCACTGTACTACCCTATCCTATACTATTAGTAGTTCTAGATTTTATACTCTGTAAAAAATAATTCTGATTAACTTTTTGTCTAATCACAACGTGTTGCACACCAGGGGTTAAAAGCAAGGAAGACACTGAGAGGCTATCAAAGCTTCATACACAGATGCTTTTGCTATAATAAAGAAATTAATTTCTTGCCTTTAATCAAAGTCTACTGTATATTTCTATAATTTACTTCCAAATAAAATTACTTATGAAGTATATTTTCTGTTCAAACCAGAACACAAAACTGCACACAAACCCACACATAATAGAGAGATCTCAACTCACTTAACTCCTTTATATTCTTCTGTAACTCCAACAGCAGCACAAAACTGGCTACAGAATAAATAAAAATAAAAAAAACAAAAAGGGATTAAAGTTTTGATAGCATTTTCATTTGCTTTTAGTCTTGCAAAATCCACAGATGCAAGATAAAGTGCTGGCTGTAATATTTATAAAATTGATATTACAGCAAAGTGCAACACAAAGAGGATTACTGTTCCAACAGTTTTGTAGCTGATAGGGCTTCAGCTGCCTCAGACTTCCACTGAACCATCCATTGTGTTGGATGGTAGTGTGTATAAGTGGTAGGATCATCCCTATATTTTTTTGTAGGCAGACAACAGCACAATCATAAAAAAAAAATATTTCAAACTCATGTATCAATATTACCCATGAAGTGTGATGGAAATCATGTAGACAATCATGGTCATTGTAGTCTGTCACTCAGTGACACTTGACACTACTATTGATTTTCATTTCATAAGCCCAGAGCTGGAGAGTTTCAATATTGTTCACTTTTCTAACTTACCACATGAAACAGCAAAATGCTGGTGGATCATTTTCTGTTTGCAGACCATCCCTTTTTACTGTGTGACAATAAAAAAAAGCAGCTGGAGGACAGATTGGGATGCATGCTTGAAAAAGGTTGTTTGGGTTTTTTTTCATTTTGTTTTTTTCTGGGGTTTTTTGTTTTGTTTTGTTTTTTAGTTTTTAGGGTTTTTGGGATTTTTTGGGTTTTTTGGTGGGGTTTTTTTGTGTGTTTTTTTTTTTTTGTTTGATTTTTTATATTTGGGGTTTAGAGTTGTGAGAAGTCAAGAAATACTCCAAGTGAGCATGAAGAGACAAGATGACTCGAAAATGTGGATGAAACACAAAGATCTGAGGACGGAAGAACATATCATCCTTTTTTCATGATAGATTATAAATCAAGAAGTAATCACTGGTGATTGTGCCAGGTAATATATATATCCTGTATATTACTGACCACAACTCTTCATGATTTCTCACTATGTAAAATTAACTTCTGTTTAAAGTCTATGAGGGATAGGGAAAATATCCAACTCCAAGCTTTCAGATTAATTGCCGTGATGGTAATGAGGATACAACTATCCTTCCCTTCCCTTCCCTTCCCTTCCCTTCCCTTCCCTTCCCTTCCCTTCCC
>JANRGV010000051.1:11823703-11848376 GCA_024734035.1 Alethe castanea
GCCCTGCAGGTGGGCTCTCAGCAGAGGGGGCAGAGGGGCAGAATCCCCTCCCTGCCCTGCTGCCCACGGGGCTCTGCGTGCAGCCCAGGATACATTTTAGTGTGATCTTGATTTGTAATCAGAGAGAGTTATGTGTGTTTCAGAAGAGAAAACAGAAATAATATATCTGCAGTCTAAACTATGGGGTCTCTTTTCCTCCTCAACCTCTTCATCCAGGCAGAAGGGGTTCCAGACTAGAGAATGCTCCTTTAGCTGTCAAAAAAACCACATATCCCTTACCTATCTTGCCTGTAGAAACTTTCTTTTAAGCATGTGGACTGAAACACCTGAAGTAATAAGCTCTAGATAAACATTTGAGAACTTAATTGTTCTGAAGTATTATTTCCCGGTTGAAAATCATGGAAGTGAGGAATTACTTTGCTTCCTAGGTTTTTGTAAGATCATATTAAGGTTTATAGCTTTTGTTCTGAAATTAGTTTTCATATTTTGCTGGCTCTGCTGGACGTTATGTAATTATGTTAAGAGTTCCTGTGGTTCTCATTATTCTTTCTTGCTTGCTGTTGGTGCATATGAATAAATTTCAGTCTTCCCTTGTGGCCTACCCTGTTTGCACTTAATACAGTCTTGGCAGGCCTATATTAGGGAGATAGAGAGTCCTGTTCCAGGGGGGATATGTAGAAGACAGCTGTATTCTGCTGGAATTTTTCAAGGGATGGCAAAAGGTGTGCATGTCTCTCCTGTTCCTTCAGCAAGGCTGTGGGTGGCCATGGCATAAGCATGATTTTGACTTTCTCTTGCTGGGATGCTAGGGTGGTTTTGGCCAAGATGACAACAAAAAACATAGTAAAAGTTATGTATTAAAAGGATTCCTGCTGGTACAAGGTGTTTCTCATGGTCTTGGTGACATTAGGATTAATTGTTTTGTCTGCTCTTGCACAGCTCAACACAAGATTTCGCACTAAACACTCCACCATACATCACTTAACAGCTTGCAGTTATGAACAGCAAGAAGGAAATATTATATATACTTTAAATCCTAATGCAACTAAACATATAGAATGGAAGGTTTGGTCTTGTGTCTCAAAGTATGAAGAGGGAGTGGATTTCTTGTTTGTTACTATTATTCTTTCTTATAAACTAAAAAATCTTTGGTTTTGAAACCAAAAAAAAGAGCACGTTGAAATGGTTTTACTTTTTTCAATGTACAGAAAGAGTTCCATCTGGCAGTAAATGGATTTCTTGAAGAAGTATCTCCAGCCAAACATTTTATGGGTTTCAGTTTGGGTTTTTTTTTAATGACATCAAAGCTAAGTGAGCAATGTGAAGAACAGCAGAAAAAAAGAAGTAACAATATGCAAGTGAACAGAAGAAAAAGGGGAGACAAATATCCTTTAAGAAATTTAAATGACCTTGCCCTTACCTAGAAATCTACAGATCAGTGGCAAGACTTTGGGGATGTGTATAAAAAAGATTGTGTCACTTATTTCTACCATGTTGACATTACATATAAAATAGATAGAAGATGAAATAAAAGAAAGAAAGATCTGTGATAAAAACTAATGCATTGGATCAGGAAAATCTTGTGCTGGATTGTATTACATATTAAATCTGACAATATTTTTATAGTATGATAGTGTTGAAGACCTAATTTTGGAATATTTTGTAGCTCTTAAATGGCTCAATATGCAAATAACTAGTGCTGTAAGTAGCTTAGTACAAGGCATGCTCATTATATGTGTGATTATTCATGTTTGTGATGATAACATCAAGGTTATAATCATGGATATAATGAAAGAAATAGTACTTTATTTACTACGAAATCTCTCTCTGGCTTAGACTGGGGTAGAGTTAATTTTCTTCATAGTAGATTTCACGAGTCTGTGTTTTGGATTTGTGTGGAAAACACTGGTAATAACACAAGAATGTTTTAGCCATCACTGAGCAGTGCTTGAACATCGCTCAGGTCTCCTCTGTTTCTCACACTAGGGGCAGACAAGAACTTGTGAGGGGACATAGCCAGGACAGCTGACCACAACTGACCAAAAGGATGTCCCAGACCATGTGGCATCATGCTCAGCACACAGAGCTGGGAAAAAGCGTGGGAATGGGGGAATACTGCAAGTTACAGCATTTGTCTTACAAGTGACTGCTAGGTGTGATGAAATCTTGCTTTCCTGCCTCTGGTTGAACACCTCCCTGCCAACAGGAAGAATAAAATTATTTTCTTATTTGGCTTTGTTTGTGTGAGTAACTTTAGCTTTACCTATTAAGCTGCCTTTTTCTCAATCCACAAGTCTTTTATGTTTCCAATTTTCTCTCCCATCCTGTGAGTGCTTGTGTGGGGCTTAGCTGCCTACCAGGATTAAATCACAACAAATCTAACAGCAAAAAGTTTACAGTAGCTTTATCTCATCTTATTTATTTATTTATCTAGTTCTTTTTTTTTAAATAAGAGATATTCTACTACAATTCTAGGACTTTGGAAGAGCATTCATTTACAAGCATAAACACACTGTTTATTTTTCCAAATTACATTCATTTTCACCTTTAAAGATTCACAGACAACTGTCATAAATGAGTGTTTTAAGTTTGCTTAAGGAATTTACTTCTAAGTAATTAAAATTTAAGATGCATGTATCTCTTCAAGTACTACTATAACATATTTCTAATATGAAATTGAAGTTACTGCTAAAAATAATGCAAGTAAAAATCCTTATCAGCAAAAATCATCAGGGTTGATTTTCTTACTGCTGAACCTTCTTACTGTTCTTCCTCCTCCAAAATTCCTTGTTCCTGCCAAGTTGCCTAGCAAAGGTTGTTCTTTTTCATCTCTCTCCATATGACTGGGGCTTTAAACTTTATTATTAAACACCCCCTCAACAAACCAACAAAACCAAACGCAAAATGAAGAACATAGCAATTAAAATATAAACTCATAAGTGCAATAAATTTTTCTATTGCTAGTCCTTTTATTAAGTGGTAATTAAACAGACTCAGAAATTAATTGCTGAAGTCATGAAATTAACCCAAATTACAAAAAAAATGATGCAATAGTTGTCAATTTTTGAGCTTATTTTTCAGCCCAACTGGAACTATGAAATTTTGTGAGGAAAACATCTTCATAGCATTGCAAGTCTACTGCCAAAAACTTAATGAGAGGGCTTATATCCAGTAAATTCCCTAAGCAAGGAGACTGATATAATTTTTTAAATGTCTTTCTCCACAGTGATTGATTATTCAGCCCAAAAAAATTTCTTTTTTTTTTTTTTCCTCCCATCATTTCCTTATGAATTTGAAGATAGCTTCAGATAGATATTCATGGCAGGAAAAAGATAAAATAACAAGGAATATATGTCCTTGTTATTTATATGTAAATCCTGTTTAGGATCAAGACTAGAAAGCTAAAATCATATATTTTAGTATGGTATGTCAGGTTTCAGGGGCTGGAATTAGAAATCAATCAGAGATTTAATATTTTAAGACTTTGGCATGTATAGTATTTTCTTTTTTCTTAGAGGTAGCATTTGTTTTCCTATATGTTGATATAAATGTCAGTTAGATGATGAATTATGTATTTGCTGGTGAAGCATTGTTTCACAATGCTGTGGTTAAGTAAGTTGTTTCACAAAGCTGTCAAAGATATCTTTAGGTCATAAATACAAAATTATGAGGGAAGTGGTCAAGTTTAAACACCAGGATAGGCAGATTTCTCACTCCAGACTGTTCTGGTGTCAGGAAAACAAACATGGAAATCTTTCTTTTCATTTCTCCATCACAGCCCCCTTATGATGCTGCAAAAATTCAGATGTTTCATAATTAAGGTCCTATTCTTTAATAAGTTCAAGCAAGGGTATAGCTCACAAGGAACATGATCTCCTTAAGTACCAATTTTTCCATCATGAATATCACATTTCACAGACTAATGTATTACAGATATTTCAAGTTGTATTACTACAAGAAACATTAGAGTTTTAAGTGGATCTTTACCATTTCATTAAATCACGCTGTTAGATCTTTTATATCTGTTATATACATGGATCATCATGTTATATCTTATGTCCTTTCATTTCTCATCCATATTTTGCTTGTGACGAATCAGACACAGAAAAAGGCAGTTTTATGGTTTTCCTCCAATCACCCGTTTTTGAAGAAAATGTTTTCCCTCGAGAAGTAAAATGTGTTCAAAGTGTTGAACCAAAACTATGCAGAAAAGAAAATTAGCAGAAAACTTTTTTTTTTCTTTAAATCATAGTCCCTTTAGAACTAGTTTGGTTTAAAATATACTTTAAAGTCATTCCCTGTAAATTCCTGTCTCTGCTTGTACTCTTAGTTCCATCCACTAATGACAGAATAATCTAATAATTTTTAAAAATCATAGCATATTGTTTTATAATTCCAATACTCAGCTGTTATTTTCCAGAAATACACAGAAAAAGATTAAACAGCATTAGCTTATTAACTGAGAAAAAAAAAAAAAACATAATATTTTTAAACATGTAAAATATCTGGCCATGCCTTGTATCTATAAACTTATATTTCATTCCTTGCTCCTTTTTCTTTACATATTTACCTCCTTCATTGGGCAATATCACCCCAAAATTTACCTGCTTTTCTTCTTGACTCTCCCTGTCCTTTTCTTTCCTTGCAGATACTGTTTTAAAAGAACTGGAGAACATGTTTCCAGATCTTTTTTCTGAAATGGAAATGTTACCTAAGAGTAGTTCTCAATGGAAAACATCAAGATGAAACTCATTATATTCTCCACAGAAGTTCTATTTTCTAATATCAAATTTCCCACTAGACCAAGGATTTTCTAATTCACCTATTTCCATTGCAATTCCAAGGCCTTGAAAATATGTAATTTCTTCTAGAAACACTAAATTCAAGTGAGAGTAAAAGGTGTAAATTTAATAATACTCCAAAATCAGTCATGTTTAAAGCCAAACATGAATGTAACTGGAATCTGCTACTGCTCAATTTCATTTGCACATCTAAAATTAATAAGTGTTAATTAATTATTACTTAGTTATGATTGAAAATGTTTTCTATGCAATCAAAACAAAAATACAAAATGCTAATCAAGATTAATGTAGAATTGAAATCTAATGAGCTTATGAAAGGTAAAGTGATTAAACACAAGTGAATAAGTTACTTTGCTAATTATTAATTTATTGTAAAATGCTTTGTATTATGAAAAATGTCATAGCTTGAGAATGTTAATATGTTCCTAATCTTCTGGGTATATATTATAATTTGAAAATGAAAACTCTTTTACTCTTGGGGAGGCCTTATTTTTTTGGTTTCTCTAGAAATAAGACACTTTCTTCCTAAAATATCCTTTCATTGCAGTGCCAAGAGAGTATATTTTCCTAAAATATTAATTCCACAATTATTTTAAAAAGGAAAAATTGCAAAACTGTGAGATTTCGATGCATATCTAACTGCAAGTGTGCTGAGCAAGTAACAGATAGGAATATGTCTGTTGATACACCTATTTTTCTATTCCACTGGGCCCTCAAAGCTGCCATTGCCAAAATAAGCATAGAATCATGGAATCAGAATAGTTTGGGCTGGAAGGCAACTTTAAAGGTCATCTAGTGCACCCTCCTGGGCAATGACCAGGGACATTTTCAGCTCAAAGCCCCATCAAACCTGACTTTGAATGTTTCCAGGAATGGAACTCTGCACGTCTCCAAGTGACCTGCTCTAGTGTTTTATTGTCCTTGCTGGAAAAATCCTTCATCCGTATATCTAATTTAAATCAGACCTCTTTTAGTTTAAAACCATTTACCCCTTATTTTATTGCCACAGGCCCTGCTAAAAGGTTTGTGTCTATTCAGTCTCCCTTTTAGGCAGATATTTGAAATTTTCACAACTTTCCAAGCACCCTGTGTCATTGACCTAATATATTTTTTATGTCTAGTTTTCTATATTGATTATGTAACTATAAAATTACCCTTGTAAAATTCTTGTAAAAACAAGAACTACTGCAGTTATTTGATTACTAATTGCAGTATATTTCATGGTTGCATCATATTTTTATCAGAGTAATGAATTTGATGAACGTGTGTTAGCTATTTACAAAAGTATTTCTTTTTTGAATATTTTTCTGGGACTGAAGGAAACATAGGGACACATTCTTTAAATGACATTTTTCTCCAGCTTCTTAGGCTGGTATTTCTGGTACCTGTCCGACCACCCGAATCTCTTGATTATTATGGTACTATTCTTGAGTGAGCAATTTTAATGACATTTGAAAGAGACTGGTAAAAATTAAAATTAGAAACTTATGAAAAGAAAATAATATTTCTTCTTGTAAATATTTTATTTTGTATGTTAATAACTATGTCCCTTTCTATCCAAAAAGATCAGATTCTTTCATATGGCAAAATCAAACAATAATTATTGTAATATTATCATTTCTCTGGAACCATATATATATATACATTATATATATGTGTACATGCATTATAAATTATATATATACACACACACACACACATACATGCATTATATATAAATTATAGATATGTTTTTAACTGTTTTGTTTTTGGTTTTTTTTAATTTTCAAGAAAGCCTATGTTCACTGATACCTAAACTAGGGTTTAGTCTTGTAAATCTCGACTTAGAATCCTTTTCCTATACTCACAGGGAGCTGAGTTTGTTGGGGCTTTTTTTTTGCATTTTTGTCCGAATGGTGAACTACATTACTTAAATGAGTATTATAAAAAAAATTGAAGTCCCACATTTTTGCTGGCCGCTGTTACCTTATTTATATTTCCTGTGTATGTTCAAATAATCTGAAAATATTGAACTGGATTTTTAGTCAGCATGGAACTTGGCAAGTTTGTCTAATAATGAATTGTTCTCAAGTTCTCATGATTACATATATATAAAATTGGGACTATTTGTTAAATAAAAGACTAAAGGAATTCTTGAGACTATGCATGAGTAGAAAACCAGCACTGACCAGTCTTTATTTCTAAAACTTCTTGTACACTGAACTACTTGAAGAAATCCTAGACTGAGACCAGCATCAGCTATATTTAAACCAGGATGGAAACTTGCAGGATGTTTTTGTTGAGCTCTTTTAAACACATATTCACCTTGCAGGTACATGAAGGATACATAAAGGATAATGTGAGATGGTTTGAATATTTTGGGGTAGAACTTGGGTCATGCAGGAGATCATAAATGAAAACATAAAGAAGAGAACTTTTTCATCATGGGATTCACAGGTACAGAGGAGAAGGGATTATTGCAACTTCAACTCTGTAGAGGATGTTGCCTCATCTTTGCTGCTTTCAATGCCACTGTATTTTTCTTTTCCACTTTATGTTTACAGTTTTAGAGTTCACTTTAGTTTTATTGTTTAGAAAACAAATTATTTGATTTTTAATTTTTTTTCTTTGCTTTATAAAAGCCACTTTATAATTGTTTCTAAAATGACTGGCAGTAGCCCTCCAAAAGAAATTGTTTTGTCATTATTCTTTCCCATAATTATTTTGCAGTCCAGCACCTGTACCTTTACTTTTTGAACTAAGTTCAGTGTTTACCAGATACACGATTTCACATTAACAAGTTACTATGAGTTTTATCTTTCTTCATATCCTCAGTGGTACGTTCTTTAATTGAGACTTGAAAAGGGTAAAAGTCATATATTGTTCATCAGAGATATTGCTTTATGAAGAGTCATACTAGCATTGAAAGTGTTCTGTTTAGAAGACAGTAAGAAATCACTCCTTTTCTTCAGTCATGCAGCCTAAAAGTGTCCAAATCTCACATTGACTTCAATTGCTTTTTGATATTCAACTTATTTTTTTTTCTACAGTTGATAAAATATCGTATTAATCCTTTTGTAGTCAGGTAACACTGACTGTTGAATAAGACGTAAGTAAGATTTAAATATTGAATAAATACGTTTCTTCTGGATGTAGGAGAGACAAAAACTTTATCATGCATGTCTGGAATGAAAGCAATCATATATTTTCCTAATTTATTGATGCTCTGTTTCTGTCACGTGGCCATATTTTCATCTCTCACTTCTTGTTAAGAATTTGAATGGGGCAAACTATGGCTCTGTTTTTATAGAACATCAGCTGGAGCACCAGGAATCTGTACTCTTCTCTTACGGGCTCATGGTCTTGCAAAAATCTCATTAAAATCTGTCATTCATCTTTGTGCATGAAAGCATGAGCCATCTATAAACGCAATATCTTAAATGAACTGTACATATAAAAGGCACTAGATTTTTCATTGACTGCTTTCAGAAGACAATTTTAGAGAAGCTGCTTTCAGTGTGGTGCTACAATACATCACACAGCTGTTAAACCCACTTAATCTGAGTTGTACTAAAAGATGGTTCCCACTAATACAACTGAATCCTCTAAGTCTGGATATCTGCAATTAACTCTGACACTAAGCAACATGGGCTGTTTTTGGGTTCTTCCAAATATCACTGAGTATTCCACATGGCCTCCTCCCTTTTGATGGCATAGTCTAAGTAATGTTGCAAAATGCTTTAGAATGTCTATTTTTACTTAAAAGTTAAGATTTTTTTTTTTTTTTTAATTTAAAAGTCTTGATAATTTTGCAACTGTGGTCTCTAACTGCAATGTTAATTTTGAAAATTTGATTCTCGTATAGTCATTAAAAATTCCTTTTCCTTTTCTTATTTTTTTCTTCATCTATAGTATTTTCTTACACTTTCTTCATATTTTCCAGGCATTCAATTATTAAATTTGAGTCTATCCTTAGTTTCCTGACATGCTCTGAAACCTGGAAGTTCTCTACAAGATGATTCAGACTGATCAACCACCATCAGCATGATTTCCATGCTGAGCAGTGCATAATTTTGCTTGTTCCTTAACCACATCAGATGTAGCCAAAAGGAAAGCATATTTCCTGAAAAATCCATAGTCTGCAAAGGGTCATTAAGTCAATGAATCTAATGTCAAACCCATCTACAAATTTTTAATTAAAATGGATATTGTACAAACAGACCTTTATAAATACACATACATATATAATAAAGGGTTATCAAACTCCTTGTCTGCCATCAACAACAGAAAAATATTCCAGGAGGTAGAAAGTACAAGAAAAAGGGAAATAAAAAGGATTCTTCTCTTTAAAAAAAACCAATCACTTGCAGTGCCCATGGAAACAAATTTGAGTAGCTCATAGCATGAGAAACACAGCTAAGTGCTAAGAACAAGTGTCTATTTTGGGTTGCAGATTTATTTCTGAGTCTTTTTCTGCACTTCAGAGGAAGCCTTCAGAAATATGAATGCTGTTTATTCAGAAGTGCACCCTGCTTTGGCCCTTGTCCTGCTGGTTTTGCAGTGGCTCTGCTTTACTTGACAAGTTTGATGTGCAATTCATATAGTTCACAAGTCAAAGGGTGGAACAGAATCAAGTGAGACACTTGGACACTGGCAAAAAATTAAAATGGCCACTTAGAGCATAAAACATATCTGTAACTCTCTCAGATTCCTTTAGAACTCTTAGGAACTTGAGAATATGGTTTTGCAAATATTCATCAAATTATCCCTCTTGTACAGTGCTAAAGACTCAGATACAATTAAAAATTGTTATCTCCTATAATTCCTGCTATTTTTGTAAATGTTTCTATATGTTTATATTTTAAAAACAAGTTGAAAATTTTACAGGTAAGTAATGTGTGATTTAATGTCTAAAAATAGCTACTTAATAGTTACTTAAGCTCTTTGGGATTTTTCTTAGAGGCTTTTATAGAAAAAATGGAGAGTAAGAAGAAATGAAAGAAAATGAAATAAGAAAAGAGAAAGAAAATTAAAGGGAAAGAAAAAAGAAGGGAAAAGGGGAAGGGGAAAAGGGAAGGGAAGGCAAGAAAGGAGAGGATGCAGTTTCTTAAGGATACTGTCCATAACATTCAACTTTTGTGAAAAATAAAAATCAACTGAATAAGAACCCTAAAAATAATTTTATGTGTTGATACTAAAAAGAGATTAAATGTATTTTATTAAAATACTTTGAGAATAGATTGTTCAGCAAATCACAATGCAGTGGCTATATTGGTTAAGAAAGAGGAAATATTCAGTTCAAGTGTATTTAAACAAAATATATTAGTTTCCAACACTATGGTCACAGCATGATATAGTAAGAAATAATATATCATATGAATCATTCAAAATATTTTAAAGAATACCATCAGTAGCTTGCTTTATGCAATTAATACATAAAAAAACCAGAACCACATTTGAATATAAATTGCATGCTCTGAAGAGGACCTACTTTGCTGTTCATTACATGAAATTCCTTTCAGCAAAGAGTTCAGTCCAGCTTTTATTCAGACAGCTGGTGAAGAGTGTCAAAGGTTTCAGTCAAGCCATATGCAGTGTCAGCCCATCACTGTACAGGAACAGGCACAATATTCTCAAAGCCTGTGCTCAGCAAAAGTAAGAGATAAGTCAGTAGAAGGCATTATAGGTACTATCTGTGTGGGGAAAAATCAACAGAGTGTTTCAAATAATATGGGCAAAACTCAGTTTTGTGTGAAGTGTGTTTATTGACCAAATTCTGAGTGAGTTATTGAAAACTGGATAAGCTTCTTAAGAGACAGTCGGGTGCTTTTGTACCAGCTCTTCACAATATCATCACTTCTCTCACCTAAGCCCTCTTTGCTCTAAAGAAAAGAGCAGAGCACACAAAATAAAAACCTTTTGAGGAAAGCGGGACTATTGCTGATATGAAGCATGTTCCCAGTGGTCTGGTTGGCAGAGTTTCAAAATTCACAATGCTGGTAACATAGCTGAGTAGCAAAGCTATGGGTTGTTTAGTGCTGCTTAGAACTTCCTGGTCAAGCTTACCTATATTATGCTGTGTTCTACTGGTTAGTTATCTCGTATTTGCCTCCTGAAGTAGCCCTGAACCATTTCCTAATGAAATGAATGCTTTATCCACAGATTTTTCCAGTTAGTTTTATTGGACTAGTTTAATAATAAACCCAGCTACTGGGTTAAAATATTACTTTAAAGACCATTAAAATCTAAGTGAAGTGCCTCTTCATATTGATAGTTTTAGAATCAAGCATGTGGTGATGTCTTCTCCAGATACTATTATAAACCAGTGTTTATAAATGATCTAGGGGTCACAGAATAATTCAGGTTGTAAGGGACCTTGAGAAATCTCCAGTCTAAACTCCTGAAGGATCAGCTTTGGGATCACACAAAGTTGTTTAGGTCTTCTCAAGACCCTGTTTGGTCTTGAAAGCCTTCAAGAATAGATATTGCACAACCTCACAGGGCAACCTGCTCCACTACTTGCCTGTCCTCGCAGGGAAAAAAGATTGTCCTTCCATCCAGCCAGAATCTCTTGTTTCAACTTACATAAATTTGGCAAGCAAGCACTCTGGCACCTCTTCCAGATAATGATCATAAACAAGACAGATGATAAATTAGACCTTTCAATACTGCACTTTTTCCTGGCTTCCAGAAGAGTATGATTCACTGTCCATTAATTGTCCAAGTTGTTCCTTTACCCATCTAGTCTATGTGTGTCTCAAGCCCATGTCTTAACTTGATACAAGGATATACCAAGAGATAATGCCAAATGTTTTGTAAAAAGCACAGTAAATAATATTCATTGCATCCCCCGCTTTATTCACAAATCCACTCATTATATCCCAGAAAGCAACCATGTTGGCCAGGAATGATTTTTTCCTGGGTAAATCCTCGTTGATTGTTGCCAGACAGTGCCTTCTACATGTGGTAAGAAATATTCCCCAAGGAGATTCCCTCAATGTTTTTCTCAGGGATGGATGTGAAGATGACCAGGTTGCATTTCACCGGGTCATCATTTTGTAATTTTTGGAAAATGTACAAGATATGCCTTGCTCCAGTCCTTAGCTCTTTTCCTGGCATCTCTGGTTTCTCTGACCTATCAAAGGTGATAAGAGTGGCAAGGCCATTGACCCTTTGGCTTTAGTGCATTCTGGTCACTTCTATGGATTCAGCCTGAGTTCCAAGGCCAGTTTGGATGGGGCTCTGAGCAGCCTGGTCTAGGGGAAGGTGTTCCTGCCCATGGCAGAGGGATTGGAACAGGATGAGCTTTAAGGTCTCTTCAAACTCAAATTCTTCTATGATTCTATAAGTTCTCAAAAAACAGTTCTTGGCTTGATCCTCATCCACCCCAGATTGTTCTCCTTCTACTCCAATCTTCCTTCTAGGCAGAGAAGATCCTGTTGATGAAGACTAAGGCAAAGGCAGCCTTATATGTGTCTGCAGACACAAAATCAGGCATCATTCCTAAATTCCTCATTTTTACTTATTTCTGCTTCTGCCTTTTTGCATTGGAGCTCTGACTTGCGTGCTTCGCCAAGCCTGATATAGCTCCTTATTTGACTGCCTATTGAGATGAGCTGCTATCATAACTGGAGCATGCAGTCTTTAAAAAGCTGCCAGTTTTACTGAGTATTTTTGCACTTCAGAGCTGCTTCCTGTGGGATCCCACCTACCAGTTTCCTGATGACAATTGCAATTACAATTATGCTTGACTAATATCAGAAAACCAAGTTGTGAAACAGATGCTTAGATGTAGAGACAGATGGAACCCTGTTGTAGTATTCCTATTTCTGCCGTTTTAGAAATATCTGGTGTTATTTCCTGTATTATAAACTTAAATTTTCTGATGCACTTTTATCTTTTACAGTATTAATGACATTTTTTAGAGAGTGCTTTTTCTCCTAATAAAATAAATTCATATTCAGGCAAGCTTCAGTTGCTGAATGAAAAACATAGAGACACACTTTTTTTCATCTAGCTGCTGGTACCTGAACACTTTCTGTTAAAACACACACCAACACAGACCATATTGGTATAGCTTGCTTTGTCTCAGTCATCTACCTTGGGCTCTGATTTGGCTCCCAGTGAATGTATATGTTTTGTTGTGTATGCATGCTTTAAATCTTAAACCATCAACCACCAACAGCTTTTCAAAGACTGTCTGCTAGCAAAATATCTGCGTTGAAAGAACAGTGGTCAGAAACTCCAAAGAGGTGATGCTCTGTTGTACAAGTGTTGATTTTATTCATATAAAGACCAGTGTCATCCTTTATTTGTACATGATTTGAAGACAAATATCTTAATCCAGAGAAAAACATTGTTTTTTACACCAGTGGAAAGGGTTGATACAGTTGTTTGTTCAGTCCTTGTTGTGGAGTGTAAAATTCTACCTGTCCTAGAAAGATTTCTTCAAGGCAAGCCCTCATTTATTTCACTGGAGTAAAAAAACACCACCACCTGTAATTAAAAACAAAAGTAAGGATTTTAAAACTTTGGAGGGTTATATTTTCAAAACACAAGTAATGCACAAATGGAGACCTCTGTTATCTCAAACTGAACCTTTTCAAATGATACCCTGTATATGTATTACTGACAAAAGCAAGAGAGACTGGGGAAATTTCTTTGTTCTGTCCTTTAAATTAGAATTTTGTGATATTCATAAAGAGGAAAGAATTATATATTTGGCAAATAAACATACAAAATCTCAATAACTGGAAATATTTTTTGTCTATTAATTCACTTGTGCACATAATTACAGAGAAAATTAAAGATGACCATAAGACCACAACTCTTCTGCAGTAACTTCAATGATTTTGCATCAGTTCTCCATGGAATAGGTAACAATGCATTCTTGACTCTAGCATGAAAATCTCTTGATAAGCAGTTTCCCAAAAAATGTTTCAAAATATCAATTTCAGATCTAAAGCTAGTTCAGTAGGTACTTGAGCGACTTAAATATTCCTATCAAAGCAGATGTAGTAACCTTTAAACACCTTAGCATGATGATCAACATGGTGAGATGGATATTCAGCAACCATGATGAAACCTGAGAAGCTCACACACAGTAAAATTGCTTCACTACCTGAAGGGCTGTCTTTAGGAACAGCAATCAAATCCCTTGATATTCATCTTCTGTAATATAAATTATGCAGATCCCCTGTCTTAATTCATTTCCCCTCTGTTTCCATATCTGAATGTGAGTTATCCTTCCCTAGATAAAATATTCCAGTTTCATTCCATTGCTGGTTCAGCTCATCTGCTTAATATTAAACATGTAATTAAAGGATATGCTAATAGAGACCTTGTTGCATTTGGAAAGAAAATTAAAAATGTACAAACCCATAATTTATATTTCTATGCCAAAGGATGTATCACCTTACCAAGCAGTACTTTTGACACTCCAGGGTGAAATGGATTCTGACAGTGTAGTCTGAGTAAATACAGTTCCCTTTAAATTGTTGCTATTTTTAGAATTTTGTGAACAAGAGGCATACAGATAATATTACAGGTAGGTTGCCACCCAACAAATCTGACCAGTCTTCTGTCTCTGCAGGACTTGTTTCTGTTGGTGCTCCTGATGTAATCATCATTCTGGTGATATTTTCAGATTTCTACATTGCTGGTTTCCCACTGCTCCCCCTCCCCCTTTTTTTTCCCTAACTTTCTCTGGGAGCTCTTGTTCTGCCTGGCAAGTCAGAAGATTTTTTTGTTTGTTTGTTTTTTGTTTTTTGTTTTTTGTTTTTTTTCTGTATCTACTCTTCCTCTTATGGCAATCACACCACCACATGTGTGATGTCACCACATTTCTCTAGAAATTAGCTGAGATTTCAGACTGAAATGACAATCACCATCCTAAGCTACAGCAAAATGGCGGTGGATGAGGAAGTCATCAAACACTGCATCTCACACATCAGATTGGAAAATATGCCCCTGATATTAACTCATAACATCACAAATGCACACATCTAAGAACTGTGTAATGCATAGTATCAGAGCAGGAAAAAAAACCCCCACAGATATAGTAAATCAGGCTCCTCAGAGAAACAGGAAAAAAATTGCTAAGTCTGAATGAAGTTGGCGTTACACTGTTTCAAAATGACCACTAAATTGAACATTATTAATAGTACTTTTGAAAACCAAGCTTTGAACTTGGCAGAGAATCAATCATCACAACTCCTCGCCTATCTCACATGTTAACTATGCCCAGATGACAGGCAAGATTTCCTGTCTTCCCATCTGCACAATTGAAAAACTAACCAGGGGAAATATCCTTGTGACCTTATGGAGTCCTTTGTGCATTTCTTTGTGAATAAGGAAAAATAATTGACCTGTAATGCTCAAAGCACCATTTCTATTAGTGAGCAGTCTTTTTACATGTTGATGAAACTTTAGGTTAGCCCTGGCTCACAAGTTTGCTAGTACATCTCCTTGCCCATTAGAAAGATGTGTCTAGGGAAAGCTTCACTTGTACAAACATGTCCAAAAGCTGGAAGTGATGCAGATGAAAGACACTAAGAGAAACAGATCCACATATTTAAAGATATTTAAATGTAAAGCCAAAAGCAGCATTTTTCCCAAGTTGTGTTAAAAATCCATGAATGTTATTGAAAGCTCCTAGGCTGTGAGGCTCCTCTTTTCTATTAATGTCATAAAATAAGTTATTTTTGTGACTTAGGAGTGATGACTAAGTGCTATGTTTAATGGCACTTAGTACCACTGCTGAGTTCAGCATAGTTCCAAGTAAGAGAAGTGGACTTAGCTCTTCGCAAGCTGCTTGATGGAGTCTCTCTGCTACAAAAAAGGGAGAAATCACTGAAAAGGAAAGCAATTTAATATTACCTGATGTAGTACCTTTTTTTATAAAGCCACTGAGTTTTAAAGATTTCTAAATGATAGACTGTTTGTAGCCACAGGAAGAACATGGCTATATAAAGTTCTGCTTTGCATATTTATATCGAAACCTTATCAAATTGTTAAATTGTTCTTATTTATCAATAAAGGTACACATCTGATTCAAAAGCAATAAAATAGTACACATTGTAAAGCATGGCAAGCTCAAGTGGGTAAACCATTAAAGCTGCAATTTATGTTTCTGTCTATTTTCACAGGATTTTATAAGGGTAGGTCTTCAGGCTCCTGTCTGCATTAAAGTCCAGCCAAATCCATAAAACGAAAACAACGTTAAACAACTTCCCAAAAGACAGAAATAGCCTTTTAAAGATTCACAGGAGTACTTTTTCTGTGTCTAATCCAAGCGGCCAGCAGGGTGAGATTGATGGGCACTGGCAGAGATGCATTTCATGAGGCGGCTGTCTGCTCGATGGCATTAGAATGGAGCTATCTGTCTTCATTGTGCTCCATTAACATGCCCCTCAGATCTATCAGGAAAATGTCTGCAGTCCTGGCTTATAAATTATTACCTCTGACAGTTAAATATTTTAGACCATATTTAGGAATATTGCTCACTGATAGTTCTTCACTCACCTACGTATTTTTACAGTTTAATTTCCATATATGCTTTAAAAACCCAAAAGAGATGTTTTGGAATTTTTTCCTAATGTAAGGAGATTTCTAGTCTGTGTGTGGTAAAAATGATTATCCAATTACTTGGCTTCAACAGTGCAATCTATAGAAATGTGTTCCATGTCAGAAGAAGATAGGGGTTCACCAACCAGAATATATCTTCTTTAAAGTATTGGATTTGCCTGCAACAATTCATTGAAAGGTGAACAATCAGTATGTGGAAATTATTATCATGATTGTTTTCAGTGTGAAACGTAAACCAGGCATCTGACTCAGTTGGTTTGTTTCCATTTGTTCAGCTTTGTGAGGTCTTCAATTCTGTTTTTTATTTTGTTCCCACTGATTACATTCTATTAATCAAGTTTGAGAAATATGAGTATAAGACAGTCTTCATACAAAATAAAGATTTTAAAGAAACCACAGTATTTTACCTCGTTATCTTGGACCTGAAGACCAGATAGTCTTTAATAAAATAAAATTTTATTCAATTTATGTTCAATTCAATGTCCTTCCAAGCTGCATAGCCAGCAGCTTGCAGTGAAATTTTTTAAGAGAAAAAAGAGAGGCAGAAGAGAGTGCTCAGTGTTTAATAAAGACCATTAAAATAATATTTTTTATTTGCTATCCAGGCCAAGTAGGTTTTAAACTGAAATGTTTTAGTCTGCTTTAATAAGCAAGTAAATCCTCAGTTAAATATTTTTTCTACTAAAGTCCCCCTGGGAAAAGCTTTTCTGTACTGAACAAAAAGAATGTATCCAACAGCAAAACAGTAGTTTCTTTCATTAGTAAAGATGACGAAGTATATATCAACTTTTGGTAAGGCAGTGGAGAAATTCAATTTCTCAGCAGCTTTTCTGAAAGAGAACACTAACATTGTCACCACACTGTCCCTTCTGCATGACAATGTCAGTGGTCCAGATGGGATTTCAAGAGTACAGGTGTTTCTAAGAAGTTTCACTTAGATAACCTAATTCTTCTTTTTTGTTCTTTTTTTTCTCCTGCTTTCTAGCCCACTTCATGAAGCATGAAAAAAGTTAGGAAGTAGGTGAGTGGTAAGATACAGATGAGTTTCAAACCAGAGGGTTATCAAGTTGACTGCACTGATCACAGACACAGGGGGCAGTAGCTAGGAGGGAGATATCAAATAAGATAAAGGGTTTAAAAACGCAGAAGTATACATGGAAAAAATATAACTTGATAAATTAGGAATACATAACCAAAGAATTGAGCTTCAGTCAATTGCAGCTGAAGAAAAAAGGAGTAGAACAACCACAAAGCCTATTATACAGTATGAGCAGATTTCTGTGAGATGTGTTGACAGGAGAAAACCTAGCCTAAGTTAACGTGAAGGACTAAGTTTAAAACACCCAGTGACTATCTGGTTCTCTTCCAAGCTATATACCACATCAAAGGCAGCTGAGGGAAAATAAAAGGGGGAAAAAGGGAAAATAATATGGTACTTGAATGAGGAAGTGTTCTAAAATCTTGCATTTATAGCATGAACACGGCTCACTAGTCACTTTTCTTTGGTCCTTCATAAGAAGGATACAAATTGAAGAAAGTCTCCTCACCTTAAGTTTTAAGCTTTGAAGCCATGATTAATTACCTCTGGTCTGGTTGGGCCCCACCTGGAGTCAGGTCTGGAGTCCTCAGCACTTGAAAGACATGGACCTGATGGAGCCAGTCTAGAGGAGGCCACAAAAATAAATGACCCGAGGTCTGCAGCACCTCTCCTAGAAGAAGAGGCTGAGAAAGTTGGGATTGCTCAGGCTGGAGAAGAGTTCAGGGTGACCTTCCAGCAGCCTTCCTGTACAAACCTTTTAGAAGGGCTTGTTGTGACAGGGCAAGGGGTGAAGTTGTTAAACCAAAACAAGGTAGATTCAGATGAGATAGAAGACTGAACTTTTCTTGCCATGAGCATGGTAAAATACTGTAGCAGACTGCTCAGAGATGTTATAGATGCCCCATCTCTGGAAACATTTGAGGAAGGATTGGAGAGGCTCTGAGCAGCCCTGCTCATTGCACCAGGGTTGGACAAGAAGACCTTTAAGGGACCCTTCCAACCCAAGCTCTTCTACGATTCTATGAACCCATAAAATTCATCAGCATACAGTTTAGATGGGTGCTGATGCACGTAGCTTTTAAAGCCATTATAACACTGAAGTAAAAAACTATGTTTTCTCCTTCCAGATATATTGTTACATTCAAGTTTAGTCTCTTATTAAGAAAAAGTTGTTTTGCCTTTTTCTGGAATATCACTAATTGTAACATTAAACATATATAGCATTTAGAAAAGGTCTCACAGATGTATTTGCCTTCATATTACCAATTATCATTATGCAAACTCACTGAGGCCAGTAGAGATGATGATAAAATGCATAACATAAGCTTGCCTAATTTGAGAATGTAGCTGGTAAAAATAACTGGCAGATGACCCTATTTTTTCACAAAAAAAGCCCATTGCTTTTATTTTTAAAATTTTTAATCCAGAGATTATTTTAAAATAGCAGTTTCAGGATGAGTAGGTGAATCTTTATCTTTCCAGATTATAAGAAGCATGCTATCCAAATGCTTTACCACTTTGGGCTTCACGACGACTTCTATCAATAGGCCTTTTAAAAAGACCCATGGACTAGAATTGATCTGCATAAGAACTTAGCACTATCTTGGGATAGGGTGCACCCAGGTCATCCAGTATGGGGCTTTAGAAATCAGATGGTGCTAACACTACAGGCTGATGATGCATATCTGGGTTTGGGGCTGGGCCAAGCACTTCCAGGGAAATATTACCCTGATCTCAGTCACACATTACAAAGCTGACGTGTTCTTACTGTGTGAAATTTAATAAATCAAATTCTGTTTTTTTGTTCTTCGTTTTTTTGGTTTTTTTTTTTAGTTAGTTTGTTTGAGTTGGGGTTTTGTTTGTTTTTTATTTTGCTTTGTAGTTTCTGTTTGTTTGTGTGTTTTTCATTTTTATTTTGTTTTAAGGAGAGCCTTGCTAAATGGCTAAATGGAAAAAAAACTGGCATCCATTTAGCTTCTGTCTGAGGGACCTTGAGTGTGATGCAACTAGGTCTGGGCTGTAGGCAGGTGGGTTGTCCTCCAAGAACAAAGGGACCCCTTTTGTCACCACTGCCCCCGACCTCCCCATCATATCTAGTTAGCCACTTGATATAAAAGATCTAATCCAACTTAAAGCCAGGCTGGCAGAAGAACAGGATATTTAACTATAAGCATTGTTGATTGTGAATGGAGTGTTTGACATGTGAAAATCAATGAGAAGTTAGGAGCCAAAAAAGAGGTGTAGGTGTCTGAGCACTTTAAACTGTCCTTAAATAAGCAACTGTAAGCAATTGTAAGCAACTGTAAGCCTTGTGTCCTGTAAGGTCTATAAGTCTTTAATAAATTGAGGCAAATTTTATGTTATATATGTCTGCTTAAACAGATGAGTGCATGAAACAACCATGAGAAGACGCTTTGGTGCTTCAACAAGGCAGTGAAATTAATAAATTCCTAGAATATGTCCTAGTTTCAAACTCAACATCAGAAAATTCCCAAGTGATGGGAAATGTTATTTCTTATTCAAAAAGTATAGGAAGAAATTTAATTATTCCTGTGATGGCACAAAAGAACTGCAAGCCAGGTTTAGAGGCATGTAATACCAAGGATTGTTCAAACAGACAAAGAAAAAATAAAAACCAACTTCACCACAGGTGATTTACAATGTGGACTGTAGGGAATATGCAATGAGAGACTACACAACTGCAGAGAAATTAAGATAATGCTTTAGCTACATGAAGATAACATCCAGCTTGGAGAAGCTACCCAATACTGCTATAATACCCAATACTACTAATAAAGCAGAGGTGACATCTATCTATGTAAGTATGAATATTGATAACCCATATCCTCTGAAGTAGTAGGGGAGATAGTTTTAAGGTTTGAGTTCTCATAATTTCTGATTCTACATATTAGGGTCATGAAAACCACTAATACCTAAGGTGACAGAAAACACTTCCTTCAGCAAATCCCAGAGCTATGTACTCTGAAATGCCAGAGCAGAGACATGCCACATTTTTTGAGTATGTAGGTAAAAGAAGGCATTAAGCTGTCAAGAGACTAATTGGAAAATCAAAAAGAGATAATGATAGGCAAATTTTGCAGTTTAGATGTTCGGAGTAGCAGACAGCAGTCACAGGAGTTCTTTGCAGTTACACGACGAGGAGATGCAAAAAAAAAAAAAATGAAAGCAGGGTAAATATCATTAGAAAAACTGTTTTAATTGCAAATGCAGTTACAGTCATTACTAGCTGTTATAGGTACATCTATTTTTAGACTCCTATCCATATACTTGGGCAAGGCATGGAAGCATTTAGACACTAAATTTCTGAGATAGTCTGAATGATAACAAGACCCCATCAATCACTGCCAACCAAACTTCACTCTAGTATAGAAATTTTTAATTCTTGTTTGCCCTGCTCAGCCAGCCCACTCAAGAGTTCTTCATTTTGCTCTTCTTATGCTTAAGAAAATCTAATCATATTTTATTCAATTCAAATTTTATTCATATTTTATTGAATGCAAATGTGTTTCCCATTTGAGCAATTAATTGAAAACTCTCAGTTACTGACAGGATTCTTCAGAACTGCACTATGAACAAATACAGAATAGTCTTTCACATGCAGGATTCCTTTCTCTGGATTATGATATATATTACTTTTCAGGGAGCAAAAAGAGCAAGTAAATGCAAACATGGGATAACTAGTGCAGGATGACTGTATGTTAATGCTTTGTAAAGCTGATGCTGCAAGCTTGAGCACTTATGTACAAATCTGAAGGGAAAATGAAAAGGAAGAAAAAAGTGTTTTTAAATGAAGAAAAAAAAAGGGATTTTTTTTCGCTATGAATGGCTATAAGTTTATATTTTCTGCCTGAACACTGGAAAAGGATGATTATTATTTTCTAGCGGCAACATGCTCTGCTATGTATTTTTCTTGACCTGGTATTTGCATATATCTGTGCTGCATATACCACATATAGAAGCTCATTAAAATGCAAACATACACATGCACAGTTTTTGTGATGCTAAAAAGACTCTCTACCCGTGACAAAATATGCTATTGCTGACTTCCCAGAATAGAAATGCTGCCTGCAGTTTTGATATTGACCGAGGACCAGTTCTTGGAGGTTTGGATGTTCGCCTCATTCTAAACAAATATTATTGAGACACCATATCCTTAATGCCTGCATGCCTGTGTAATTAGGCATAAGGGAACTGGAAGAGAGTGGTGTGATGTGAACTGTGATAGTACAAACGTGGAATGAGGAGGGAGAGGAGGTGTTCCGAGTGCTGGAGCAGAGATTCCTCCCAGCTCCATGAAAGCCTAAGCTGGAGCAAATACAAAACCCCTTCTCATGGCCAATTATCTTCTTTCTTAAGAGAGGAACACTTCCCTGGGAGTATTGTAAAGGAGAAATAACCCCAGTAAATGACAAAAATTTGGGTGTATGGAGGGAGAAAAAGATTCTGAAGATACTAACGTGGAATTTATTTTAATTTATTCTATTTCTTTTTTTCCATAGAAGACCAAACAGGCAAGTGCCAAAAGCAGATAGCTAGGCAAGCTGTCTTCTTCAAAGAATGAAAAAATAAAATTTCTCATTTATACTTCCAAAGAGGAATCACATGAGGTATCGGGTTATGATTGTGTGAGAAGAGTCAGTGAGTGACAGCTGGGAGTGAGATTGTGATTGGCTGGAGGAACACGAGGACAGCAATGAACAGGAATCTGATTGGGTGGAAGGACACACGGATAGAATATGAGCAGGAAGCTGATTGGGTGGAAGGACACACGGATAGAATATGAGCAGGAAGCTGATTGGGTGGAAGGACACACAGATAGAATATGAGCAGGAAACTGATTGGGTGGAAGGACACACAGCTAGAATATGAGCAGGAAGCTGATTGGGTGGAAGGACACACAGCTAGAATATGAGCAGGAAGCTGATTGGGTGGAAGGACACACAGAATATGAGCAGGAAGCTGATTGGGTGGAAGGACACATGGATCGAATATGAGCAGGAAGCTGATTGGGTGGAAGGACACATGCACAGCATACGAACAGGAAGCTGATTGGGTGATAGAATGCATGCACAACAGCACAGCAGCTGAGCCAGCCAATGGGTGTCCTTCTTCTGTTAAGTTCTGTTAGGCCTCAATTTGGTTTTAGTTATGTCCAGTGGAGATTAAATGCATAAGAGGGGCCAATTTTTACAATAAAGTGATCTCCTTCAGATGCATAACGTGTGTCTGTGTTGCTTTGTTCCCACTGCTACAGAATCGGGGAAAGAAATAAGAAATTTTCACTCAATTTCTTTCATTCTAGAATATTTTCAGTCTTTTTTTACAGTTATATTGCAGTTACATCCCTACCAAAGAACAGCAATATTTAGAATTAAATCTTTATGTCAGTCCTCACTGTATCAGAGTTGCCCACTTATATTTTTCTGAATACATATTTTCAAAACTGAAAGAGCCCATTTCTGAAAGGAAAGGTCACGACTGGTTCACATAAAAGCAGTTAAGGAAAACTTATATCTTAGAGTTTTATGTCATAAAATACAGAAGATTGGAACATTTTGTTACATTCTCAGTAATAAACTTCAAAAAAAAAAAAAAACAAGCTTACCGTAAGCAGATAGTTAAAATCCTATTTGCTATAAATATACATTTTTAGTAACACTTTTTTTGGAAGTTTTATACATTGCAGCTAGTCTAAGGAGAAGTGGATTAGTGGACTTTTAGTGGATTTTGTTTTAAATAAAGAGTGTTCATGTATGAAATAAAGTTTAGGCAGGGAAAAATAAAGTATGAAAAAGGGAATTGGTCCAAGAGATTTCATTTTCCCCTCCTGTGGAAATGACCTGCTAGAATATCTAGAAATCAATAGTTCTGTTGATGGATAGTCAACCTTTTTAAATAGACTTCTAGTTTTATAGTACTTCTAGTTTTATGGACTTGTGGTTTATAACCCACATAAAAGATACAAGCTTTGTTTAATTTGGAATTTCCATCAGTGTTTGAAAGTCTTCATGCTTAATTCATATTTAAATAATGGCAATTAGTATCTGAATTTCCATTACATGATTTGAGGATAAAAACATTACAGAAAACCTTCAGTGTCAGCTTAATTACTGCAGCATTAATAATGATTGCTATCTTGAGGACTGTTCTTTCCTTTGGAAAACCTGGAGTGCTAAACTTCAAAAGTGAAACTTCTAGTGATTCAAAAAGATCTGTCAGTTCTCAATTCCAGTATTATCTACTTCATTTAAGGAATACACTTACTTAATGAAAGTTGGACAGAAGTTTCTTGAAAGTAGCAATTATTTCAGAGGCAATGTTCTTGGAGTTGTCTACTCTTTTAATTAAATGGGGGGTTGTTTTTTTGATCTTGTTGTTGTTATTTGCTTTTACTGACCTCCAAGCTTCCTACACTTCCAAACACATAATTTTCTTATCACAAAAGAACAGAACAATGCAAAGCAGTGTGGGTGGTTTCCAGTGTTTTATGTTTGCACACAGTTCTCCAGAGATACAACTATGATGAAAACTAATTGAAAATTCCCTGGAGTTCCTTAGGTACCCTGAGTGCTTGAAATTCCATGAAGAAATTTCTTTTTGTCAGTCCCCTTGGGAAAAAACAGAAATAATATAAACTATTCTTCTTAGCAAGCAGACAACCTTTAAGGTTAGTCAGTACTTACTATGATCTTTTGTTCATGTCCATAATTTTGAATATTCCACAGCAATTCCTTAAGTAATTGTTCAAAATGTGTGATGTGCTTGCAAAAATCATTAATTTAACATGCTTCTTAGACATATTCCTAAAGGAAAAGAAATAGTGCAAGCAAAACAGAGCAGTTATAAAATTCTGTAATTCACAGAATCACAGACTGGTATGGGTTGAAAGGGGTCTTAAAGACCATTTTGTTCCAATCCTGCTGCCATGGGCAGGGATACCTTCCACTAGACCAGGTTCCACTAGATCATCCAACATGGCCTTGAACGCTGCCACAATTTGTGCCAGGGCCTCACCACCCTCACAGGGAAGCATTTCTTCTTAATGTCTAGTCCTATCCTGATTCTTTCTTGTCACTCCAGACCCCTGTAAATAGTTTCTCTCCATCTTTTGTGTGGGGCCCCTCAGGTACTGAAAGGCCACCATTAGGTCACCCCAGAGCCTTCTCTGCTCCAGGCTGGACAATCCCAGCTCTCCCAGCCTTTCCTCCCAGCAGAGCTGCTCCATCCCTCTGCTCCCCTTGGTGCC
>JANRGV010000051.1:11852418-11862529 GCA_024734035.1 Alethe castanea
GAGCAGCTCTGCTGGGAGGGAAGGCTGCGAGAGCTGGGATTGTCCAGCCTGGAACAGAGAAGGCTCTGGGGTGACCTAATGGTGGTTTTCCAGTATGTGAAGAGAGGCCACACAAAAGATGGAGAGAAACTATTTACAGGGGTCTGGAGTGACAGGAAAGAATCAGGATAGGATTAGACATTAAGAAGAAATTCTTCCCTATGTGGGTGATGAGACACTGGCTCGGAGAAGCTGTTGCTGCCATTAGAAGAGTTCATAGGCCAGGTTGGATGGAGCTGTGACCAACCTGGTCTAGTGGAAAATATCCCTGATCAGAACAGAAGGGTTGGAATTGCATCTACGAGGTCCCATCCAACTCAAGGCTTTTATTCTATGATCTATTTTCTTTAGAAGAAGAATGTTTTTTTCCATTCAGATTGGCTTGCTGTATTAAAATTAATAGCATTCCCACTGTTATATAGCACAAGAGAGACTATTTTGGAACTGCATGCTAGGAATGCAGCAGATAGATTAAGCAAAACTCACTCAAAATGCTCTTTGTGGATACTCCTGGTGAAACATCGTCCATGCAGGTATATTTTGTTAAAAAGATGTTTGTAAGGGGAAATAAATGACGGGCAAGTTCCTGACCAATGATGGGTATGTTACATTTAACAGATTAAGCTTCATGTCTCACTGAAACTGAATTTAGATTTATTAGTGTAAGATAAATCACTATCATCTTTGCATTTGTACAACAGAAAAGTCTTTAGGAAACTTTTTATAAAAAGAACAATCAGAAAACATTCATAACACAAAAATTGCACAAGAAACTTATAAGCAAAAAGATAACGAATTCTATGTGTTATTTGGAATTGGTTTTTAGTATGATTAATGTTTTAGTAGGATAATCAAATTATAAACCAGTTATTATTGCTAGCCTAAGTAGCAGGATGCTAACATTGGATGCTCAAAGCCCAAATTTTCTCATCATCTCTATTATTCAAATTGCACCCTTGAAATCTGCGTAACACTCTTAATGTTGTTATTCATTTACCTTGTAGTATCTTTTGGGTTAAGTTCATTCTTCTGATGTTACTCCAGGTCCTAAGACTGACATAACTAGCTTTCTTCAATTAATTGGAAAAGACCTGGAAGGAGTTTACAATGAGTCATCAAGCATCTCAGTATTTTGCTAAAAGTATGATGGTTGCAGGTTGACATGGCTCTATCTCTGCATGATTCTTTATGTAGATCAGAATTTTCTTAGACCTATAATTTTCTTAAATTTGTGGTTTTTAACTTTTAAAATTAGTTTCTGAATCTATGGTTTGTATTTTTTTTCTCCTCCTTCTAAACTCTTAAGCTGTTTTCACCTGATCCACAGAATTAGACTCCTTTCATAACCAGCAACCATGTTGGGTTTTTTCAGTCTGAGGCTCTGTTAACATATTTTATCTATATTTTTTACAGCACAGAATCATGCAACTATCTGTTGAACCTCAACCAAGTTCAATCATTGTAAACACAAGCCCTACATCCTTGTCGTGATTTAAGTATATTTGAACATTGATTGAACAACATAGATTCTAGCAGATCTAAACAGAGACATCTTGTTCTGAGTAGAAGTATCATAACAATTGTGCTTCTGCTATAATGTATTTCACTATTTGAAATTACTATACCTAAAGTAAAAAAAAAAAAAGTCATTTTCATGAAAAAAAAAGCTAATAAAACTTATGCATTAATATTAGCAAGGTCAGTTTATCTCCAAGTTTCAACTAGACTGTTGCTGTTTATCATAATTAACAAGAACAAAAAACTGAAAAAAGAACTAAGCTCCCTTACAAAACAGAAGAAAAAGGCAATTTATTCAGAAGTTGAAGCCATATGAAGTAAATGCTGCCTCAAGATGTTGATTTTACTGGAGTTACCAGGAAAGAGACACAATTACTAGTTCTTCTATTTCCAGTGTACAATTTATCTCAGTGACCCTGGAGAATTCCACTATTGGTATTCAACTATAACTCAAACTATCTGACAGAGAATATTTTGTAGAAATCAATAATGCTGAATGTATTAAAGATGCAATGAGATTGTTTTATGAGTAAGCTGGGCAGTATCAAAGTACTCTAAATCCAGTAAAGCTCTAAAATCCAGTAAAGCTCTCATTTTGCAAGTGAACACACATATATTTTTATGGCAATACTTTATAAGGAGCTAAGAAGAAAATAATATTAATTTTCTTTCTTTATACATTCTTAAAAAAAAATTCTTTTCCAAAGACTCTATACATATTTTTTACCTAATAGCTTAGAATATTTTCACTTTGGTACTATTAAAAGCAAGATTAGGTTTCAATCCAACAAATGAATGTACACAGTGCCTCTGGTCCAGCACAGATGTCATTTATATATAAAAATTGTATACATAAATATATAAATTTTTATAGTTTGCATATATGCTCAAATGTTTTGATGGCCTAGGAAAAGAAAAAAAGAAATAGAAGAAAACTTCTAGAACTCTCAGTTTGACAAAGTCTGCCAGAGCTACAAGCAGGCTGAAAAGAGCAGAGCAATAAGCATGATTTTTTGGTTTGATTTTCTTTTTGCAATGGTTCTTTTAAGGTCAATTCTACATTTCCTTCTTTCTTGATGATGTGATTGTTAAATTTTTATCTCTTTTATACCATTATAATTATCTGTTTAAGTTTGCTCCTAAACAGAGACACCAGAATTGTTTTTTATTATTGTGCCTGGCTGCAGATTTGTCCTCCCCATCTTCATAGATAGCACTGAAGTGTGTCTCCTGTCAGAACTGGAATTAAAATATCATGTTACAAATCAATGGATATGAAGGATTGTTCAATACTTTTTCATAGTAATTTGGCTTTCCTTTCTTAATGTTTCAAACTTTGAGGTTTTAAGGGCATGAGTTTGTTTCCTGGTAGCCTGTCAGGAAGGCTGCTCTACAAGTATTTACAGTTGTGTTTGTGATTGCAACTGGGAATAATCCCAGACATTGCTTGTTTTCAGGTGTCTGCAGAAAGGCTCAAATCTATCTGATAGAGGGAGATTAGAACTGCATTTGCATTTCACTCTGCTTCTTCCATAAAACTTTAGACTCAGTTGTCTATCCCAGAACTTAATAGTTATCTTGATATATTTTTTAAAAGTATGAATCTTTTCAGCTTTTAGAAGTATGAATATTTTTTTCATACTTTTAGAAATATGAATCTTTTCAACTACATCTTCAGTTAAGTTACCTTCCCTGAATCCAGCATACTTTTTAAAATTTGTGTAAAATTTTGGGAACAAAGCAATGGACCACAGTACCTCCTGTTATGCTTAAGAAAAACTCCTAAGAAAACAAAACCTTAATAAACTCTTTTAGACGTTCAGTTTTTGATTGTGCCACATACAAAGGTAGGTAGTTAATTTCACTATCATGTGTGAGTACAGTGCACTAATTTCTTTATCAGGTTGGACAATCAGTCTGGAACAGCAGAAGTCTGTCTTTTCTAGATATCAGGTGATATGTAATGTCACCTGATATGTAATTATAAAGCTTGATTTAATTTGTACTTAACAGGTATATTTATTTTAAAAGCCACAGCAAGTAGTGATTGTGGGTCATGTCTCTCTAAAATGTTGTCCTTTAAAATTTTTATTTTCAAATTACTAAATTATATGGTTCTTGTAAATAACATCAGTAAACATTTCACATTTTCATAAGTAAAAACTTCAAATAGTAACAAAGTGACCAAGGCCATAGAAGAGATACCATGAATTTCCACTGTCCAAAAGAATTAGTTGAAAGACTTTGATGTGATAATGTCACTTCCTCTCACTTGCACTACGAGTTTGCACCTTGTCATCCAACCTTGTGTGCTTAGGAAGGTGTCTGCAGAGTATCTGCAGTAGATATTTTGCTCCACCTACAGTAGGTTGCTACACCAAAGAAAGTACCTCCCCCCTTTGACCAAAAAAGATGATTTGATCAGTTGTAAATTAACCTAATGACTGGTTTTGACCACAGGTCTAACTCTTAAACAGAAAAAAAATTAGATAATTCCATTTCTACCTCTTGTTTACATTAAAAATAGATTGCTTTTCAATCATATTCCCTTCTCATTTCAGACATGAAGTGTTTTTCTGCTCTAAATATTATTATTTCTGAAAGAAATTAGATGACAGAAATGTTTTTCTCTGTAAGTTCTTACAAGTCTTGTTATAAGACCTGAATAATAAGCAGTTTTTCTATTCTCATCACACATTTCCTCCTAATTCTGACAATATACAGAAGAAAAAAACTGCACAAGGCACAGAAAACTTTAAATATTCTCTTTGATAGAAAGAAGTTTAAGAATATTGGGACAGATGAAGAAATTTTGAAGCCAAGTTAATATGACATTTTTTATAGATTTCAAGATATTGGAATAAACTTACAAGTCTATCAAGCAGCAAAAATTGTTTTGCAAGTAACTAGACATCTTAATTGATTTCCAATGGCACTTTATTGCCTGTGTTTGACAAAATATTAAATGTTTTGCACTTGTTTGTAGGTCGTTTTCCTCATCTGAGAACAAAAGAAGTAAAACCCCCACACTTTTAAACCAAACAGTCAGCAATTTGCACAGCATTTTGGTCTCTGAATCAATTTATTGCTATAGTTATTGTCTTACCTCTTAATTTTTAATAGCTATGACTATTTTTATATAGCTTTTTATGAAAACAACGAATTCACAGTTAAAGAAAAGCTCTCCTGGATTTATGTTTGAATTCCTTATTTATATGGTTAGTTTGTAATTCACTTCAGATGGTATAATGAAGTCAGAAAAAAGCCAGAGTTTGTTGGAGTGAGAGGACACAACAAACCCAACAAAACCACAGCCTAAACCCTAAACCTTTAGATACAGGAACTATATTCATCTGCAAGTGATTCTTTGTGCTCTTTGCAGAAATTAATTGGCGTAGGACAGAGGTGCAGGGTATTGCATTTCAAATTTTTAAATACCTGTGTGCTTTTTGTTTGAGCTGATCAAGATCTTCAAAAAGTCACTTCTAATTTCAGCAACTGCAGTCGATAAGTGACATGAGATGAAGTGGTGTTCCTTTCTGACAAGAAAGATATTTCTCACCAAACATTGTCAGGGGTTTTGTTGGTTTGGTGTGTAGGTTTGAGGTTGGTTTTGTTTCTTTGTTTTGTTTTCTTTTTGTTTGTTTACTTGTTTTGTTCGGTGGTTCCCCCCCCCCTTTTTTTTTTTCCAATTTAAAGAGATATCTGGATATTTAAACACTTCCAGAACTAATTCATAATTATCATTGTGCCTTGATTTAAGAGGCAGATGTTAAGTTTTTCTGCTTAAAAAGATAATCACTTTTCTCTGAACATAAAAAAAAAAAAATCTATAATTTCTTATACTTTACATTATGAATTATGTTATATATGCCTTATATTTTGGTCTATAGTTTTAAGGCTGCATTCCAAGGACAAAGAAAGGGACTGGTTTCCTGATGGGGATAAGAAAAAGAAGTATGTGAATAGGAATGAGCTGCCTTTGAGAAAAAAACAAATGAATTGTTTGTTTGTTTGTTTGTTTGTTGTTTTTGTTTGCTTTTTTACAGTGGGTAATATACTTTGAAATGTGTGTATTGGGGGATTGGAATATATTTAGACACGTGGTCGTGAGTATATTTTGGCTTTGTTTAATAAGGACGCCTTGAAATGATATCTGTGAGAATGAACAGTTTTAACCAGAGAGGTTATGTGCTATAAATATGTTACAGCTTTGGATGTTATCCTGGATGTTACTAATTTTGTTCTGGCAGAACTTGAGTAATGTGGATACATAAAGAGCTAGAAATTCCTCATAATGTTTCATTCACTGATTAACGTCCCCATAATTAATGTTTTGATTGTCTTAAAGATAAAAAGCAATTATTGTTGAATCTTATAAATTATTTAAGTATTACTTAGCCTCTCTTTAATTTCAGTTTCATCTGATTTATTGTGTTTTTAAGCTCCTTTTAATAACCTTACATATTGTTATAGAGGGAGAATCCACAATGATTGCAAAGTTTCATGCTTATAGTAATTTCAGTTTCCTTGCTTTAATAAATGTGTTACTTTCTATCAAGGATGGTGTGATTTAAGGACTCCTATAAGAATCCTTTAAATTTTTCACCCCAGAATACGTGACCAAGATCTTTCTGCATATCAGTTTATTGAAACCATAAATGTATTGCAAGAAAAATATGCATTTACTGTGCTCCAAATAAAATAATCCTCATACAATATTTTTTCATCTAGAGACCAACTTCTTATATCATTCTGTCAGAAGAATTTCTATTTTTCAAAGTGGTTGAGAATACTTTTTAATTTTTAATAATACAAATATGAGGACAGTTCAATTTCTGTGTTTAAATCTTCTAAGCATGGGAATTTGTTGGTGCAGTGTACAAATGATAGACTTGTCACAAGCTTATATTTGTGAGTATATATTTGCGATTATAACATGTATATAAGGGTTTTTAATAGATCCATTAAAGTACATATTACAGTCTATCAAATCAGGTAATTACAGGATTGGGTTTTTGCTATTTTTGTCATTATTTTATAAATGTTACTGATAGATAGTTTCCAGACATTTCAAATACTGTCTAGAGTTTAGAAAACATATATGTAAATTCTATAGTCATATATCAAGACAATATTTTTCTTTCATCCCACTCCTAAGCATTTCTCTAAGCATGTGCCTGATACAGGTTTTGACAGTAATGATACTGAGTGAAACCTTCACCTCCAAAACCTGAAAAGGCTTGAAATTCTTGAAATACATAAAAACAGGTGAAGTGGGGAAGGGGCAGGTGTAATATATATATAAGCAAATTTATGTCTAGTTAAAACATTGAAAGACAAAAAATGGTTAATCATACTTTATTAGAATATCATGTTTTTTCTTATGCAAAATTCATATGTATCAAACTGAAAGAGTGAAGTTTCGATCAGATATTATAAATAAATTCTTCGCTGTGAGGCTGCTGAGGAACTGGCACAGGTTTCCAGAGAAGCTGTGGATGCCCCATCCCTGGAAATGTTCAAAGCCAGGTTGGGTGGGGCTCGGAGCACCCTGGGAGAGTGGAAGGTGTCCCTGCCTATGGAAGGGATTTGGAACCAGATGGTGTTTGAGATCCCTTTCAACCCAAACCTTTCCTTGATTCCATGATCTTCAAGTATTTTTAATTTCAATTCAGTTAATGTTTTTATGCGTCTCTAGTTCTACAATTTCACTTCATAATGAAATATTAATATTTTTTAGAAAAAAATTCATAGATTTTTTTTTTCTATTTTTGGTGTAGACTATTTTTTTTAAGTTTTAGAACTCCATAAAATTCATTGTCTTAGAGGTCAGGAGTTATGCCTTTACCTCACTGAAGCAGAGGAAAATTTGCACCAATGAATCTTACCAAGAAAGTTAAAATCACCTTCCTGTACCTTTTGCCATAGAAGTAAATGATATTTTGAAAAATATTCAAAAATGTTTTTGAATCTGTATCAAAGAATAGCTTAACATTCTGTAAATGCGATTAAAAAAGAAATAATTTTTAAAAACTTTGTTTGTTACAGGTTTAATTTGGCTATAAGTTTATCATCCCTAACCTCGGCAAGTCTTTCTTCTGAAGACTTATTGAAGATTTGCCACTAGTTTTTCATCTTTGCTTTTAAAAAACTATATATTTAGTCTCCCTGTGTTTCTTTTTATAATTGACAGTGCCTTATATTACCACATAGCACTTCTTTTCCTGTCACATCATTTTTTCTGATCAAAAATTCTATTTTTAATTGACATATCATTAGCTCTTCCCCCAATTTTTAAATTATAATTTTTATTTTATTTCTCTATGACTAACATATTTACAGAGTTTAAGCAGCTCCAGATTTGACAGTACACATTCAATCATCCTGCTAATTTGGTGGTACCTTCTCAGATAAACTGCTTAAGTATAAATTCCTTTTTTATCTGCTTTAGTTTTTGTAATTTTGTAAGCTCCATAGAGACTATGCAACTTACAGAACAGTAATGCTTCCACCTGTAAAAAATGAGAGAACCTACACATGGTGATAGTCTAGTTGAATAGCTAGAAAATATTAGCAATCAGACAAACAACAAAACAACAGTATTGGACTCTGTCTTTTCTCAATGAGCAGATGAATGCTGTGTCCTAAGCAGATTTCTGTTTATTAGCATTAATTTTTCATAGAATCATTGAATCATAAAATGGTTTGAGTTGTAAGGGACATTAAATAGCATCTGCAACTCCCCAGCCATGGGCAGACACCTTCCACTAGACCAGGCTGCTCAAAGCCCCATCTAACCTGGCCTTGAACACTTCCAGGCACGAGGCACCTTTGCTCTTGAGTGCTGCCTTCTATTTCTACCATGAACAATTTCACTCTTTGAGCAATATTATTTTGGCATGCTGCAGTCCAGGACACAATATCCAAATGCTTTTTTACACAGCCTGGGAAAACTTCTCCAGTTTCTGAATTACCTGTACCAGAAAACATCCCTGGAAATTCTTATAGAGGCTTAGTCAGTAGTAATTCATGCTATAGAAATATTTGGGCTTTAAGTCTTATCAACTTTTTTAATTGGGTAGAAATTTTATGAATTTTTTTAAGCATGTGTCATCTCTCCCTCTTCTTAGAGATCTCATCAAGCGAATGCAAACTCTAAAAATGGACTGTTGAGCCTGCTGGACAAGCCATGTTCCACACCTTTGCAAAGAAAATAGTGCTCATACTTTATCATCAGTTTTCAGGAATTATAGCAGTAATAGATGTTTTTTGAGAAAGATTTCTAGCTCTTCATCCCAGTGTGCTGACAAGTCTCTTCTGGTGATAAAAGCAAGTTTAGAAAAAGTAAATATGGATCTCACCTGCCATGGCTTACTTTCCAAAGGAGGAAGTTGTTGGCAATGTAATGCTGGCTGCACAACTTCACAGTTACTTTGTAAATATCTGTAAAATGCATCGTGTGTAAAATTATCACTTCTTGAAAACTTAGTGTGGAAGCCTTTGCTGGCATATTTGGGTCACCTCATGCATTTCTTCAGTATTTGATATTTGCAGTGTCTTATTTCCTTTTGTCAGTTATTGTGGTGCTTCTTGTACCTTGTATCTCGATTATTATTTAGAATTCCTCAAAATTTCTGCAGTGTTGAGACAGCAATCATTGTCAGACTAAAATAAATCTGAAACAACTGCTTGTTATTTTTCTTTTGTAGGAGAAGGTAATACAGAGTCTTCTGAAGGAGCATTTAAGCATGAGATACAAGTTATTAAATTAGAATCCTCTGCAGTCTCTTTTTGACTGCAGTAAAAGATATTCTGCATTTTTTCTTCTCCAACTTCTCCATTATTTTTCTTTTTTTAATCTAAATTATACCATCTACTTGGATAGGGGATTTACTATGTTTGTGTCTTCTTACAGTGTTTTTGCTACTGGTTTTAATTTCAATTCTGTTTAATACAAATTGCAGACAATACACTGGGCTGCCTTTCTTGTCAAACTTGGAATACTTAGTCAAGCATACCATAGAACAATCAATGAGAGAAATTGCTTCTGTTTCATAAAAGTGTACCTAAAAACAAAATTTTAGCCACATCTTGTATACATGAAATTGAATATTTTCTTTAAATTTAATGCTTTAAATAATTCTGAGAACTCACATACTAAAATTATTCTGTGTACCTGTGTACTTCCTCAGTGTCTAGAAGCTGAGTAAGAGGGGACTGAAGTCCAGTAGTGTTTGACCCTTGTGTAAAATCACAATTCCTGGCTTTCTTACATTAGGGAACTTTCAGTGGAAAACTATGCAAGGGAAAAAGATTTGTTTTGAAAATGATGATTTCTAAAAGCATATGTCAGGGTAGCTTTGATCAATTTTCAAGGATTTTTCAAACTTTTGAAATTTTGTCAAAATTCTTCATTTAAATGTTCTTCTATAAATTTAAATGTTTTTCATTGTTCTTGCTTGAACTTCAGGGTTTGGAGCAGCTGTGGTTTTGGGGTTGTTTTGTTTTGTTTTGCTTTTTTACAATATACATTTCTCATACGTTTCTCACA
>JANRGV010000051.1:11862629-11897804 GCA_024734035.1 Alethe castanea
CCTGCAAGGTCTAACCCCATAGTTGCACATGCCAAACTGACTAGGAATTTACTTCTTCACTATGCCCCCACAGTCAAATATCAGTCTCCAGAGGGAAAACAATATCCAAAATAAATTTAATTTTTTAAAATTTTGACTTAAACAGTATATTTTGATTTGTTTTTCTGGTACCAGAACGTAAATCAGACCCTTAGTTCTTCAATTTTTCTCTTTCAGATCTCTGGAAAAACATAGCTTTGACTTGCAGTAGAGTGTGTGTGTTTCTACTCTTTCTGTATTCATTTTTTTTCCATTTGAATTTAGAATCAAATAGGAATTTAGACATTCTTATTTGATTCAGAAATATGGTTTTGTGAATGTGTGCTTTTTGTTCCATCGATTTTCAAACCCAGGTTGGATGGGACCCTGAATAACCTGGTCTAGTGGAAAGTGTCCTTGCCCATGGCTGAAGGTTGGAGCAAGGTGATCTTTAAAATCCCTTCTAACCCAGACTACTTTATGATTCTATAATTCCAACGAAATGCACTAATCTTTCTTTTAGAAATAATTTTAATCCTGCTTTTTGCATCTATTGTATTTTAGGTAAATAATCATATATGGAAAAGAGCTATAATACTGCTTTTATCTCCTCTTCAATATTTGTTGTGATTTTGTGTGGGTATTTTCTATTTCTCTGCAGATAAGTCTTGATTTTACTTAGTAACAAAATAAATCTCATTGTCTAAGCTTGAATACATATCCAATGTTTTATTATGGGTCATCTATCTCTACCTCTTAATTAATTAATTGCTGAGTGATCTCTCCCTATCCATATCTTGACCCATGGGTTTTTTGATACATTTTTTTCTGCCCTGTACAGCTGATGAGGGGGCTGATTAAGTGAATTTTGTGGGCTGCTGGCATCCAGCCATGGTCAACCCACCACAGTCAGTCAATAGTGTAAATAATGTGGTGTAAAATATCTTGGGCAAGAAACATTTATTTACCAGAAAACAGCCTAAGATTGTAGCATAGTGTGCTTCATGTAAAATATGCTCAAATCCACATAAACACAGAGATAAAATAGCTCTATTCCGAAGATCAAATTCTCCTGCTCTGTGTGTTAGCACAGCTCCCATGGGCACCCTTATGACATAATTTACATCTGAACACAGTTAGTCTAACTTAATTGCAGCTTTGTGTATAATTAATTACATTATCAATCTGTCTCCTTAATGTTCGTTTGGATTTACAAGTTTTTATGATATTAGAAGAACAAAGAGGAATACAAAAAGCTGTGGATTCTTAACTTGGATTTTAATACATTCAGCAGGTTTAGACCCATGAGGAGAACCAAAAAAACAAAACAACAAAATAAAACCAAGGAAGACTGTGGCAAAATGTAATTAGGAAGCATATTTTAATGTATTCCAAAACAATTTTTATCCACTTTGGTATCTTTTTTTTATATATACTTTTGTTGGCTTCTTCCTAATTGCTCTGTTATTTAATAAAATTCTGGTAGTGGTGGGAATAGATGCAGTAGGGGTTGTTTTTGTGAGGAAAAGCTTTTACAAAATTGTTAGGATGCATATGATAAATTATCACTTTGGTTTATGATTTCTGTTTGTTTGGCTTTTTTACCATGCAGAGAACCTCATACATATTATGGTTTCATGGTTTCATCTTACTCAGTCTTCTACCTAGCTACTGTGTCTGCATGCTGTGTATCCCCTAAATTCACTCTTAGACTAAATTTATATTTTTAGCTTTTAAATAGAGAGGCCTTATCTTTAACTGAAATTATTTGTTTTGTGAAAGAGCTGGATTAAAACTGTCTGATGCTCTTCAGTTGCCGTTTATTCTGTTTTAAGTCTCAAAAACCCTAAATTACATTTTGAACTACAGTTTCATGTACCTTCAATCAAGAAAATTTCTGTGAACAAAGAGAGCACTGACACTGATGGAACAGAGAACAACAACCATATTCAGGGAATTGACATGAGAAATTGCAGGAATCTAGTATGAAACTATCCACCCTTAAGGTCTGCAGTGAGAATTTACCACAACATACAAAAGAGACCTGAAATAGAATATAAGGGGACCCATAGACGGAGATGCAGATAGCTGAAGATATTTGACCTTCAGATGAATTCCCACTCAAGCTATTCTTGAATTCACACCAGTTTTATTCTAAAACAGATTTTGAACATGATCTTACTGCTCAATCGCTTTAAAATTGTTTATGTTGAACAACCTATCTAGCACTGTAGTACCTAGATTTTCACGAAGGAGAAGGTCTATCTATATGGGAGGAGTTTCTTCATTGTACCGGTTATGTAGCATTGGAATGGGCTGCCCAGGGAGCTGGTGGAATCACCAACCCTGAAAGTGTTCAGGAAATGATTGCATGTGGCACTCAGTGCCACGTTCTGGTTGACAAGTGAGTGATTGGTCAAAGCTTGAACTTTGTAATCATGGAGGTTTTTCCAAATTTAATAATTCTATGATTTTATGATTCTATTTTCCCAAAAGCACGAGAAGAAACCAATCAAACACAGCCCCTGATGCACATCACTACTTTCACCTCCTTTTTGCATTTACCCCTCTGGAATTACTGCTGCCATGTTTATTAATAGCCCTTGGGTCTCTCACTGCAGCTGCTCACTCCAAATGGAGTTGCTCTGGCTCAGACACCACTGTGGTTTCTCCTTTCTTTGGAGGCTGACCCTCAAGGACTGGATGCAGAGCCACAACACAATCCAAGTGCTGTCAGAGTCCAGGCAAGCTTCCTTCAGGAAGAGATGCTGTGATGGGAAAGGGATTTTTGTACAGTGTGAACATTACCCAGGAAAAGTGCCATGAAGCAGCTGAGCCAGGAGAGGTTCTTGGATGCTGACTGAAGAGTGTTTGGTTGTTCCACCGTGTGGTGTCAGTATATAAGGTATGGAGAGTTGCAGTAGCTGCCTGAGGTCATCCAGGAATGCATTGTTATACAAGGAACTCAATTACAGATCTCATGAGTCAGCCTTCAGTCACTTGGTTAATAAACCATGATGCCTTTCTGAAGCAATGTTAGTAAACACTGTGGCCTTTAAAAAAAAATTTAGGCAAATTATCTTTTTTTCATTTAATTTTGTTTTTTAGTGGAATAAGCTTTCACAACTTACCATCATCCCCTCAGAAAGCTTTTTCCAAATATCTCCAGTAATTTCAGCACTTCTATACAAACTGAAAAATAAAATATGTTCTTCAGGTTAGGTTGTTTATAGCTATACCTTGTCATTCTAAAGAGAATTTTGAAGGTAAATATCCATTTTAGAATATCAGCATCATCCCTCTCTATATAATGTAAGGATATACAGCACTAAAATCTAATTCAACAATTATGTAGTGGTAAAATGTTGAAAAATCTTTTCAAGTGCACTGAAATAAAAACTAGTAGATTGGTCACTCTAAGATAGCTGATTGTTCTTATCAGTAAAACTGGTGACTGATACCTGCAGCAGTTTGTCATGTAACTGTCTAAGTATCTACCTGCTTATGCAAAATTTCATACACATTTAAAACATCCTGATGCCCCTTTCCTCAAATCTTGAGGATACATATTTTAATATTTTCTAACATAATTAGAAGGAAAGAGCCATGCCATTTTTATTATTTAATAATACAATTGTTTTCTCAGCAAACCAGATTCAATAAGCACACCATTTATATATATATATATATTTCTTTTATATATATATGTGTGTGTATATATATATATATATACATATATATACTATATGTCATACTATATTGTCCATACTATGCTGCCTACTTATGCTTAAAACCCTTATTCTGGGCAGAAGACATGTGATCACGTATTAGTATTTTTAACAAGTATTCTGACTGTAAGATTTACAAGGAAATGGATTTTTAGGCACAAGATTTCTAATTTATCATCACTTTCATTTCAGTTATTTAGTGAAGTAGTGGTGGAAATGAAACATGTACATGCTGTGAAAAGCTGATGAATCCATCTGCATGCAGTCATTCTCCAGCCAATGAAAGGTGGATAAGGCAAAGTGAAAAGGAATTGTCTCACTTCAGAAGAACACTTGAAAAACAGCCTTGGGTAATTGCAAAATGTTTAATATTAAAGCATTTTTAAAAAGATCTGCTGAGCACGTTACTTCTCTCTTTAAAAATATAGAAGATTAAACTCATAACATTTGTCGCAGTTATTGGTTAAATGGCTTAAATATTTCTCTTATTACCCAAAAGCCTGTAGGAATCCAGCAGCAGTATTCATTACTGTCTCTCAGGATGTCTCCTGTAAAATTAGCCATATTTTCTAACTTGATAGAAGTCATCTCACATGTATCAAACAGGAGTAAATGTCTGTGGACAGAAAAGGAAGAGAAATTTCAGCCTGAAATGTAAGCTCTCTCTTTTGTGCAGGAAAACTTAGATTATTCTATTCCTATCTAGACTAACATTACAGAGGTGATCCGATACAGCCAGCATGGCTACATTAAGAACAAATTGTTTCTTAACCATTCTGGTGGCCTTCTGTGTGATTGTTGACTGCAACAATCAACAGGAGAAGACAGGCTGATGTCACCTACCTGGAATTCAGTGACTTCTGTGACTTATTCCACATTGTCCCGCATGACATCCTTATTTCCAAATTCGAGGGACATGGCTTTAAAGGGTGGAATATTTGGATAAAGAATTAGTTGGATGGACACAACCAGAGAGTTTTGTCCAATGGTTCTGTGTCCATGTGTAGATGGCCCTTCAGTATCTTTATCAATGACAGAGACAGTGGGATTGAGTGCAGCCTCAGCAAGTTTGCAGATAACACAAAGCTGAACAGTGCAGATGACACAATAGAAGGATGGCATGCATTCCAAAGGGACCTGGGCAAATGTGAGAAACTGACTCATGAGAACCTCATGAAATTCAGTAAGTCCGAGTGCCAGGTGCTGCACCTGTGTCAGGGCAATCCCAGACATGAGTACAGACTGGGAGAGAAGTCACAGAGAGTAGTCTGCAGAGAAGGACTTATAAGTACTCGTAGAAGAAAAGCTGAACAGGAGACAGCAGAGTGTGCCAGCAGCTCAGAAAGCCAGGGGAATCCTGAGCTGCATCAAAAGAGGTGCAACCAGCAGATGTGGAAGGGGATTCTCCCCCTCTACTCTGCCTTCCTGAGATCCGAAGTGGAATTCGGAATCCGGCTCCAGGGTCTTCAGCACAAAAGAGTTGAGGACCATCTTATGATCATAGAGCAAGTCCAGAGTGGGGTCAAGAAGATGATAGGAGAGCTGGAGCACCTCTCCTATAAAGACTGGTGGAGAGATCTGGGTGTGAACAACTTCTGGGCTGTACCCCTGGAGAAGGCTCTGGGGAGACCTGATTGCAGCATTTGACACACTTCAACCTACTGAAAGTGGCTTATAGAAAAGAGGGAGAGAGACCTTTTTAGACATGAAAATAAGGTAAGGAGATAGACAAGGGAGAAGAGTTTTAAACTAAAAGAGGAGAGATGATAGGGGAAAAAAAGGTTTACTCAGAATGATGGAGCGCTGGAACAGGTTGTCCAAAGAAGCTGTGGATGTCCTATCCCTGGAAGTGTTCAGGGCCAGCTTGGATGGAGCTCTGAGCAGCCTGGTCTGGTGGATGTCCCTGCCCATGGCAGGGGGGTTTGGATTAGGTGATCCTTAAGGTGATCCAACCCAAAACATTCTATGATTTCTTGGTTCTATTATTCTGATTCTGTGATACAGAGGGAGCACAAAAGTAGTAATTCCTAATGTGCCTAGATTAGAGCATTTTTGTCACCGTGTTGCCATGCTGGCACACACTGATCTTTGCTCCTGTGCAGCTGTCACAAAAGCTCCAGCCTCCACCTGCCTCATGGGACTTTTCATTTATCCTTGATTTTAGGCATCTTTTTGCTTTTGTTCTTTCTCCTTGTTTGCCATGGGTTTTTTTTTTTTGACAGCAAGATGCCAAGAATATATTAGATTTCTTTTTAATCTTTTATTTTTTAAAACTTAGTGTGAAAATACAGGGCTCAGGAGAATCTTCCTGTTAGTCAGATGTGTATTAGAATCTACTTTTCATATCCCTGATCCTTCCTAAATAGATTTTCACTCTCCCTATTTTAAGAGTAATATGAGTTAAGAGCAATACAACTGAAGGAACATAAACCCTTATTTTTTAGGTTATTGTATAGAAGAAAAGAGCTCCAGCTATCATATTAACATTTTGAAGTCATGCACATTTCATTATAGACATTTCCAGTTATAGGTGCAGTTATAGGTGTCTCTGTATTCAAAGAGTTAAAATTACAATGAAGGACAAAAATTGTGTGCTTTTAATTAGAAAATTGGTTGTTAATATATCATTGCCTGCTGCCATATAATTGTCAGGGAAATTGTATTTTCCTTCTGCAATTTTGGTTTTCTGGGTTTTTTGGAGGAAGAGGAAATCTTTTCTTTCCCCCAGTCAATCTGTGAAAACATAAAAAATATTTATGCTTCAGTTACATTCCTAAGGGATAAATAGCAGTGAGGTAGGTAACTCAAACTGAATTTCAATGTAAGTTAGAGACATCTCTGCCTTTGCAAATTTCTCCCACTGTAGAAAGTCAGATTTTTAGCTATAGCACATGCTTTCCCTTGGTGGCATTAGGGAGCACCCTTATAATTAGAAACTTGCAATGAAATCTTAATGAGAAACATGAGACAATATATCATAATCTAATATAACGATACCTATTAGAATGTTAGAGCTCAACTCATCAGTAGTATACTTACGAATACTTATCTTCATTTTTAGGGAATTTTTGTAATTTAATGGATGGGTATAATCACCAAAAAGACTGAAAGGAATACCTGATTGCAGACTGACCCTGGAGCAAATTGTGATATAATTCATATTTCAGGCAGGACAGGGCTAGTTTACAGAGAGAGTAAGACTTTTTCATTTCAATAGTTACAGCTGAATAGTGAGAAATTCCAGCAAGTCTTGCAGTCCTCGTTATTTTATCATAACAACAGCAGTAAAAATAGGCAGAGTGTGTCCTTTATGGGCAGGAATGTGGTCAGAATGACCTGATCAGTATTCTCCACCTTCGCATTTTTGTGGCTGATAACAATGACGGTCATCTGGTAACAGATTTTTAACACTGATTTGGAAATATATTGCATATATATTAATCAAAGGGTTTTCCTTTTTGAATTATAGATCAGAGACAATAGAATGATTAATAATACAACAACAAGGTTGCTCTAAAGGAAGTTTCAGAAAAGTGTTCCATAAGCACAGCAGGATGTGCTTTTACATCTGTCTGAAATACATTTTCTTGAAATTCCTGGAGATGAATCTTTTTCGAGTGCTCACGTATTTGTACGACTAATATAAAGAGTCATTTGTCAGAATTCATAAGGTCTGTCATTTGCAGATAGCTGTCATGAGGTTTTTACACATTCATAATCTTCTACACTGCAAAATACTCAGACAATGTGATTTTAGCCGCTTACAGAAAGATTAACAGTATAGCAACCAACAGCTAAAAATGTAAAAATATTAATTTTCAACAGTATTATTTTTTTCTTGTAATATATCCTTTTCTCCTATTGCCTATTTATATTTCTATTTCCCATTTTCTGCTACTGCTGCTTATCTCTTTTTCCTTTCATCCTGTTCTTATTTTCCCTTTTTTAATTATTCTTCCTCTTTCTTCTTGACACTCTCATTACATTTATTTTTATAAAGTCTCGTTAGAAGGGAGAGAACACTATTAGCAGTCCTGAGATTTTCATGGTTATGAATTTCCAGTAATGAATGTCTTTTATATCATGATTTTACATTAGAGAAAATAAACTGGAACATGAAAGCACAGCTTAGGCTGAATGAGAATTTCCCTTTTAAAGTTATATTAGTTGTATTAGTGGATAGATAAAATTTTCTCCTGCCTGCAACCAGCACTACCTCAGCTCCCTCTCTACTCCTGGGTTCAGCAACCTTCCCTCCTGCTCCTTCCCAGGTCAATTAGGGCAGACAATTTGAAAATATATGTACAGTGTGAGAGTGTAGCATGATTATGTATTGGCCAATAGATGAATAGCAGATATCTTGGGTGAAGCAGCTCATAGACCAAGCATTGAGACTCACTGGCCCTGATGGAACATCAGAGTTTTCTGCAAACATCAATCAGCCTCTGCTGATACTTGAAGATCCCTGATGTTGAATCACTGTCTTCTGATTCTTTGTTTTTCACATGTCACCCCAAGGGTTTTATAACTTTTCATGTCAGTGTTTTCCCTTTTGAAAGTCAGAGCTGCTCCCAGTGCTTCAGCAGTGACACTTCTGAGTTTTCACTTCTGTCTTATCTTGTATCATTTTAGCTCACATGCTTCCTCAAGCATTGAAACCAAGTTCCCAGTAACAGAGAGCCAAGGTCCAAATGCAGCCTGGGGACACAGAAACCTGAGTCCTTGGGGAAAGGTGACTCTTGGTCCCTTCCTCAGCCTGCAAGACCTGCCAGCATCTCCATTCCTCTGGCAGTGTCTGTGGAAGGAAGTGCTTCTTTTTCACATTCAGCCCCTATTTCTGTGCTATAAACAGCTGTTGCCCTTCCTCCAGAGCTCCTGAAATCACAGCAGCCACACATAATTCTTGTACAGTTTGAGCCCCTCAAGCAGGATCATTTCAGCTATTCTTAGATTATATATCATATGTCTATAAGCCTATCTCATTCTCTTGAGCCTGAAAATTTTTACTGAAGATATCTCTTCTGCAGCATTTCAGTATTTCCCTCTGTCTCTCTTGATTACATATGTTGTTTTTGATACTTAATTTGGAAAAAGACCTAACATAGGAAAAAAGTACAAAATTCTTCTGGTTTTGGAAGCTGTAAGACTTAGGAACTTTAGTTATCTTCTCTTGTTGGCTTCCTGATGTAAAATGCCTATGTTGATGCTATATGAGTGGGAAATAATAATTGCATGGATTTTATCCTTTCGTACTTTCAGCAGTAGATCCTTTCTGTCACATAACTAATTCCAGCAAAGTATCTATGTTTGAAGAGAATATGGAAGTGCAAAATGGAGCAGAATAAAAATAAGTAGGGACAAGTTAAAATGTTTGAGGGGGGGAAAAAAAAAAGTCATTTGGTGAATTAAAATGTTGTCATGAAGGCAATATTTTCCATTTGCTAATTTAAAGAAAATGGAGTTTTGGGCTATAAAAGTAACAACAATGTATTTTTTTCTTATTTTCATTGCTTAAAACTATTTTGTTTCCTAAAAAAGAAAAAAGTGACTAAAATAGAGGAAAGACAGTGCAGATGCTGAGCTATTAGACTGAATTTTAGGGACACTGACTCTGTCAGTGGGTAATGACATGGGACCTAGCTATTGCAAGATACACTATGCCTAAACTTGACTGTGGTGCCCAGGGGTATTTTGTATCTTACCATGGGTGAAAATTCTTATGCCCTTGATCCGGTCCAGCCAGATCAGAAACTATGAGACCATACTAAAACATTGCCAATTAAAAATGTTTTAAAAATCAAGGGAACAGGAGCAGTTTTTCAGTAGGCTCATTTGTACTCATTTATATGTAGTTCTGCATAAATTCTTTTCTGTACTTTCAGGTCACTTATAAACTTGGGAATTTTGAGTAGCACCATTTTTTCATTTGCATTTACATTTTGCAATGAAAAGTATGTTTTAACCAGGGCAGAGGTCCTGGAGGTACCTCTACATATCTGACACAATTATTGATAATTACAAAGCCATAGCTGCATGGACTTTAGCATTTAAGATTATGTTATTTCTCTCCTCTTCCCTCAGCACTGGCTTTTTTCTATAGTTTCATAAATGTGTTATTGCTCTGAGGGACACTTCTACTATAGATTTCCTTTTTTATATTGGTTTGTAGGACTTAGATTAAAAAGGAAGCCCAATTCTATTAAGTCATAACACCCATCAAAAGTGAGTGCTACATGTACTAGTAAGGATTAATTTCTAATTTTTCTACTTAATGACAATTATATCATTAAATTAATAATAGAAAACCTAAGAAGGAAAAAACTATAGCATATCAGTAAGAATTCTGTGGAAAAAAACCCCAGATTTTCATCGATTCCTACTGCCTTATCTTTTAAATTCACTATTGTTGTGAATTCATTTCATCAATCCTCAAAAGTTTCTTTGTCCCAAACCATAAGTAATACCTTTAATTCCTTTAGCAGATGGCACAATCACAGTAAGCTGCCTGAAGGGAAAAAAAGGGGTGGTAAATTTTGGAAAAATGAAATAAAAGATAGTCCTACTCTTATAACAGTGTGGTTAGGACTCTTGTGTTAACTCAGAACAGCACAGTTTCTTCAGGTTTTCTTTGACAAACTGCAAACTAATTAAAAAAGGATCCTATGAAATAATATTAGGAAAGCATTATTTTAACCAGTAAAAAAAGGTCATGTCATCTTTTGATAGTATATTTCTAACTGGATAAATAGGGTGACTTTTAAGCTGTATCAAACTGTGATAATCTAGTTTCATCAGAGTCTTGGTTTATCTGTAATGTGTCTGTCTCGACATATATTGAGTTAGAAGCATTAAGGATTTCAGAGCAGTTCCCAAATTCACCAAATGCATAAAACAGGTAGGAGTTTAGCTGCAAACTCTTCATTTTCCTTGATCATGTAGCAGGCCAAAATTCACAAGCATTATCAAGGTAAATACTCAAGTGAATATTTGTGCAAATATTTAGCCACAACTGTTTCTTTTGCAAACATCTTTTGCAAACAAAAACTTTGTCATCTACAAATATTTGCGGAAATGAAAGAAAGAATCCAGTAAGTAACCTAACAAATTCTCTTCTCCTAAAAAGGCTTTGGGATTTTCAGCGTGCTTAGAAATTTTATAAAATATAGTTTTCTACCTGTGAAAAAAATGTAAGAACAGTGTTTAATTGGATGATAGTTTTACAGGTAAAAAAAAAATATATTTCTAGATCTGTTGCTCATAGCTGTTCAAGATGGATGACAGACTGGATTTATGAGCCTCTCACAATTACTCAGTGGTTAGGAGACCAAATACTAAGCAGTGAATCAGCTGCTTAATGGTTGATACAAAGTCTCTTACCTTAGGTGAAGATGAGATCCCCAAGGACCCATTACATTCTGAAACTCTGGAAAACATCTCAATCAGTAGTTTTCAGCATGAGACCTTACAGATCCAGGGGGCTTTCTAAGTCTGTAAAAGGTGACTAACAAAATCCTTTCTTATTTTGATGATTGCTCACATTTCCTCTTCACAGGTCCTAACACCCTCTGAAAATATTAGGTGGGCTCAGATTATGATTGTTATTTCCAATCAGTAATTGTATCCCATCTGTCCTCATTTTACAGGAACTAATGATTTGCTTGAAAATCAGATAAATCAAATAAAGAGGACACTTCAGCCATCAGTGTTTAGGATGGAATCACTGGTAAGTTAGCTTTAAAACAAACAAAATGAAAAGGCCAAAACCTTGTGAGGGTGAAAAAAATTATACACTCAAATATATTATCTTTGATTGAAGCCTTCCAGTCCTAGAAAATTGGAGCACATGTCATAGGACTTCTGTTCAGATAATTCCTACTCATTTTGCCTTTTTTGTGTCTTTCTCAAGAATACTACAAGCTCTTAATAATGTTATTATCTGCTAACAGCTGCTTCCTACAGCAGGATGTCTTATTTCTGTGAGTGTATTAGAAACATTCTTACCCACAATTCTTCCCACTGCCATGAGCGATCTGCCTGTTCCCAGTCAGGCAAATATGGAGATTTTTTTAAGTTCTTGAAGTATTAAGAAAAAGACAGACTACTTTTTTAAACCAGTACAGTGTACCTTAATTCTTTTTCTTTCTTTAAAACATTATGTACTAATTTGTATAATTTATATTTTCAGTTATTCCTCAGTCAGCCACAGGGAGAATGCTTTTGGAAAGGTCATAAAAAGCAGAATGATTTTTCACACAGGCATGCAGTGATAGGACAAGGTGGGATGGTTTTAAACTGAAAGGTTTAAATTGGATTTTAGGAAGAAATTCTTTCCTGAGGGTGGTGAGGCACAGGAAGAGATTGCCCAGTAAAGCTGTGGATTCCCTACCTGTGTAAGCATTCAAAGTCAGGCTGGATGGGGCTGTGAGCATCCTGGTCTAGTGGAAGGTGTCCCTGCCCATCTCAGAAAGGCCCCTTCCAACCCAAATAATTTCTATCATTCTATGCATAATTTCATCTGTACAGTTTCTAGAAGAGAATTTTTTTTTACAGATGATTAATGGTACTGAAAAAAATTCAAACTGAGAAGTGGTTTTGATTGAGTGAAATGAGGCTTTTTTTCTGGTTTGCATTTTTTCATTCAGAGATCTCCATTTTTCAATCTAAGGCAAGATTTTTACTAGTTTATGCCTTTGTGACTTGAGTATCAACATCTGTGCTTATCTTTAGAAATATGCATCACTCAGTGTGTGCACAAATGCTCATTAGAAAAACTGAAGATACAAGAGGAATGTCTAAATAAAGGAAATGGAGTCAAAAACACTTCATTCAAAATAACAAAAATTCAGGAGATTTTCTTTGACATTTTACTTTTTCTCTAGAAAGTATATTAGTTCTTTTGTTTTAAATAAAATTTAGCAATTGTTATTAGATATAAGATTATATGAATTAAGTAGTTCAACATTTAAACATTTCAGCATTTAGAAAATCAATAAATTATGATTAATTCTTCCATAATTTACCTGGCAAGTGTTAAAAACTTCATTGTTCTGTTATCTAAATTAAAAAATGTCTAAACTAAGAAACAGAAACCATGGGAAATACAATGAAGGGTGGTAGATATTATATTTAATCAGAGTTTGTAGAGGCCATTTAGAATATTAAATCCTTATGTTAAATCCCAATTCTTTCTGTGTTGGGCTTGTAAATTAAATAGCTTCTTTTCATATTGTGTCCTTTTAAGTCTAAATAAGGTTCAGTTCTGTTACTGCTAAGCTTGTTTTGTGGACCTGCCCCCATTTTACTAATGGTAGGACAAGACGAATGTTTTATTAGCAAGCCGGAATGAATGTTTGACTTTTAAAGATGGCAAAGTCTTGTCACAGTGCAGGATCTTGGCTTGCTGACTGCAGTGAAGAAAGAGTAAGTTGGACTTGCAACACATAAGACCCACTAGAGCACCTTGGCTCATGTTCATGTCTGCAATTCCTCCTCTGAAGGATCAGAAATCTTTATCAGTGTGAGAATTCTGTCAGTTCTACACATGCTAGACTGAGAAGAAACATCCCATTTTCCCCTTCTCTCATCTTCCATTTAATAAAATACCAGTGCTGATTGAAGAGAGAAAACAAGACATGTAAACAATGTCTAAATATATTGCTTAGATGTTCAGCTCTTGTGTTTGCCCTAAACCTGCACTTACACTGAATAAGACAGAGATAAAAGGGAAGCCCTTCATTATTTTTTTTCATGTTGCCACGAATCATTAAATGCTTTTCCTGAACTGAAAAAAAAGCATCAATAAAGAACATTTACAATCAAATTTTGCTAATTTTACTGCTCTTCCTTTGTCTCTGGAAGAGACATTATCAAGAATGATATTTGGCATTGTACTTTACAGCAATAAGCTCATTCTCAAGTACTATGTGACCTAATTTTTCTCTGTCTTACTAAAACACAAAAACTTCAGAAGAAAATATTTAAAGCTGCATATCTTTTTATGCTCAGACACTTGTATTAATATTTTTGGCTGTCTATCTGACCTTCTTTGTAGCACTCTTTCGAATAGTGATTGGAAGGTCTTTATTTGCTATAAATCATCAGACTTCAGCAAGTAAGCAGGTCTTTACTAGGACAGCATTACACATTTCTCATTATGAAAATAGTGTTTTCATTGCTGACTTTGCATGATATAATCAGAGACTGGCAGATGGACATTTGACAGCCTTTAATAATGGAAAGCTAATTTTAAAAAAAAATCAAAGTGGACAAAACTATTATATTTATACATCTCTCCTGCAGCAAAAAAAGATATTGCGAAGATTTTTTAAACTGAAGAAATAAGCAAGACACTAATTATCTGTGGATCCATAGCAACTTAGTGCAGCTTGCTAGACCAAAATTTATGAAATATGAGACAAAGTTGTTCACCTATTGTTAGTGATATTTCACACCTAGCAGTTAAGCTCCATTTTTATCTCATCTAGTACTACATATGCAACCTGAATATCTAGACTGCACTTTTCACAATCTTCTTAGACTTACCATCTGAGATTTTGGAATTTCTTCACAGTGTCTGGTTCACATTTGTGCAGGGCAAAATTCAAATTTCATGGCTTTTAGTGAAGACAAGAGTTTTGTTAGACATAGTCAACTTTTTTCATCGATGACAGAAAATAATTGAGAAAAAGAATAAATATGCACATAGCATGAATTGCAGCAAGCGCACAGAAAATCCTCAGAGAAATTGCATTTTTAGTTACCTTTATTGTGGAATAGAAATTTCAGGAGAGTACCTACTTTTCTTACACAGCTCCAGACAGCAAAGCCAAAACCAATCCTTCTGAGAAGATTCATCAATTCTTGAGAATGTTAGCTGTTAAAAAGTAGCAAATATGCAATTAGTTTATATTCCTGGTTTAATTAGCATAATTATGAATAAATGTGAGCATTCAAGTTAAACATTCAGATAAACTGCATTCCTTAAAAAGAGAATTTTTATATCTAGTACACGTATTTTTCCTTCACTTTAATTCACACATTTTTAAATCTATGAGGCTTTGAAGATAACATCATCAAACCATTGTACATACTTTTGCAAGCTTCCTCTGAGATTCTCTTTAACTGACCTGGGTTGGTCATGCCTGACAGGTCCTCCATCATGAATTCAGTCTCAGACTCCCAAATAATTTTTGTTTTTTTCTGATGCCCACCTTTTAACCTCTCCTTTGAAAGTCCTTTTACTGATGTTGTGACCTGGGATATACACAGTGTTCCAGATAAAATCTTGATATTGTGCTATTAGATTCCTGAAAAGGTATCTCTTATCCACACTCTACTTTTAAAAGGTAAATTTCCTCTCTGCCAGGGAAGTCTGACATTTGGGAAAGCCATACAAAGGATACACACCTTATGCATCATATTGAAATTGGATTTCAGGATCCTCAATGTTTCAATATTCAAATATGTTTAATGCTGTCTCTCTGCAATGTGCAGTGGAAAAAAACAACAAGGATTATCCTAGACAGTACTTATCATTCATTCATGATGCTGTGTTTGGACAATGGTGTGATTCCTCACTATATCTTTTATGAACTTCCCCAGCATCCTGGTTTATATTTCAAGGTGAACCCTTGGGATTTCAGTTTGGCTTTATATCAAATACAGTTTAAGAAGCCAAGTTTTTCTGCTATCAATACTAATTGTGAAAAGTTAATCCACCCTGAAATATTAAGTAGAAATTGCAACATTTAGATATTCAACTTCCTTCTGCTTACATGCCAGAACTATTGAAAGACAGAACACGTTCAGCTTATTTGAGTCTTTAAAATTTGTCTACATCCTATACCTTTTTTTTTTGTATCTTCTGCCAGGAAAATTTTCTCTCAGTTTTAAAGCACCACCTGTTTTAATTAGAAGTCTCCTTGATTTCTGAGTTTTCAATTTTTTGGTTGAAATATTTTCAGATGTTATTTGAAATAGATATAATAGATATAATGATGGTAGTATTAACTAGAGCTGTACAGTTCTAGTATGCCAAGATCCCAGCTTGCCATTGTTTTAAGCATTGCAATTACACAAAATGAGCGGCAGTATTTCCTAAGGTTCTTAGAAAAAATGAAAATATGACAATTATCTTTTATGCAGGAAATACTGAGAAACAACCCAGGTAAGTGTCAAGAATCAGACAGAAGAATGAAAAAAAAAATCCTGAAAAGAATTTACTACTTGTCGATTTGGTTTGAACTCTTTATCTTATGTTTCTGTCCACAAAGTGCATAAATTTCCTCCAGATCCTTCCTGTGTTTAGTCTATGTGTTTATGTGTTCTGCAGAATATTTGTACATAGTTCAAAACCATTATGTAAATTACTTCAAAATGTCTAGAAATAGTAATCTGCAAGTCACTGGACTATGATTCTAATTTGATGAACAACACTCAGAAGTTTCACTGAAACAGTCTTTCTGTCTCAGGTTAAAAGTGTAAATATATATATTTATAAAATAGAAATTGCCATTCAGCAATATTCTTTCAGTTACATTTTCCATTGGTATTCATGAAGAGTATCCTAATCATATATTCATTAGATGAAGTATTCATTGATAGTATAAATATTAATTCCAATATTCTTTTAATATTCAGTGATCATAGAATATTAATGAAAAAGAAAACAACAAATCAGAGAATGCACATTAAAGGGAATACCTTTTACTATTTGAAAAAAATAGTTTTGAAACTGTTCTGAAGATATTTGTACATTTCAGAGGAGGGTCATATCTCTGGACCCACCTTCTTTGAGTCTTGTCATGCAGACTTCTTAAATAGAAATAATTGTTAAATTAATGATTTTCTCTCCATTAAATAACATTTTGCTTTGACACGAGATAATTCAGTCTCACCAGGTGTGTCCAGGATCTGCCTGTGGGCAATGGATCTGAGCTGGCAGGATGGGATTGCTTTCCTTCAGCAGCCACACAAGGAGCTTCTTTGTCAGCTCCTTAGGATGGAAGACTAAGTAAAAAAGAAGAAAAAAGGACTGTCTAAATCCATGTAGGCATGAAAACTACATTTGAAAAAAATATATAACACAGAAAGGGCTAAACAAGTTGTTTGACATGGATTAGTGTTTCTAAGGAATATAGAGCACTGCAACTCCAGGAATTAATTACAGAATCACCAAATGTCCTGAGATGGAAGGGACCCATCAGGATCATCAGTCCAACACCTGGCTCTACACAGGACACCACAACAACCCCACCCTGTGTCCAAAAGCATCCAATGCTGCTTGAACTCTGTCAGGCTTGGTGCTCTGCCCACTTCTTACTCCAACATGACAGATGCATTATATTCTTATGAATTCATCATGATTCTTCTCCAGCTTTGACCTTCTCACTGTATGTATAGAGCCACACCCATGGAGGCACAAAGAAAACTAGTTTGTTTTTTTTTTCATTAAGTGGGATCATATATGGAGAATTAGCATTGAATTCCTATTTTTTGTTTAACTTTCTTCTGTTTTACCAAAATTTTATTCCAACAAATTGTGAATTCTATTATCTCATCTTATAGTTTCATGTACTGAGGGTGGAAAAAAGAAATTATTTTTTCACAGGTAGTTTGTATGCAGTTTCCAGATCATGTATCCAGTTTCTAAAAGCTTTATTAAACATTAGACATCTAATTGATTTTTTCTCTTTGATTTTTTTCCCTCTGTATAAATTCCTGAGTGAAGATTTATTCAGAGTTTTAAGCATGAATCTTGAAGAAAACTATATTAAACTGATTTCAAAGGAATTATTTTTTCCTCTGAAAGAATAACTATGCTCTATTGAAATGGCTGCATTTCAGAATGGTAGCTGTCCTAGAGTGCTAAGTTTAAAACAGAATATTTTACTACAGAGGCTTGTAAATCAGAGCATGCTCTGTCATATGAGAGTTTATTACAATGACATTCAGTACTTAGTTTTTTGGTACTTAGTACAGTTTGAGTTGAACAGCGTTGTCAAACTGCCAAGTTATTGAAGCTCATGAACCTTCTCACTGACCTCAGTATTTGCAGAAACCATACCTAATTCTGCAAGTGTGATCCTGAAACAGCTAAAGTTGCAAGGATTAAACATGCAAGCTTACTACTTTAATATTTTAATTATCAACTGAAGTGCCTTACAGTAAAGACTGAGAAGGATAGTGTGACAAAACCAGAAGACTTTGAATGAAAATATGTGCAATTCTTAACCGTGCCTGTATATATATGTTGAGAATATATGCAGTAACCTTGAGTATGGTGCAAATTTAGCTAAAATCAAACTGGCCTTTTGCATAAAAGCTGGAATGAATTGATAATTCAAGCAGGAAGACTACAGAGCCCTTGAATCGTGCTTGCTACTCCACATTTCAAAGTTGTGGCAAGGCTGTAATGTCAGAACTCAAGAGCTGGCAAACTGCACCAGCAATTAATGTTAAATAGTTGTCTAAAGTGAGAAGTAGGCTTGTCTTCAAGAGCAGAAAACCAAAATATATCTTATATTTCTTCCATGTGTGAATGTCAAGCCCATTAGTATTAAAGAAGCATATGTAATGGGCTGCTAAGAATTTCACCAGCACAGATAAATTGGGTGGATCAATATGTTACTACATAGTCAGTACAAACTGACTTTGAGTTTAGGTAATGGCTGACAAAATGATTCAAGAGGAGTATGTAGAGGAAATAATTGCACCTCCCATTAGAGAAAGCTCCCTGCTTATTCCGAGGATGCCACAGAAGGCTATAACTGCTGATAGTTTGCTGAGCTGGCAAAAAAAAAAAAAAAAAAAAAAAAGCAGGGAAAGCAGAAGGCTGAAAAACTGGAAGCACTATTCTCCCTTTGCAGTCATAGAGTTGAAGGATGTTTTAAAGATACCAAAGACAGTGAGTCAGAAATTCAGCGTACAGAGTGTGCATATCTTCACAGATTTTTCATCCCCAAAGGTCTATGAAATTTATTGAAGATAGCTGCAGTTCTCTGACAATATCAGTTCAGCACAGACGTTGTATAAAGGTCAGGTATTGTACTCAGCCGTGTCATAATGCACAGTTACAGTAACAATTATATATAGCTACCATGCCAGCGGTTACCACTGAGTGAGAGTGGAAATCCTTTGTGGATATGCCATTCTATGCCCATTAATGTTCTTGCTGTACTATTGACTGTTATGATCTCAACACTGCACACAGCCCAGCACTTTCTGCTTGGGGAAAACTGCTTTTTCATTACTTAGAAGAACACTGTCTCATCCCTAAAGAGCTACCTGTCTGAGCCTGTTCCTACACCTGGCTATTTGTCTGCCTGATGCACACTGAAAAGCATATCTATCCATATATGTTGGTTCCCATGATGGACCAGTGGACTGATATATCACCAAATTATTCTACCAATGTTTCAAGAAATTATTGTTTCAGCTGTAGCTGCCTGTGCAGCATCAGCCCCACAGTCAGGTGTTGAACCATGGAGTATATCCAATTCTTTCAGCGTCTGAAACCATGGCAGGATTGTATTGTTTGTCCCTCAGTCCCTCGACCCTCAGTTTCCAGAGCATGCTTGGGATTCACCCATCAGCATCACTGGTGTCCAGGTGGATGAACAGCAGAGGTTAACAGCCCAAAGGTAAAGTAAAGCTTGGCATTCCTTCCATAACATCCCAGACATGGGGGTTTATTCACTTTACAGGGCAAGGTTTTGGGGTGGTCAACTGTGTAGATAGATACCCATATAAGAGAAGAAAAAAGAGCAGGTGCTGCAGCAGCCCAGGGGGATGACCATGAAGAGGCAGCTCTTCCCCTGGAGTGAATGAATGATCATACCTGCACATAGCCACTCTGCAGCTCTGGAAGAAGCCCACCTGTAGCAAGTTTAACCTGAAAGGCTTCAGCCTGTGGGAAAGAACTATGCTGGATCAGGGAAAAAGGTGTGAGGAGAAAGAAGAGAAACAGAGAGGAGGTTTTACAGACTAAACTCTGTCACCATTCTCTATCCCCCTGCACTGTTCAGGTGGAAGGAAACAGAATGGTCAGGAGTGAGGATGAACCCAGGAAGAAGATGGGAAAATGAGAAGGAAAATCTTATAGTTTTGGTTTTATTACTCATTATCCTGCTTTGTTATTAAAAATTACATTAACCCCCCAGGTCAAGTCTGTTTTGTTCATGACAATAATTCCTGAGAAATATCCATGTCCTTGTCTTGAACCACAAGATCTTCCATCTTATTTTGCCCTGTCTTTGTAAGGCAGCTAGCCAAGGTTAACCCAGAGAGCACCCACCAAGAAGCAAGTCTCCCACTCAAGTCAGAGCCCATCGGGTGGGTATTTCCATCCTTATGGGTACCTGACAGCTATTTCCCTCCTTTCTCATTTTGATCAGCACCTCACTCTCTAACATGGAAAAAAAAACAAAAGAGACCCTAAACATCTGCTACTGAAGCGTGATTTTTTTTTTCTAGGTGAGATATTTACAACTCCCAGAATTTACATTACTTAATTCTACAAGCACTGTTGATTACAATATTCAGTTATTTCAGGAATTCAGTGAATGCCAATAACACGGATGTAACTATGGATGTATGCATGAACACAAAGATGTTGCTATCCCAATGTGACTATATTAACAAATGACATGCAGGACTTTATATAAATAGCAAGTGGTAGTGAAGCGTTATTCATAATGTGCTTGGGGTAATACAGTTTGCCTCCAAAAATATGCTTGATATGTCCATGATAATGCTTCATGTTTCATGATATGTTGCCTTTATGTTTTATTACAGTGTTTCCTCATATCAACATAAAAATTTGTATTTCTTTGATCATTATTAGACAATATGTTTATCTATTTTTATGAAAATTGAATAAATACTGGATGAACAAGAAGCTTTGAAAATTAGAATTAACTGCTTTTATATCTTTTAATGTTGAACTGGCAAAAGCCTATCCTTGTTCTGTTTAAATTAATGCAATTTTTACTTGTGACTCCGCAAAAGGCTGCAAGATAACAATACTGTGTTTCTGAGAGAGAAAGAAAGGTTAGAAATATGACCTAATCTCCTATACTGCGTGAACAAGATAGTTCATAGTCATTACTTCTGGGAATGACAAACCCTACCATTGCCAGGGTAGATTGGTCAATTTACAACTAACTTGTCTGGCATTCTGGTCTTGCTGTGCTCTGCTTGCTTTAAATGCTCGTCCCTCAGCTTTAAGAGCTATAATGCAGGGGAGGAACTTTTTTACAATCAGTAAAAGCAATCTCAATCACTCAGCTCTATATACATATTTAAATACATATTACTCAAGTCTAACTCCTGCATTAATACAATTGCATGGATCCTTTCCTATAACACAGTCATAAGCACTTTTTTTTATATGTTATAGAAGACTGGATAGGCATAAACACTCAGATATATTTCTGGGATGCTGCATTGTAGTGGAGACAGAAATCATGCATTTTATTTGCTCTCCTTTTATGTTATGCCCCATTAAAGGAGTAGAGCAATGTAAAACCTCTGTGCACTGTGAAATCACAGACACAATCTGCTGAAACTATGTCACTAAATATGCCAAGTGTAAGCAAAGCATGTCAGCTGACTGAATATGCTAAATTATTGGGTAAAGTTGGTTTATTTTTTTTTTGTCCCCAGAAATATGGAGCAATATCATGGTGTATGGATCTAATTAAAAAATAATAATAATAATTTTTTAAAAGTTGCTTTTTCATAGCATGTTGGAATTTATGTTTCTCACATGGATGAGAAAGTGCTTTCCTCAGGGAGCTATTTGCCATGCTCAGGGGAGAAAAGATTTCACAGAAAGTGAGACGTAGGAGATAGAAGAGACTCTGTGAGCTTGAGGGATCAGGATACTTGACTGAGAAAAGAAGAGTCAAGCTGGCCAGGCTAATAGCAAAAAATCTCATTGCAGATTATGAGGAGTTTGTTACAATTTATTTTCATGAGTTAGTTTCAAGCAGACCAAAGGTGAATCAAGGATTGTTTTGAAAGAACAGTGAGCAAACAGAGTTCAATGTGTTTTGTTTTTTTTTTTTAATAATTTCCACTTTGTAACTTTGAATTTGGTTTATTTAAATAATCCAATCTTTTTAGCATCAAGTCTGACGGAACCTCTCCCTTTTATTGTGAAGGATTTGGGGTTGGGTTGTTTTCTGGGGGGAGGACGGTGTGGGGAGGTAACTTGATAAGTCCCCTTCATTCCAAATTGCAGAATTTTGCAGAGGAGACAGGCCAGGCAAGTCTATCTCAAAGCTGTGGTTAACATCAGGCCTCTTTACAATCCTCAGGACACACAGGTTCAAAGGATGCTTCCAGATGGACACAACTACTTTTCTTGGAGCAGTGAAAATTTTCAATCTGAAACAATTTAGACAAAAATTGCAATAATTGCAACAATTGTGAATAATGAAAACAAGTATTAGCAATAATTATTAGTAATTAATAATTAGACAATAATAACATGCCATAACTGAGACCATTGTATCTCCAAAGCAGTAAGAGATAATGCACTAATCCTATACATTCTACCTTTCATATACAGAAGTTTTGATTGTTTATCTTAAGCTGAAACCAAATTTATTTTTGTATTTTTGTTTCCAATGCAAAATAAGATGCATTATTCTGCATCACCCTGTTATGTGAGCCTGACAGTCCCAAAAGCATCTGCATCTTTCCTATTTAGCCTTATACATGGCAATGATAACTTAGACCTAAAAAACAGGTATCAACACTCAAAGTAGTAGAATGAGACACACAAATCTACTCCTGTTATTTTCTAGACTAGTGAAAGAGCCCTGATGCTGTTAATGTGAGAGGACACTCCACAGATTCAGATTTGCACTGAGAATGCAACCAGTTGCCTTTCAGTTTCAGTACAGCCAGCTTTTGGCTTGGCTTTATCTGTTACTATATCCAAATCATCATTCTGCCTCAAAACTTTAGGTGGATATTGTTCAGTGCTTTCCTTTAACTTACTAGACAGAAGGTTTGCATGGCTGCAAATGAAAGGATAATTTCCCTCCTGGCATAAAAGACAAGGCACCACAGAAGATTTATGATCAGATGACATAGTCTTAAAATACTCATTCACATCATTGTCAAGAGAAGTTACACTGCAACCAGTGGAATAAAACTTAGTTTAAATATCGTGTGAGATGAAAATTCTTTCCAAGGAATAAAGGAAATTTGTGTATTTAATACCTTTAATTTCTGAAACCCAGAGTAGTGCACTAGTTATTATCAAAATAGTATTTGCTTTACTGAATAAGATCTATCTTCTAAATTATCTGTCCTATCTTTTACTGCAACCAATAGTAACCAAATACTTTACATAAAAGTTGTCATGCAGCAAGTGGATGCAAGGTAATTTATCAAACATTAATGATCCATCTTAATCCTGCATATTTAGATGTATAAATTGTGAGCAATTATTTTTTGTCCAGCCTGGAAAGCATTTCAATGCATTAAATGTTCTAACACAACATTCTTATTATCTGCCAGCAGGTACAAGTTCTATTTCTGCTTGAGGAGAAGCAATATCCTCACCAAATTGATGCCATTTTCCTTTTCAGAAGTTAAGGAAACAAATTTTCCTCTGATGTGTATGGCAACCTTGGAATTTAACACCTCATAGACACTGGTACGAACTTCTTGTGTTGTTTGCACGTTCTTATAATTGCACAGTAGATAATGACCTGGATAAAAGCCCTCTTTGGTTTATTTTTTTCTTTTTTCTTTTGAATATCAATCCCTATAAAATCTCCACTAAAGCAAGAATGAATTTCTATCATGGAGTTGTATAGTGACTAACACTGACTGTGTAACCATCCGAAAGTTGTGGAGCTGGAAAGGCTGGAATATTTGAGCTATTTTAGTATTATTCAGTAAATAAAGTTAATTTCCATGCAATGGATGATTTGCTATTATTTACCATATGAGAATGGCAAATCAAAAAAGAGTAAACAAATCAGGTTTGTCTCATGAGTTTCGTCCAACCTTTAGTTAACTCCATAACCAAGAGAGTACAGTTTACAACATGCCAACAATATAAGATGTTGAGGAGCTAAGGTGACAGATGAGCTATAAAATTTTTAATAAAATATTATACATTAATAAAATAAACCCTGGTAAATGTTCCAGGTGGGCACCAAGGGCTGCAGAGGAGGAAAGGTATTTGTGGCCCAGTGAACATCAGTGATGAGCTACTCTCAATTTTCATGATCCCACGCTATGGCATAAGAGGAAAAAAATGTACAGAATTTACAGCCTCCTAAAATCCAGAATAACTGCTCTGGAGTGTAAAAAGAGTCCCCAAATGGTGTCATGTACTCCCAATTGGCAGCCAATGTCAGCACTGTGTGCTGAGGTGCAGCAATACAGAACTAGACAGTGCACAGCTAAGCAAACAACATGCTTTTAAAGGAGACAGCAAGTGAAATTGTCTCTATTACCCCTGTGGCACATTGGGCTTTATACCTGGAATTACAGGCAAAAATGCAGAAAATATTGGAAGGTGAAATATGTTTTTTTTTTAAAAAAGGATGATATGGTTTATGACAATGAGATGTAACCTTGAGTAAAATCTTTGTCATTTTCAGGACAATGGTGCTTATATGAAAATACTTTTTTTTAAGGAATGATCCATTAAAAATGGAGGTGAAGAAGAAAGAAAATGTTCTAGTAAATGTAAATATTATTCATGGGGAAACAATGTAATCATGGAATAAAAGGGACTTCAGTCAAAAATATTAGTGATATCCCTTCTTTGGTAAGCAGCAACAAAAAGAGCTGTGTTTTTCATATAAAGACAGATCACTAATTTAATTTAATCATGATATTCAGAAGAAAGAAAATATGTTTTGAAAATAAATGAGGGTTATCCAATTAACCTAAAACTATTTCAAGTCTCTTTGTAGTTTTGGAAATAAATTAAATTGCTTATTAATTATCTATCAAAAATATTAAGGTAATTTTACTTGTAAAAATTAATAAATCCATTCAGTTATTAACAAAGAAAAGAAAATAAACCAACTATTCCTAGTTTCAGTAGGTTTAGAACAAAAAAAAAAAAAAAAAAGAAAAAAGAAGATAGGAAATCTGTGTATGTCTTTAAGGCTTTAAGTGGGTTATTTCTGAATTACTTGAAAGAGCTGATCAATATTTCATTGAATCTCACCACTGTATGTAGTTGTTTAAGGCACTTTGATCAAATTGAATTATGGGTCTTTTATCTCACTGTGGCAGTCAACATTTCCAACAGATAAATGTTGACAACAGTGATCCTTAGTCTCTAATTATATTGTCCACAAAAAAGACTTCTTTTTGAATAACAACTGAAACAGCCATGACCTGGCACTACAAAAATTATCAGACTTATGAACATTAAATATATGGAAAGAACTTAGTCACTGGGAAAAGTGCAAATAATAATAAAAATGTTAAGGGGCCAAATATCTGTTGAATGCTATTTCTCTGAGGTTTTCAGTAATTCAGAAAAGACACAGAGAAAGCAGCACCATTTAGATATTTTTTCATATACTGAGAAAAGAGCAAACTCATTTTCACAGAATCATTGAATTTGTGAAATTCACTGAGTTTGGAAAAGACTTTTAAGATCAACAGGTGCAACCACCACAGCGTTCATCACTCAGTCAGTGCTACACCTACACATCTTTAAATTCCTCCAGGGATGGTGACTCCCTGGGCAGCCTGTGCTTGATGACCTTCTCAGTGAAGAAATTTTTCTAATATCCAATTTAAACCTATCCTGGCACAACTCAAGGTCATTTCTTACTTGGGAGAAGAGAACAACTCCCAGCTGGCTACCAACCCCAGTCAGGTATGTGTAGACAGTATTAGGGTCTTCTCTGAGGCTTCTTTTCTCCAGGATAAACATCCCAAAATGCCTCAGCTGCTCTTCACTATACTTGTGCTTCCCCAGCTCCATTGCCCTTCCCCAGACAAGCCCCAACCCTGCAAAATCTTTGCAGCAGTGAGGGGCCCAAAACTGAACCCAGCATTCAAGGTGTGGCCTCACAGTGCCCAGAGCAGGGGGAAAATCTGTGTCCTGGTATTCTGGCTGCCCCATTTCAGAGGCAAGACAGATGTTATTTGCCTTTTTGATCATTTGGGCTCACAGCTGTCATAGCCACCTCATTGTTACTGCAATATCACAGGCATTGTAACTCCCCCACCTGGTATGTATGTCAAGATTACCTGCATTTAAGAGTACAATTGTTAAAGTAGTCAGAGTAGCTGCAAAGGACTAAATAAAAAGCCCCAATCTCCTGAAAGTTTGGATTAATTTTAGTTTTGTTGACGCATATGCCAATTAAATGAAGTATTTGATTTCTTATGAAATGCTCTTCTCTTTACTGAGAGTTGTTAAAATTTAGTGTGACTAATGAATTGTTATTTTGGGAAATGAGACTTAGAAGTTGGTAGAACATAAAATAAGTTTTACCAGCCAAAAGTTAAGTTTCTGAAGATCAAGAGATTGGGGAAAAAGCTGATTAAGTTTAAGATATGAGAATATTACTTGAAAGTAACCATTACTGAAGTAAAAATCAATTATGGTAAAGAAACATCAGTCACTTTTAAAGCCCCTTTAGAGAAGTGCAAGAGGACATTCCCTTTTCGTTGTCTGAAGAAGTACTTTGAAGAAGGTCTCTGATGTTTCAGGCATACCCTGTATTGATCTGTAAATTGGTGAGCCACATGCAACTCCTTTGCAGTCATTGACTACAGGAGAACTTTATTTAAATCTTAAAGAATCATGTCAAATTGTACACTTTTAAACTAGTTTTAGATATTATTTTTTCATTACATTGACTTTTTTTCCCCTAGTTCCATTCTTTTTCTGCTCATAGAGGTGTAGGACATACATTTTGCACATCTTCAAAAGCTTTGAAAAAAGATTTTGTCTTAAAAAAGCTATAAAGGTTAATGCCAATAAAAGAACCAAGACCAGTCTGCAAATTGCTAAGTATACAAGGACAATTTTGACATTTCTGATAAGAGCTCTGTGTCACTGTTTCTCAGAAAAAAAAAAAAAATGGGAAGCACTGAGTGAGCTTCATTGCTGGGTTTAGGAAACCATAGTCTAATCCATTATGCCCAAAAAGCAAATGGGTGCATCCACAAATGCTAGTGCTGAATAGAATTTCCTAACTCTACTCAGATGAAATAACTAGCAGTAGAAGAAAATCTTGTAAAGAATAGATTAAAAAAATTAGTTTATAATTATCCAGTTTAGCTTATTTTGTTCTCAGTCTCTGTAGTTTCTTTCTTCCATATATTATTTTCTTTGCTAAAATATCTACTATATAAAGTCTTCTTTAAATCATTTTCAGACTGCATAAAATTCAAAAATGGATGTGGAGTTCAGTTGTACTGTAGTTTCTGGTCATTTAATCAAGATCTAGTAATGAACTGAGTCAAAATCACTTCTATTAATCCTATGTGTATTCATGAATTAATTATGATTGTCACTAAACTTAGCAATATAAAATTAACAACTCAGAGAAAAGTTTTACACTGAGAGCCACTTCTTATTTCTCTGGTTTTACTTTTCCATAAGCAGTCAATTCAGTAAGATCCTAACAAATTCACTAGATCACATAATCATCCTTAGGATTGTTAACATTTAAAAAGAGAACAATTTCTTCATGCCTGGAGGAATGCACAGCTCCAGAGTCCAAGACTTCTTATTCTGGAATCAGATAAGAATCAAATGGAACCCTTTGGGAACTGCTGAAATTGATGAGTGTGACAGGAAAGGTTTTCTTTTCCATAACAGCTGACACATCACATGGAACAGAACTGACTGGCTGACTGTGGGATTACATGTATACAGTATATAAAAAACCTACTGAGGAAAAAAAAACAACATGTTTTGGTTTAATTATGTCCCATTTTGCAAAGAAGGATATTGCTTTCTTTCCTTTGCATAATTTATACCAAATTTTGCAATTAAGGGCTGTTACTTGCTGATATAAACTGAAAGTAGCTAGGAGCAAGATTTTAATGTTTGGGGGAAGGGAGAATCTCATTACTGTGTTTTGAAATGCCTAGAGAATCCCAGTCTATCCTTCTCAAGGTTAGCAAAGATATATCTAAGCTCATATCTGACCATGACATATGAAACATCTTTTTGTTTTTTAACAAATTCATAATAATAATAATAATGGCAATATTTATACACGATACAGACATATCATTCCAACAGAATTAATATATCCACCACACTTACTGTAGCAGCTTAATTTAGGCGTACACTTCTAGTTCTCTGATTTCTCTGAATGATGTGTGACAAGGGTATTTTTCCTCCTCTGTTTTATTATAACACAAATTATTTCTCAAATAACCTGCACAGATTTCACGAGGAACCCCAAGCGTACCAGGTGATTATGCAATTAGATCTTTTATTGTAATGAGCATGCCATGAAAAAGAATGAATTAAGGTCATAGAGAATAAATTTAGCTCTGACATTTGCTACTTCAGAGTGCTTGCTTTTACAGCTCTAGTAGTCTATTAATAGCTTTGTTTTTACAAATGTGTAGAAGTGGCATGCCACTATGACATATTCCTCTCACTTTCAAATTCCAGAAGGAGTTGATTTCAACTGCTTTAAAAGTAATGTGGTATTCCTTTGGAAGACTAGATGATGCTAGATGTTTATAAGATGCTTAAAGCAATAATAAAAAAATTTAGATATCTACAGGTGAGCTTCTTCTGTCCATGTATGAATTACAGAAAGTGATGGCTAAAGAACTTGCTTGAACTGATATCAGAAAAATCTATGGAGTGCAGATTCACGAATTACTTTTTTTTCTGAAGGAGACCTGTAAAGAAACCTGAAATTTTAGAACCTGATTTGTATTCAGGCTTCTGCTAGCTTCATATCTTATTGCTATAAAGCACAGAAGCATTAATTTAGGACTTGTATGTCTTATAAGAGAAAAGAATTGGGGTGGTTTGAGCATATAAACTCTTCTGGCTTTAGATAGCTCCTGAAGTTTTCATAAGAGATTCTCAAAATACAGATAAAGCACTCCTAGTCTCCAACTGTATGGTCCATTTGGTTTAGTTTTGTTTTTAATTCTATGGTTTGCAAAATGAACTAAAAATATATCAAATAAGTTTTGGTTTTTTTCAGTTTGGGATGCAGAAATATATGTATTGACCTTATACTATGAGGACTTGACATTTATTTCACTAAAAACAATCTTTGAAATAAGAAAGTTTTCTCATGTCTTTTTTTTTTTTTTTCAAAATAGGTGATTTTCTTAGCTTAAAGCAAGGTTTATGTCTCAGTTAGTTTAGATTCCAGAAGCAGCATTCTTGTTTGTTTGACTGTCTTTTTTTTGTATGCAAATGGACTATATTTTAGCAATAGGTAGGATTCAGGTTTGCATCTTAATTGGTAACTTAGAATGCCCAGCATTATCCTTCAGCAAAGTCAGCCTTTCATATTGAAATTCTTGAATGTCACAAGGACTGAGAGTAGATGGAGAACTATTATTATGTTTATTTTAAACTGTCCTCGAGTTTCAATAACTCTCTCCAGAGGAGGTGAAAAACATAGCATTTACCCACTTGTATTGATGTTATTTTACATGAATTGTTTTGAATTTTCTAATTTGTAATACTGAAAGAGAGACTGTGTGACCTCTTTTAGCTGAGCAGGAAGAGTCCTTGCAAATAGAATATCAACAGATATGTAGAAACACGGAGGTATGTTTATATTTATGTGTTTGGATATATATACAGGCATATACACAGAAAAATAAATAAGGCATAAAGGGATTATGTACATCCTAATGCACAGATAAGATCATAAGGCATTTAGAAACTATTAGGCTAAGCAGCAGTGGGTTCAACCCCCCAGTAAAACATCAGAAGAGACTTTATTGGTCAGTCAGGCACCATTCAGCCAGGAAGGAGCCCTCTGTGTTGACAGATTGCTATCTTGTAAATCCTTTCAGACTGATGCTTTTCCACATTTTTGCTTCAGGGTTTTAAGCCTGTGCATTTCATTGGTTTTCCACGTTGAACTTTTTATGTACTAATGGTCTCTACAGTTCTGTCAACATTTCTTATCTTTCATGACCCTCACTGATCTATCATAAAATGTAGCAAGTTTTTCTGGTCTCTGAGCCATGATATCAGTGCTGGGCCTTGGATCCTTGAAAGCCAACTGCAGAATTCCCTGTTTGAGGTGAGAAAAAATCACAGTGTTTAGGAAGGAAAGAATTCTATGGGTATTCTGATCACAAACTTCATTATAGTTAAATCAGTTAACTTTAGCAAGAAAGCATTAGACATTTCCATTAGAAATAAAACGTAGTGAGAATGGAAAAGGAAATATGTCTTTCTCTTATAGGAAGGAATGTTGAAATAGTCCAATAATTTTTGAAGGTTGTAGGAGGCAGCTACTGCTAAATGGTTTATTAGTCTTGGCTCTAGACAAAAAGGAACTAGGCTTGGCACATAAGACTCTATCAAATCCCATAATTCTCCACTTTCTATTTCTCTTGTATGTGAGCTCAAGTAGCAGCATCTTAGAAGGCTGGCTAATGTCTGGCACCAACAGATGTAGAACTGGAGTATGGCAATGTTAAATGCAATGCATACGGAAACATTTTTTCCTTCACATAAGCATGTGATTTTCTATCTATAGCACATCTAGAACAATAATAGTCTATTTTAAATCTTATGATCTTAACACTTGTTTTAGGAGAAGCAGAACTGTTATTCTCATCTTACAGATAGGAAAACTAAAATCATAGAGCCAGAATAAAAGGGAGAAAACATAACACAGAGGCTTCAGAGCAGCTCATAATCTAATTCTCAGTTCAATATTCTGTCTGTGTGGCTTCACTGCACTCCTGTCCACACTTGAAGCCCCTGTAATACTCCTAAGTATATGATAAAAAGCTGATGCATGCACGTCAGACCTCTGGGTAACCTCAGGTGGTGAGCCATGATAAGCTGTATTGTTTGAAAAAATACTTCATCCCTAAATTCATTTAGGCTATCTAAATCAAATCAGGTCCTAAAATGACATTTCAATGGGTTTATTGGCAAGGTTAGGTGTTTAACCACCTATAAAGTTCTTGGTCAAATGGCAGGAGGATTTAGACGTGAAATCTCTGCCTTTCTTTCCACTTTGGTACCATGTCATGGTGCATCCTTCATTTTCCTTGCTTGCAAAAGGAGGATACAAAAAAGGTATTTCCAAATGCTTTGATATCAGGAGCAAAGTTATGATGGTTTTTTGATGTGAAATAAAACCAGGCATGCTTCAAAAGCTTCTGATATTCAGTACCTGTATTGTAGTTATTTTGGTGGGAAAGGAGTGAGCTCAGAGAAGTGAATGTTAGTTGTATAGGATAAGGAGCTAGGAGAGTGACACTGATATGATCTCCTCTGCATGTTTCCTTGTTATGTCCCAATACCTCTTGAAATGTGAGAAGAGACACTATTCTGATATATACTGCAGAAATAATTGCTTTCTCTGTCCATCCAGCACCACACATACAGTAGAAGGCCTTTATAACATTTGTGAAAATCCTGTAATATGATTTTTTTTTTACAGCAGTAGGGTTGTTGAAGTACCTCAAACAGTCTTCTGAAGGTTAATTAATTTTATGCTAAGAAGCTAGTCTTTCAGAAGCAGCCATCTAGTGGAAATAGAAAAGCCTTTAATTAACAAACATCGGATACCATACTCAGTAGTTATATGGGGACACAAAAACCTGCAGTTTTTGTACTATCACACCATATAATTATGTCTCCATATCTTCCACTACCCCAGATTTTATTTAAAAAAAAAAGCAAAACCTTTGTGCTTTTTTAAATTGGATCTTGCTTTTTATTATATTGCTTCTAGTACTAGAAGAATACTTCCGAATATAGAATTAGTAGGAAGATTCTTTCTTTGGAATGTTATTATAATGAACATTAAGTCTTTTGCTTTTAAAAAATGACTTTGATATCTGTTTTCTTAACTTAAAAAAATTAAGAAAAACTTACTATTTTAGGCAAATTTCAAGAGAAATTAAAAAATATTTTGCTGTCAATATCTGAAAATTATATTAGTACATTACACAGCAGGGATTTTTAGGACATAAATCACTACAATATTACAGAACTCTTGATTATTGTTAAGCTTTCAAGTTCTGTTTTTCCTTTCAGTTTCACTCTACTAAACAATGACAGAACAGATTATTTGAATTGTAGAAGATGATTAGGAAAAACATTTATGCTTGTGTACATTCTTTTAGTGCTATAAGTAAGAATTTCACTGCATGGAGAGAACATGGAGAGATTAAAAAGAGAAAACAAATTTTTGACATATCCGCATGGCAATGGTCACATGGGGAGTCAAATCTCCTGAACAGGATGGTGCCCCACAACTTTGTGCAATGGGTGTCTCCATTGCTGACAGCAGCATCTTCAGCTGCATGGCATAAGATTCTCCAAAATGTTGCTTTCTTGATTTCAGTCTCCAGCTGATCATAGTCCTATAAGACACTCCAGCACATGCACCATCCACTTTGGTTATAGATGTTACTTACATGTAAAATATCTCTTTAGCATCTTATCTGTGTACATAAGACCATTCTTTGAAACTGCTCCTATCTCTACATTAATAATTTCTGCTGTTTATTGTGGTTAACCTTGGCTGAATGCCACGTGCCTGCTCAGCCACTCTCTCTCTCTCCTAAACAGGACTGGGGGAAAGAAAACAAGATTGAAAATCTTGTGGGTTGAGATAAGGGCAGTGAGATCACTTAGCAGTTACTGTCATGGGCTTGGGGAAAATAATTTAATTTATCGCCAATTAAAATACTGTTGACTAGTAAGAAACAAAAACAAAAATTCCCGTCCCCATAACAGCTCCTCTCTGCTGTTCTTTCCATCCCACACTCTTCCCCAGCTCCACTGTGGTCCTTCCTACAGGCTGCCATCCTTCAGGACAAACCTGTTCCAGCAAGGACTCCCCACAGACTGCAATTCCTCCAGGAACATCCATCTGCTGCAGTGTGGGGTCCTCCACAGGCTGCATGGTGGGTACCAGACCAACGGTGCTCTTTCTTTCTCTCTCTAGGGGCTGCAGGTGTGCCTGGCTCACCTCCTGCTCCTCACAGCACCTGATGGAAATATATCATCCTTTTGCAATCTGATAATTTCCTTGTCTGGACTGTCTAGTACTCACTAGGACTCCAGCATGTTTAAGGTGCTGGGAGTTCAGGTGACTGTTTTGAGTGGGTTCTCTCTTTCCAAACAAGCCATTGTGCTGCCTGTTCAGACAAGAATTCGGAGAGTTGTGCTTTTGTTCAGGGTGCTTTCCAGGGCTTTAAGGACATCAGGTGTGCACAGAGGCCCAAAGAGCTAGTTAAATCTCAAACAAAAGTTGAGAAGAGCCCTGAGTCTCATCCTCACACCTTACTTAGCTCTTGGGCCACTCTGCAGCTGACTGTGAGTGAGACTTACCACAAGCCACTCTCTGTCCCAGTGGGAAGTGGTCAGCCCTCTACAGCACAGTTTCTCCACAGCAGCCTTCATCCCAGCTGAGGGCAGCACCAGAAGACACATTAGCAGTGCACACTGGTGACCCACAATAGCTTGTGGAAGCAGACCTGAGTCAAACCCATTATATATCCCAAGCTGCTAACAACACTGGCTGTGTTGAAGTCTGTTCCTATCATAGTTACTTACATTTTAATTATTGTAAATTGTGATTCCAGCCTATAATCCCTCCTAATGTTCCTCCCTTATCAAGAGGGGCAGGGAGAAAAGGGAGCAGCTTGAATGGGTTTATTTTCTAGCTGTGTTTTAAGCCAGCACATTTACAGAACTGGTTGCAAGGGTAATATTTTAACATAATTATTCCATTTAAGAATGTTCCAAAAGTTGATATCTGATATTTTTCGTCATGTCTATCTCATATCAAATGATGTTAGAACTTGACTTTTAAGTTTCTATTTTAAGCACTTCTATTTTAATTTGAAACCATTTGAATATGAATATAGTCATTGATTTGGATGTAATATTTGAAATTTAAAGGGTGGATAAAAATTCACTAATTTAAGTGTTTAAAACAGGCGACCTCTGTTTCACCAAAACTAACTATGCTTTACATTTTATTCCGGGTCAGGTCAGAAGAAACATTTAATTATTTATTCTACTTCCTCATTAGCTCTTTTCCAGATAATATTCCTTTCCTTCTACTTCCTCCAAATTAATATTGAAATTCCAAGATATCCATTTGTTCTTAATAGTTTCAATTTGGACTCTATCCTTGATCTCATTTAAATTAAGACAAAAGCCATACCTCCTAGGAAGAAGGCTGTTTGAAGTTTACAGTCACAGAAAAATCTGGACATTCTTAGGCAGAAATATTCTATATAGTCATCATCATTGTAAAAAAATTCAAGATTAAATGTTGAGGAAAATGTTAAAAGTCTTTTTTTTTTTTTTTGAGGGGGGTGGGGGAAGGGGGCAGCAAGGGATGAATAAGTTGCAATTACATAAAGCTGGTATAAATTCTACAGAAGAGCTGTAGGCATCACTGTGGTGGTTTTGCACTCTGTGTTCTTGCCTGCCCACTGTCCTTTACTTTGCACAGCAGCATAAGCCAGCATTTCTAAGGACAGACATCTCACTGTCTATCCTTTCTCTAGCCTTTATGCTGTTGAGGAAATTTCCAGCTTGTTGACCAATGGCTAGTGATTTCTCTGTCAGGAAAGAGTTTCTAATCTGGCCAAGGGAATTTTGCTGTTGGAGCCAGAAAATTAACATCATGTTGCAGAACTTTCTCAGGTATAGGAATTGTTTTGCTAAATCCATATGGATGAGTGTGCTGGTTTTGGCTGGGATAAATTGAATTTTCTTCTTAGTGGCTGGTACAATGCTTTGTTTTTATTTAGCATGAGAAAAATTTTGATAATACACAGATAGTTTGGCTGTTGCTAAATTGTGCTTACATTAAGTCAAGGACTTTTCTGTTTCCCGTGCTCTGCCAGGAAGCAGGGGCACAAGCAGCTAGGAGGGAGCATGGCTGGAGCACCTGACCCAATGTGCCAGCAGGATATTCCATACCATAGAACATCATGTCCAGTATATAAACTGGAAGCAGCTGGATGAGGAATGGGCTGGGCATCAGCGAGTGTGTGATGAGTAAATATACTGAGCATCACTTGCTTCTCTTGGGTTTTATTCCCCTCTCTAGTCACCTTTTTACCTCTCTCCCTCCTTCTGTCTCCCTCCCCCCCTCCTCCTGTCTCCCTCCCCCCCTTCTCCTTCCTCTTCCTCTTCCTCTTCCTCTTCCTCTTCCTCTTCCTCTTCCTCTTCCTCTTCCTCTTCCCCTTCCCCTTCCCCTTCCCCTTC
>JANRGV010000051.1:11897904-11945319 GCA_024734035.1 Alethe castanea
AATCTAAATCTTCCCTGCTTCAGCTTAAGGCCATTCCCTCTTGCCCTGTGACTGCTTGCCCCTGCACAATCTAAATGAGTTATAGAAAAGGCATTGGTAAAAATAAGAACAATCATATCAAGAAAATGCGGTAGGTTTAATGTCATTATTATTTAAAGAGCAGCTTCCTGTCCTAATAATACAAAATGAATAGTGACAGCTGCCCATTGTTTGAAAATATCAGTAGACACTGTCATTGAATTGGATTCAGAGCAAACGTGAACAAAACTATATTTCTCCTATAGCATGATGACAGTAAAAGTATGTCTGGAAGATGCTATTTCCTAGGTATAAATTAGCAATTCTCCTCAGTGAAGATATATTAATGAAGCAGCAATGCTTGAACAGTAGGTATCACCTTTTTAAAATTTTTTTTAGCATCTCATTTCTTGTAGATACTGACAGTTTTCAAGCTGAGGTATATATTTCAGAGAGCAAGGTCTTGATGATATGAGCATATTGTACTATATAAATAATAGCTTCTGTGAGTGGATCTTGGCACATTCTTTTCAGTGCCAGATTCTTTCACTCAAAATGTTCATGTGGTGAGGAAAAAAAGGACTTGCATTTTTCAAACAGGCTTTGTTCTTGTCAGACTGACAACATTTAAACAAACATAATCATCTGTTTTGTCATCATTCTTGAGTGCAAATAACTTTTGAGAAAAGGTTTGCCTCATTTTAAAAAAAGAAAAAATGAAAGATATGTGGGTCTGAAACCCCAGGGCCCTGCTTAGATGTCCTTATGACTTGAAAAAACACATTTTATTAAAAACAGGGAATTGGCTTCATGGTACCATTCTTCTTCTATTCATGCCCTCATTACTGTGGGATAATGCATCATTAAGGCACAAGGCCAGGATCTTGTGTCTTTTTCCCTGCCCATCTGTGGTGGTAAATTCAATTTCCTCTGTTAACCTATATGTTCTTCCTATATGTTTTCAGAAGCCTTTTCCTTTTCTTTGCATAGCTTTATTATTTTTCTATATTTACAATCAGGAAAATAACATAGTAAATGAGAAAGTGCTGTGAGCCATTACTGAGGGAAAAGCATTACATGAATAACTACTTTCAGAATTTGGAATATATGTTTTGAAGTGTTTTATTTTCATCCTGAAACAATATCTCAGCTTCAAATTTTGAAGAAAATATCATGCTCTACTTGGCCCTTGGCAGGCCACACCTGAAAAACTGTGTTCAGTTTTGGTCTCAGCTATACAAGAGAGATGTAGACAGGCTGAGATGGTCCAGAGAAGGGCCATCAAGGCCCTGATTTTCTGGATACTTAATAGAGCTTAAAAGGTTTAGCCTTATCCTTAAAATCGCTCTTGTCAAACTGAAAAAACACTTATCTCTGTGCATGCACTGAAGAAGAATATCTTTGAAACTATCAAAAAATTAATTGTCTGTAGGGCTGAGACTGGAAATAGGGACTGGGAAGCCTGCTGCATGAGAAAAAGCTGAGAGAACAGGATGTGATCCCTCTTGAGAAAAGAAGGCTTATGGAAGGCCTTGTCAACATCTTCCAGTATTTAAAAGGTGGCTACGAAGAAGATGAAGACTCCCTTTTTGCAAGGAGTCATATGGGAAAGACATGGGTAATGTTTACAAGTTGCTCCTGGGGAGTTGCTTCTTCTGTCTTCTCAGAAGGACACTCCTGAGAACTAGCATGGAATATCTGTGAACTCTTCCCATTTGTTTCAGCTATGGATAAAATGTGATTTTCATAATGACTAAATAAGTCGATCTCTGTATCTAAACCTTTCTATAGCATTCAGAGAAGGAGGATCTGGTGATTGTCACAAGAGAAGCTTTGCACACACATGTACAGTAACGAGGACAAGCAGATTGCAAAAGCAGAAGCATGTAGTATAAAGCCAAAGCTTTTATGACCAACTGTAAAGAAGTGGTGAAATGCATTCCATCTGGAAAGGATTACGACCCAGAAACTACTAAAAAGCTGGACAGCCATGAGGACCTGACCATGTCTGACCTCTATGTTTTTTGCAGAAATATTCAACAGATCCACAGTAAGAAAAAAGTTGAATACTTGAACTATAGGCTTGTTTTGAGTCTTTGTATCTCTACAGAAGTTTGGCAGGGGATCAACTGAAGGATTGTGCAATAAAGAAAAATTTCACTACAACAGTGGCTAGTCTCAGAATCTAAAATATATATTCTGAAGTGCTTTAAAAATCTTATTTCCTTCATTAACATTATTATTAATCTGGGCACTGGGAGCTTTGTTGGATGAAAGATTTTGCCCTTAAATAACTGGATGGAAGGAAAAATATCTCTCTTCCAGCACCACTTCTTAACAGTATATCACTGAGATATTTATAGCAGCTTCCTTCACAGGCATCACAGAGAAGACCTTTGCAATGATTTTCTTTAGAAGATATTTTTCAACTATAGGCACTCTGGGCAGAGCAACTGACCTCTTGCCTAGGATGAGAGCTCCTCTTGATGTGTCTAATGGGTTTATTGTCTTCAAAGCTGGTCAAAATTCTGTTCAGAGAAATGTATCTGTGGCTGGGTATAATAAAAATTTCCAACACTAAATCCCAAGAAACAGAACCAACACATAATATCTTGGATGTTGTGTGTAGTATGTCCATTCAATTTCCTGAAGGTTTTCAGTTTCAGGGCAATTTCCTTATAGCTTTAGCACTTTCAGGTACAGTTTTTCTTATTGAAAAAAAAAAAAAGGATGGGGGGGGAAGTAAAAAAAAAAAAGAAGGAATAAAAAGCCTAGAAAGCAAAGAAAAATGGTACTTATTGACGAGGGAATGCTAGGTTATAACCCGACAGTCTATCATGAAACAATACTGTGTGATTGCATCACAATTTGTTTCATTATGATTTATGTCTTCCCAAACTACTCAGTACCATGCTGTAGGAAATACAATATATTAATTCCAGAAAAAAAACACTTTATTAATCTACAAGTACAGTAAAAAAACAACTAGTATATATTTGATCAAGGATCTCTTTTTAAAACATTGAGATACATCCTGAGATTTGAAAATTTAGGTTCCATTTCTCAGGAAAAAAATACTAAAATAACCCAAAGTGCAACTACACAACAGCTCAGACTTTACACTTTATTTATTATGGTCTTGATCTTGTCCTTCAAATAAATGGAAAAGATCATTTATTTGGTGGAACAAATTATTTGAAAGCAGGCAGAAATCTTATGGTGCCACTTAGCTCCCTGATTCATCCCACATCTGAATTTAAAGCGTAGAATATTTTGTTACTACAAAGCTTAATTGTTCTACAACCTCCACAGTCTCCTGTAGTCTTTCCTCATACCTAGAAATGGGTCCTAATCCCCATAGAATGTTCTTTCTTGTGCATGGGACGTTGCATATGAATAGATCTTGTCAGTCTTGTTGTCAACTTGTAAGTCAGGTCTAATGGTGAGCTCCATTTTGGGGAGGGGTTGTGTGTGTGAGATGAGCAGATTACAAATTGCTATTGATTAACCCAATAAATTATGAATGTACAGCTCCCAAGTAATTTTGCAGTAATAAAACAGATATTTCCCCTCCCCCTAGCTCTCCATTCCCATATATGTTTAGATTTGAAACCTTTTTTGTTCTAAACACTTTGTTCTCCAATTATCCCTACGTGGGCAAGACTCATTTGGTCTATGAAATATTGGGTATTTTACTTCAGTTTAGATCAATTTATTGGGCAGTGAGAAAAAAAAAATATCAGAATGCAAAAAAAAATCTGTCTTCATCCAAAATCTAAAGTAAAGCTGGAGTCTTTCTACAATGTAATATTTCACTGTCCTATGTACCACTCTTTCTGGTACATGGGATTTTGCAGCCAAATAAGGTAGTTCAATTACTTTAGAGAGAATGCATTATTTATTGACCAAAAGGTCAAAGGGGACCATGTGGTGCAGGGAATTTTCAGGAGAAATGGTGATCATTTGTCAAGAGAGAAGAAATGTACATTGATATGTGAAGTTATTATCCTTCTCCTGATCACAATTTGACCTTTGTCTTGCTAGAACTATATATCACCCTAAGGGAGAAGAAAGTAGGGCACAACCCACAAACAGGCAGGAGACTTAAGGGATGATTAGAAGAGCTAAAATGAATGGATAAGCAAGGAAAATCGACTATTTGAACACACAAATATTACATGTGTTTTAAAGGATACAAGACAGTTTTATCACAGAGGCTGGGTGATATGTAGTCCTTTAAAAACGGAAGGTTTCTTCTAAAAAAACACTTTATTTTTTTTTTAAGTCAAGCATTTAAAAATATTGCAAATCATAGACACCTTCATAAAATTAACTTTTCTACTAAACCCAGTTCATTCTGTCCTTCTTTTTTTTCCTTTCTACCTCTTTCAGGATGTGCTACTCATAGGTATATGATAAGAATGGAGGAGGGAAAAGACAAGAAATGGCAGGCAGGTTGAATAATCCACAGATGGAAAAAAGCAATTTTGTTTTGTGACCTATTGGAATACAGAGATTGTACATGTGGCAGGGGTAAGAACAAAATACATCTTCTGTTATGATTAAACTTGCAGCACGCTATTCAAATGACAGGTTGTGTGGCACACAAAAACACAGGGCAGCTGTGCAGAAAGGCGGGTAGAATTTGGCACTTTGGAACTTGTATTTCTTTCTGTTTCCTATCATTTTCAAAACAATCAGGATATGCCCAAAGTGTTAATTGTTGAGAAAAAAATATTTAAGCCTGATTTCTAAATCCTTCCTTCAGGCTATGCAATTTTGTAACAATAGGAGTCATGGAAGGCACAGACCAAAGATGCATCTACCAGTGTATGTATAGATAGTTATTTCATAAAAGTTTTACATTATTCTAGTGGGTTTGCCCTGGCTCCAGCTAAGTCTCACACAGTTTCTTTCTTGCCTCCGCCCCTCAGCCAAAAGACCTTACCTTAAGGCCCTCACACACATATTTACAAGTATATGCTATTCAGCAGCATAGATGGAGTTTATCCAGCTCTATATCTAATTTTGCAGTTCTTTGTCTCCTGCTCAGGTGCTTTAGAAAAGTGCAGGAAAATAGAAAATTGTAAAATACAACATCATGGAATATTCAATTACATCATTAAAGTACAATTGGGATAGCTGAGTTGTTTTCCCTATTAGTTGGTTCTATTTCCAGAGTCAAAAGTCCTTAGAAAATCAGTTTTTTCCACCAAGTATTTTATTTCTAATCCTAAAATCCTGATCTAACCAAGTCAGTGGACTGTGTATTTTTTTCTAATGTATTCAAATTACAATTTAGAACCTTATTGAACAAATAAAAAGTTATCTATGTTAAAAAATTGTCTTCACACTAGGACTGAAGAACAGTTTTTCTGTTTGATATATTGCCAAGCATATTGGTGGTTAAATGCTGATAACTGTACAGAATTCTGCTGGAGTAACTTCTTTCAAAACTTCTTCCTGGCAAACATTTTCAATGTTGATTTAAAATTCATCACATAGCCCTGTGAGGAAAAAAAAAAGGAGAGAAATTCCTTAAGCATTTTATAGTGAAAGGAAGGCATCAGATTTAGTGTACAGAACCTCCTAGCACCAACCATCGCTGAGAATACCATTCTAAAATAACCTGTGTAGTAATCCACTACTTAGTAAAATCTTTGGATGGAAACACTCCACAATGTGTTCTGAGAGAAGTTAAGCTTTTCTAAAAGAAGGAAAGTCAAAACAGATGTTCAACCTCACATTTATAATCATTTTGCCTATGCTGAGTCAAATGAGTTAACTTTTTGTTTGCAAAATTATAGTTCACAGAACCTTGGGACTGACAGTCTCTAGAGCAGATGCATCTTTTCTGTCAAAAGTATGATTTTCACTTATGACAACTGAAGTTTCAGTCAGTTCATATTTTATTATTAAAGCCTTAGGCCCAGGTAAGCTTAAAATGTCAGCAGTGTTGAGTCTGCGCTGTATGAGAATAAGAAACTTCTTTTTTCCATTCTTCCAGCATTTGTTCTTCAGAGCTCAAGAAAATTTTGGCAACAAAGACAAAATGTTGGTGGTTGGATCAGGATACACAAAATTCAGAAAAGACTGTGAATGAAGAGACAAAAATTAGGTGGAGGCTGGTCAAAGTTCATGCCCGGCATCCACCAGAAGCTAAGACCAAGTAAGTAATTGGCAGAAGGATTACTAGTCCTGGGAGTGGTTTGTGAGTGAAATGAGGAGTCTGAACAATCCTATTAGAAAGTATCATACTTAAGCCAATTCACTGAATAATTTCCAAGTAAACAGACATTTTCCTAAGATTGAGAAGTAACCTTAAGGTCTCATAATTTTTATGCTATATGAGTGGTAAATTTTTTGGTTTTTTGCTTTTTGGATATTCTCTTACAAAGTCTAATCCATTAAATTGTCCTCTAAAGACTTAAACAAAGAAGCCCTCAAAAGAGTCCAAAATCTGCAGGAGAAAGGATTCTGTCAGGTAGATTCCATCATTTTGAAATAATCTTCTAGGAAGATGTAATATTTCAATTAAGGAACAGCAATCCATCTAAGAAGACACTTTACATTTGAGTTTATGTAAAACATTTAGGACCAGAAATTGTAAAAAAAATGTTCCTGACATCACAAAAAAAGAGTGAAACAGTATAATAGGTATTATAAAACTCTGAAAAGTGTCATATGGCATCTGCATTATGATGCACAGATACCTCCTCCATCACTGCTTTGCAGTCATTCTGCAATTTCAAAGTTGTTTCATGTCCCTGCCAAACACTTCCAAGGTTTGCCAGTATTCAGGAAAGGCTAGAAGAACTTAGCAATATCTGGACTCAAGAGGTAACTTCAACAAAGTTATTATCAGAATACCCTATCTCAAACTTTTATGGTAAAGGAGGTAGAGAGAACAGAACTCAGCTGAAGTAGCTCTCTATTATTTGTCAATACAAAATTCAGAATTATCCGAATTAAAATGAACTCCAAAGCTATTGTTTTCCCCATTTTTAAATGACTGAACTATCAATCACAGAGGAATCCTGCCTCAATCTGTGTAAGAACTGAAACACTGTTGATGGTATCCTTATACTGCGAGGGTTACAAAGGAAATATTTGTAGGTTTTAATATGAAATTGTAAAAGAGATTCAGACATAACAATGGCAAAAAGGAGAAAATGTCATCCTGAAAAATTTATTAATGATTCGAGATTTTTAATGAAATAATATGAATTGACCTTTTTTCCCCTTTAATAAATTTCTTTTAAAAATTCTAGATTAATTGATTCAGAATGGATGGAGGTTTAGAAAAAGTTGAAATTACATGTTTTGGCATATCCAAATAGAAAATGAAGAAAAATTCAGTTGTTTTAATTTGCTGACTTCACTTGGTTTCATTTTCTGTTAAATTCAGCAAAAAATTATGATTTTGTAATACTGTCCCAAAAAATTAGAGTTTTATGGCTGTCTGACTAGATATATCCTAGAAACCATCTTGAACGGTTGTCTTCCCCTCACCTTTCTCTGAAAGAACAAATATCCAATACAAATATTTTTAAAAGGCAGTAAATTGATGGAAAATTCAGTTTAATTTTCTTTTTTAATACAATTAACAAAAAATATTTCAAAATATTCTAAACTGACAAGCTGACCCTTTTAAAACAGGAAAATGTTTTTTAAGAGTCAGTGGAATAAGCCTCTCCAGGAAAACTGTGATGGTCAAGCTCTGCTTGAAGGAACATGCCTGTCTTTTGGGTTACTTGCATGGAAATAATGAACAATCTAAGCATCAAAAAGGCAAAGAAAAGAGTAGTTTTGATGTTTCTTTTGTTGACTGAAAACCAGAAATGGCAGGATAAGAGGATCAGAAAGACAGACATGTTACAATGATTAGTTTTGCAGAATATTATGCTGTGTACAGTGTGAAATTAGTAACTAAAAGACAAATCCTATTTGTCTCACTCAGAGCAGTTGCTTTCAATCAATAAAGTCACATTAGTGTACAGACTTTCAGGATCATGTGTTCACCTTACACTGCTGAGCAGCTGAAATGAATAGCTGAAATGCCAACGGAGCACTCACAAGCCTGATTGGCTTCACATTGAGTCATAAGTGCTTGTCATTTCCCAGATTCAGATCTTTCACGCGTAAAGCTCTCAACAAAATCAATGCTATCTCTGTGTCTGGGCCACAGGGAACTTCACACTACTATCTTTGATTTGAGTCTGTAGATATTCATGGTTTTATTATGGAGAAGGCAACTTCTATTCATGTCCCACAGCCCCGGATTTTTCAGGCCAGGCAACTTCTTTGGCACACTGTATTTCTTTCCTTCCTGCTCAGCTGGTTTTAAATCCTGTGTTAAATGGGATGGGCAATGATTAGTGCAGCTCCAAGACAAAGAATATGAAAACCAATCCTTTTGTCCTGCACTATAGATACTCATAGACACAACACACATTAAGAGATGCTCAAAACTGAAAAGAAAAAAATAAATTTATTTCCGTGATAGCAGGGTTTTTAGTCAGGCAAGATTGTTCGAATAAGGAATGATATCCTAGGCCTCTGCAGAAGTGAACAGGACAGGTTGTTTAAGCCAGAAGTTACTTCCAGTGACTAACAACACTTCATTTTTCAGCTGCAGAAGACATGGAACTCTATTACCTTTTAAAACTGTAAAGTACATATGTTGAGGTTTCACCCTTCCACCCCTCAAGGGGAAAGAAGTGGAAAGGAGGCATCTCAGGCCGCATTCCTTATGTGCAATTTATTGAGCCTGTTGAGAAAGCACCCAGCTTTGTGCAATGGGAATTCTCTAAAGTAAAATGCACTGCACTGTTTCCAGTTCAAATGAAACCTCATTATTGTCTATTTTATTGCATATCTACTAAGCAAAACATTCTGAGCACACAGCCAAATCTTAAATTGCAAAAGAGATCAGGGGATTGATGTAGGCAAAATGCTTTTAGAATAAAGCAGTGCTTGACTCCCCATCCAAGATCAGTACATGTAGCATTCATTTTAAAATAAAGCAATATTACAGCATTAAAAAGACAGGAAAATACCCCAGAGCTGTGGTTTGGAAAAGCTGAGAACTCCCGCTGAGAACATCATTCCACATCAGATCAGTGTGAGTTAACAGGGAACATAATGCTGAGCACAACCAGAAACATCTGAAAGCGAATCCCATTTCGGCAATAACTGCTTCTAATAGGAGAAGGAGGATTGAGAAAGACAACCCTTATTAAGCACCCTAATGTCTTAATACTGTGGCCTATTAGTTTTCTGACATCTACCCACTGCAGTTCTATTCCACTGTATCTAAAGCACTGGGGGTTTTAAGGTGCTGAACTCGTGTTGCATAATTTCAGCTGCTGTACTGAATATTCACCCAACCCTTCTGCTGTCAGAGTCCAGAAGGCTGGAATTTCCATATAACACAAGAAATACTGTAGAAGACATCTCTGTTCTTAAAGTTCAACATTTTCTATCAGAGTAAATTTGTGTGTAGCAGATAGCTATAAATTGATTGTAGAGGTGTTATTTCATGTCTACATTATTTTGCTTCTTAGATTTCAGTATTAAATTACTAAACATCACAAAAATATAATTTGTGTTCATTTATGATAGCAAAAACAAGCTGAAAAAATACTACTTCTTGAAACATCTTTGAACAAAAAATTTAATTTATGAAGCTAAAAACTATAATGAAAACTTAACCCAGTTGAAGAAAATATTTTCTTTTTCCCTGACATAAACCTGTACTCATCATCAGTAATATTGGACACGAGGGGTTTTTTCTGTCAAAGAAATTTTGTAATGTCCAGAGTGTTACTTAATAATAGTAACATTTCCAAAGTGAAAACTGTTTTTCCTTTTAATTTAAATTTAAATCTGTTTTTTTTCTGGTCTTTTCCCAAATGTGTTCTAATAGAATGAATCCTTGTAGCATAAAGGTGCTAGCTAGCACAGTCCATTAAAGTAAAGTGATGGTACTAAAACTACAGCCCAATATTTTCAACTACTGGAAATAAGAAAAGGAGAAAAATGTTCCTTTATTATAACAGACAAAAAGAGAAGATGATTATAGCTATCTGGATGAAAATATTTATACTATGATCTAACTACAGCAAATAATTTTTAATCCAAGGCTTTTTTTCCCCAAAACCAATTGATGAACATTTAGTCAAACCAGAGGCTAGTCCTGGGTAAGTCCACTGCTACTTTAAAATAATAGTGAACTTTGTTTAGTTTCTCATTTATTTCCTCATAACTTAACTCTTACAGAGCTTCATTGTGGAAGTTGTCTATTTAAAAACTGTGTCTTCAAAATATATCTACCTGTCTGAAACCCAAACAAGAAGTTATTTTATTCATCAGCTGTATGTCCTGATGAATCATGTTCTGTACCATAACAAATATACAGCAGACAATGTGGTTATTGCTGTTTCATAACTCATGTTTTTCTAGTGAAAAAACTCAATAGTATCTTAATTCAGAAAGTATGAATTTCCCTCAGTTGTCTAAAGATATGAGGTCCTAAGAAATTTCCCTTTGGGAATTATTGTGGTGAATATGGCATCTTTGTCTCCAAAGCATCAGGTGGCTGAGAATGAATTCCCTGATCTCTAAAACTCTTCCTGTGTTTTGAAATGCTAAATAACAGAGGAAGTGTGCCAAGTCTGATTGGTTCTCCAGTTTGTCCTTTGTGAACTAACTCCTGTTTTGCTATTAGACTCTCATGCTGAGCAGCCAAAGAGGCTCTCAGGGTGTAATGCAACATTGCTCTTTGAATTGCAGAGGGAGATACTGGGAAAATTCCTATTAATCAGCTCCCAAATCAGCACCTTCCTTGTTTCTACTGGTGTGCTTTCCTCTCATCTTGTAATTTATTTTCCTTCATCCTTATTGCCAATCAGTTACTCACATTGGGATAGCATATCAAATACTTCAAAAAACTGCATGTTTTCAGGCTTTTTATGGAATTTTTAATATGAAAATTATATTATTTTTTTCATATTTTATATTAAAAATATGAGCATGCATTATTGTTCAGGATCAAGCATATCCACAGAAAAGTTTTTGTGCTTATTTTTTTGTTTTGTTTTCTACATTGAGCAAAGATTTTCAGGCACATTGTAGAAAATTGCAGATGGCTTCATTACATAATAAAATAAAAAGGACAATGCTGGAACTCTGATTTCTAATCCAATTTGCACCAGATTGTTTTCAAAATGGAATTTTTAACCAAAGCCCTTCAGAATGCTTTCAAAATTATATCTCCTTGAAAATACTAGCTCTAGCTTAATCTGTCCAAAGACTCTAAACTATTTCTTGTATGTTTTAAAACTACTTTATGCTGTCCATCTCCTTAGCCTTTGCCAATATACAAATATACCAACACTTACAGTACCTTCCAAGCACCAGCCTGTACAGACAGCCTGGGAAGCTCTCCCAAGTAATTCTCATCTTGGAAACACCATGAATTCTTACTTCTAGTGCTGGACTTGATGCTGAAATAGTAAATACTCAGCAGTTTGGCTAGGCTCAAATGTTAAACTCTCAAAACCTGTTAACTCTGAAGAATCAGATTTAAACCTAGTGTGTTAACTCCTGATAAAACAAACAACCAACCAACCAACACAAAAATCTCCAAACCAAGCACAAAACAAAAAACCTCAAGCAAACAAACAGGAAAAACAAAACAAAACAAACACACACACACACACACAAAAAAAAAAAATCTAACAAACCAAGCAAAAAAGAAAACAACCCCAAAAATCTTAAACCTAATTCAGAATTCAGAAATCATTACTACTCCACAGCAGCCATTTAATCAGGTTATTCAGGCTGATGCAAGCCAAAAAATCTTTATCCTTGTTCATATCACATGGCAACTCCAGTCATCCATCTCTGCCAGATTGACCCTCTAATTCTGCATTTAGCTTCCTCTTACTGACTCTTCTTGTACAGAGAGATGAACATGTCTGCGTATGGAGGGAAATGGGGGAATCAAAAGAGAGATGACTTCTGGGATCATGTCAAGTAGAGGTGTTGGGGTGATTTAAAAGGAGACGATTATTAAATTTATAATGTCTTTAGGCTATGCTTCAGTTTTGTGCAAGTGGATATGGTGTTAATTCCTATTATCAAGCAGCAGGAAAGGTGCTTTTCACAAAGGTTAAGGTGAGCCCAGAAACACAGATGAAAATCACATTCTGTATGTCTGGAAGGTCATTTTGGAAAGAGTAACAAGATAACTCTGTCTTGTAATGTTAGAGCTATAATAAAGCACTCTCTGTATCTAGAAATCCACTTTATAAGCCCTGCAGACAGGCACAAAGTTTCCACTAGTGATTCTGAGCTTAAGGCTCAACTGTCCTTGCCTCTTGCTTCGTTAGTGCATTCTGCAGCTGGACTGTAAAAGTCCCTCTTGCCAGAACTGAAACAGGTCACTGAAATCAGAGCAGTTCTCTGATGCTGGAGGTCATCCCATGGCTCAGCTTGAGCAGCAGCGTTGCCATGGAGTGGGTTTTTTTTTTGTTTGCTTTGTTTTATTTTGTTTTAGTTTTTTTTCTGTTTGTTTTTTAGTTTGCTTGTTTTTGATGGAGCTTATCTTTTATCCTTTTCTCCTTAAAGTATATGTTGTGAAATTCAGTGAAAACTCATGAGCATAATTTGGCATAGTTAGAAAGTAAGCTGGCACCCGTTGCCCCATCTCTGTCCAGTTCTAGATTTCTTTGCCTTATGTACTCATAGTCCTTAAGCACATCTTCAGATGTAGCTTCTTTTATTCCCCTAATTTACTGTCAGACTGCTGGGCTGTCATGTAAATTACTCTCGTCAATGGGAACTGAATGAGAGATGGAGGGGCTGCGTTTCTACATTCTATTATTATTCATTTGAATGATCTTCTGTTCAAAAAAACCCTGAAACTAATAGTCTCAATTTACACACATATATTTCAATAAGGTTAATGGTGAATATTTCCAATAAGATTAGTAGGGAAACTTTAAAGCAGCCCATGACAGTAGGTTCTGCAAAGCCTTTCCTGACAGTATAGAGAGGGATTACAGATAAACACTTAACAATTTGAAACTGGCTGTAGCTTAGCCTAGCAGTGTTCTGTCCATGAAACTTGGATAGATACTTTTTGGCAAGGTATTCTCTATCATGAGGATTGGGGACTTGTTGCATCAGAATAATGAAGATGTGCCCAGCTGGAAAAAAAATATCTGCATATGGTGAATTTTCCATGTTGATCAATGTCTGGTATTTTACACAGTATTTTAACCTTTTTTGTTCAGTATTTTAACCTTTTTTAACATAATTCGTTTGTTTTAACAAAACTAATTACCTGTATTATGTGGAACTTGACATTGGCCTCGAAGAGAAGAGGAAATGGCAAAAAGCCACCAGTTTTTTTGAAATTCAGCTGCATGTACTTATGGAAGTGACCTTTCAGAACTGATAAAAGCTAGTGCTGAGTGCTCTTGAAAATTCTAACAGAAGAGAACACATCTTGTGTACCAATAGATAAATGTCTAGCAAAAAGGCTCAAAACATAAAAATGACTATAATGTGAAATATAGAAGCTACAGACTGAATCCTTCGTATTTCCTGACATTCTTATCCAAAGAAAATTCAAAGATTAATTTGATGCACAAATTCTAAAAGAAGGATATTAAAAAAAAAATAATCTTTATTTCCCCCTCCCTCCCAATTTTGAATGAACATTCTACAATCCTAGAGTTCAGAACAAATACACATAGTTATTATGAGCTAAGAGCTATCATGAAGGCACAGGACTTTTGAAAAAAATATTTCTGGATTTCTTCTTTAATTTGTGATTAATGGATCTCTGTAAATAGTTCTTTTGTTATTTCATTGATGGTGTCAGGATTTTTGGAATTAAATTTTTTACATTTCAAAAAATAAAGCTTAAAATTCTTAATTAAAAAAAACCCAAAACATTAACGCCATGGGGTTTTTTTATTTGTTTGTTTGTTTTATGTTTTCCAAATAAAGTTTTTTCTTTAAACATATGAAGTACTCACCCATCCTCGCTTGGAGGTATATTCTCTCTTTTCCTTTCCCCTCCGAACTCAAACATGATAAAACACAACAATTAAATTAGACTTCCCACAATACAGCTTTAGTGGTGAATGCCAAAATATAACTAAAATTTAAAAAATAATCTCTGTTTTTTTTTCTCCTCTTGTACTGAATAACTTAATCTAACTTGATTGCAAAACATTTTATTGACTCCTTCAAAAAGAGAAATGTCGAATTAAATTAACTTTGACATTCAAATTGCAAGTCATGCTGTTTTCCAAATGCAGCAGCACTAAGAGGTCTGGGAAAGGCCAGGAGGGACTACATTTGTGTGAGAACAGTAAGAAATAGTTTCTACTAATATTTCAATTACAGAAAAAAAGGAAGAGAAAGGAATATGTTAGAGTAAATGTATAAGAGAGGAATTGATGCTCTGGGAAATTAAGATTTACTGAAGTTAGGGAAAAAGGTATTTGTCAAGCCGACAAATTATATTCTGTGCATCAGCCTACTGCACAAAATACAGTAAAAGCTTCCAATTCTGATGTATCTGTGCTTTTGTCAAACTGCAGTTAGCTCAGCAAATATTTGAGGAGCATTTCAGTGGAAGGGTAAAGGCAGATGCTTTGTGAAAAGCGGTGTGTCAGCGTATTTTTAATTTTGAGCAAAAAACTAAGAGGAAAGAACAGATGGAGTAGAAGACTCACAATGGTTAGAGTGCACAAAATGTAATTTATATTTAAACAATTAAACATTTTGAATGGACTTCCTTAATTAACTTCCAGTGCAAAGCAGTAAGTACTGTAGGAGGAGTTATCAGTAGTTTCCTGTGATTTATGAGCTGTGTATGAAAAGGTAATATTCAGAGAGTGGCATTGCAATAGCTACATGTGCGTGTGAGGATAACACTGGATACACTTTGAAAGAATGAGTAAAAGTGATCTATTAATTCTTGGAGACAGCTCATTGTTCTTGTTGCATAATTTAATTAAACTACATCCAAATATAATGGAAATCTTGCTAATTGGCTCTAGGAACTTGCTGAGCAAGACTTACACCCTATTGTTAACATTTATTTCCTCTGAATACTTTTCTGAGAATGGGATCTACAGAGCAGCTGCATTTGGATTTCTTTGTGGGTTTCTTCTTGCTGATGTTCAAAGGGTCGAGTGCTGCAGCAGGGGTATAGATAACTTACCTCCACAAATATTACCCTTCTTGACACAGCTTTTGCAATAATGTACTTCCACAGTTGCAAAACCTAGCACTGTAAAATAGCATGCCAGATGTTTTATGGTCTTTGTACACTGCTTCCTTTGTGTGCTACTTTGGGAGTGTCACCTTTCCTGGCTGCTGGCACTGCCTGGATGGCCCAGCTGTCAGCTTTCCTGGTGTAATAAGTGTTTCATCTGAACCTCTGTGAGACTCCCTGTACTAAACATTTCTGAATATCAACCTCTCTGCTGCTCCATCTAGTCCTTTTCCCCTGCCATTGTTTAAATGATGTGTTTCATCTTGAGATAAAATACTTCTGATTCCTCAGGGCTTCAAATCCCACCAGAACCAGATGCTTAAAATCTCAGCCCTCACTTAGTGTCTACAGGCTGTGCATCCTCCTCTCCAAATGGCCTCATGGATGCCCTGCTCTGAGAGGTGAGTCAGCTCTGCAGGAAAAAAGTGATGAATTACAACTGTGAGGACAGTATAGCAGAAACAGACTTTTTTGGGGTGAGGAATAAGTTGTCCTCTCCCCAAGTCAGCTGGGGGAAATTGTAAATCAGCTGTAGCCTAAGCTCGAACATTTTCCATGTAATTCACACTTCTATAATAGACACTACCTCCTTCTTAGAGCTCTTGGAAAGAACTGAGAGAAATTTTGGGCTGGAAAGAGTTAAAAACTGATTTGGGAAAAAGAGAAATTATGAAAAAGGCAATAAAGACTTTCATTGAAACTGTGTGTCCAGTGGGATATGGTCAATGATTACTGCCCTGGTATTCTCCTTCCTTCTTTTCCTCTACTTTAGCCTGGAAACTTGTGGCATCTAGGCTTTATGCATGCATAGATGTATGTATAAAAGTGAAACCATTTTACACACACACACTTTATAACATTATATAAATTTGTATAATGTGGCATTATTGTTTATATTATGATGGTTTAAATATCTGTTCATATATGTTTATGTTCATATCTTGCATCTAAATTATAACCAAGCTTCAAGGGTGGTGTGCCAGGACAAATGCAATGAGCACTGGGTCAAAGACAAGGAATGAAAATGCATTTCCTTTTAACAACTATAAAATGCAAGTACACCTGTGTATAGTTCAGGATATGTGCAGGTCTGAACAGTGACCACATTCTTATTTCAGCAGCAGGTCTTTGTTTTCATCATACTCTTGTCTATAACACCTATATATCTCCACCCAAACTGTCTCTCACACACTATGCACATTAAATCAGTAGTCTGAATATTATTTTACTAAGCTGTCAAGGTTACATTCCCACAGTGATGAATAGTGAGTTTTAATGATGAATAAACTTTTACTGATTGGTGTTTATAACCTTGGGAACCGTGGTGTCATCCTGTACTTAGACTTTCACAACATCAGTTATCTCTTCGTGCCTGTACTTTTGGTGGTCCTAGTTCCCAATGCCAGTTCTCACTGAATAGCCTCCAAGCTGCAGTTACCTGGCAACAAGCATTTTATTCAAATAGTCTAATAAAAACCACACTCATGTTGCAGGATCCTGGAACATTTGACTGGGGAAAAATATTGATCCATGAGAAGATAAATGCACATAAAGTTATTTGCTTGTATTAATATCTTTTAGTTAAGACATTGGTACATTATCAAAATTAGTTCAGAGCAATCAGTCCCCTCTTCCATACAATCTGTTCACATTAATGTCATGAGTCCAACCAAGCTGCACACTCCTGAACCTGCTTCATCTCATTATTGCCACTGGCCCCTTGATAAAGGAACACATTCTGAAATTATCTAGGCTTCTGATGTTGGGTATTGCTTCTTCAAATTTAAAAAAAATTACTAGTCATGAGTAATTTTGCTGAAATTAACAAATATGTTTCCATAAATATAAAAACTTTTTAAAAGTTATGATGAAAACATTTGCATTATCCATGATACAATAATTGCTTGGAATGTTGCACAAAATAAAATTCTTAAGAATCAGCTTCTGATTTCTCGAAATCCAACTCAACATCTATATTTACCTTTCGATATTCATATTCTGAAATGGTGATGAGAATCATGATTTTGCATTTGATATGTAGAGTAAAATTCCGATTTTTACGGATTTGTTAATTTTTTTCAGGCATCCTTGAATTCTCCAGGTTTGCAGGAGTCAGTGAGAAATGAATGCCCTACAACCCCTTGCTCAGCCGTGGACTGAAAACAAGAGCTTGTGCTGGAAGCCTTTCCACCAACTGGATCAACGTGTTCAGCTTTAAACTTCATGGGGGATCATAAAGGGTAATTGGTTTCTCCCTTAAATGTGTATTCAATTACACAGTCGACTACTACCAGCACAGAAACCTCAGTGTTTGATTAGGCATTTCTGAGCTGCAGAATCCCTGCCATGATGCTCTTCCTTTTACTGTGACGTGGAATATCCTGCAGCTTTTTTCATAGTTGTCTTGTCCACTGATTGCAGGTTTGATTCATGAAGATAAGGTTTCCTTTCTTCTCTTTGTTTTCCTTTTTTATTCTTCTTTTTTCTTTTTTTAAAATTTTAATAAATAGCATTAAATTACCAGCATTTCCTTCAGTTAGTACATATAGCTTTCTCTTGATTCATGGCTAAAATTTTCCCATTTTTAACAGCAGAATTTTCTGATTGCAACTTTCTCAAAATATGATTTATACACAGCACAGTTGCATCTATTGTCACATATTTTCAAATATCCAGAAGTACCACTTCTGTTTTTATCATCTTTACTCCAGGTTTCAATAAAATTCTCTCTTATTTTCAAGTTTTTGTACTCTAATCTAAAGATCTTCTACAGTGGACAAAGACCAATATATCTCTCAGAACTTTTGAATCCATTTCCTCCTTACCATTCTTAAGGGCAGTACCTATACTGTTATCTAGTTTATAATGCAATTGAAAATATTTTGATGCTATGTCTTTAAACAACTGAGGCTGGTGACTGAGGAAAAGCTGTTGCAATTTTATTTTAAATGATCAGTGTTTCTGAGCAATTAAGTTTATAGAAAGCTGTATTTTGTGGTGATTTTAGGAGCTTTTAAAAATCGTAATAAACCCTATTGCCTTTGCATAAAAAATTTAGTAGAAGAGGCTTGTGGTTATTCTTCTCTGCCTACAGGGCATGAGCAATGCAGTGAGTGTTGGTGAGGTATCTAGGGATGAGACACAGGGAACTCTTCAGACATGCACACACTGCTTCCAGAGTTTAGTGCTAGACCATTTTACACAGCTTGAAGGCAAAGAAAGTCTGTCCATCTCACAAATCACTTAGGAATGCTTTCCACTTCAGTGAAAATTGTTATGTGTGTGAGAAGGTGTAACTTCAAAACACCCCCAAACTCCCCCAAAACAGCAACAACAAAGTCTAGTTCTGTTAAGTTCTTTGTAGCAAAATAGATGTAATTGCAGTATTAAGTTCTTAGACAGACTTGGGTTTGTTTGAAGACCATTCCTGAAATCCATCCATATTTCTTGATGTACACATTATGTAAGTTCTTATCTCGTACTTTGAATATTTCAGGGATACAAAATCAATTTTTTCAATGCTGTAAAGGACAGAACATCAGGCTTCAGCATAGTTAAATGCTGTACAGTCCATTGGTGAAATTGCAATAAAACTAAACATCAAAATAAAACTTATATAAAAGTTAATAAGCTTAGCGTGCAAGATACTTTCAAGCATTTGGAGAAATTGCATTACCAGAAGTCATGATCACTATAAAGCCACTATCCTCATTAAAGGCTTTGAGGAGGATATAAGCTTTCCCAAGCAGGTTTCCTCATTATAATTCTTACAGTGTATGCGAGTAGCTTAAACATTTGCCTTATCACAGAAAAGCAGTGAAAACTTTAAAGTGTATATTGATAGTACCATGGATTTACATGGTACCAGGACATTACTTGGTGTGAAAGATCAATGGCTTGAATAAGGAAGTCAATTGACTTTCTCAGGTTTTTATGCATCCATGAGGGTCATGGGCAATTGTTAGCAATGCACCATCTATTTTCTTTTGAAATCCAATATTGTGTATTGCATCTGGCTGAAATTAACTCCTTTCACATCATTCCTCATTGTGTTGGGGCCTGTATTTGTGGCTAAAGCAGCCTTACTAACCTACTAAAAATTCTAGGCTTTGGGGGGGCTTTAAATGTGGCCCTCCAGTAGCTGAAAGGAGCCCAGAAGAAAGATGGAGACAGACCTTTTACAAGGGAGCCTTGAGTGACAGAACAAGAGGGAGTGGCTTCAAGTGACAGAGAGTAGGTTTAGATTAGAGAGTAGGAAGAAATTATTTACTGTGATGGTGATAAGGCTCTGGCACAGATTTCCCAGAGAAGCTGTGGCTGCCCCATCCCTGGAAGTGTTCAAGGCCAGCCTGGGATTGTGGAAGTCTATAAAGGAATGTTCTGATGGAATTAATGATCTTTAAGTCCCTTCCAACCCAAACCACTCTACTATTTTATGATTTCTGCTACTGCTGAGCAGTGCAAAGATTCTCTTTTGCCCACTCTGCCCCCAGAGTTGTCTGGGAACAGGCAAGTGACTGGGAGGGTACACAGCCCAAAGGTACATGCCATAATAGTTGACATCATGTATAGGTAAAGGAAAAGGTGGGGGGGATATTCTTGTTTATGGTGTTTGTCTGTGAGGTGTGCTGAGGCCATGATTTCCAGGACATGGCTGGTCATGTGCCTGCTGATGCAGAGATGCACACATTAGCACTGTTGGGATTGCTGAAATTTTGCTGAAGAGAACAAAATTACTTTATTAGCATCTGATTAATAAGTAGGCCTTTCCAGGATGGTCATGAGTCTGGTTACGTTTGTCTCTGGGAAACACTGGCAGCATCTCCAAATTTTTCTCATTCAGAAGTTGAAGTTTCTGACTGTTAGTTCAAACTCCTGCCTGATAACTTGGTTTGTATTGCCAAATATTTGACACCAATCTGTGCTCTGGACCTTGACTTCTTGTTGCAATTCTTCAGGCTCTTATTTGATATAAACAAAAGAAGAAACTAAATGAATAAGCAAAGTTAACTTTGACCCAAACAAAATTTGCGAAGGTTTTTCATAGAAGAATCTGTGAGATTGAATTTGTAATAATAAATGCATCAGACTCCTTGGTGTCAGAAGAACTGATGTAAGAGAGTAGATGATCATGTTATGCTATGAATAATGAAAATATTGTTTTGACCAAAAGAGAATAAATATATATATATGTAACTGTGAAGTTACAGTCTCATTTTAGCCCGATGACTACTTTTACAGTCTAACAGTGAAACTATTACCCAACTTACAATAACAAGAATACTCAAAAATATAATTGAAAACAGGAAAAAATATTAAGAACTTTTAAAATCATTATATATTTAAACCTACTAACTGTTGCATATGGGTAAAGTCTTACAAAAGGAAGGCCTTGTAAAATCATGGCTCCGCTTCTTGCAGCTAACACCTACTTGTTTTCTCTTGTGTTCAGCCAGAGGAATGAACGGTCTAAAGGTCACTGCAATACCTCAAAGGCCAGCAGTTATGATTCAGATCAAAAGCAGAATAAATCTAGTTCAGAAACTAGTTTTGGTTTTTTGGGTTTTTTTGGGGGAGGTTTTGGGTTTTTTTGGGTTTTTTTGGGGTTTTTTTCTTCTTCTTTTTGGTAATGCAAGTGCAAATGGAAGTCAAAGTTTGTGGTAAAGACTTGTGGCTGAAGACTACTTCAGAACAGGCCCTAAGAGAGCACAAAAATCTTCTCACAGTAGAGCCCAATGACATAAAAGGAACGCAAATAGAAGTTTATTTTGGTTTTATGATGAACTGAAATTCCATCAAATAAGCTTGCTTTATCTTTGCAGTTATCTCAGAGAAAATATCCAGGGAAAATTTACTCAGGAACAGCTGCTATTATTTTAAATCTGGTTTTATCTAATCCTGACTAATTCTAAATGGCTTCCATAAGGTAAATTCATATGAATTAAAGCTACCTCAAATCTCATATTTCCTCTGATACAGCAGAGTAAAAATTTGGCTTTTTTTTTCTGACATTGAAGCGGCATTTCAAAACAAAACATTATTTACTGAATGCTCAAAGGCACAAAGTATTTTGGAATAAGGATTAAAAAATGTGTTTTGGCTACACCTCTGTAGATTCTTCACGCTAGCTTCATCTGTCTGACATAGAAAAGAAAAATCAGTCAAAGTGAAAGCTTCAGAACCCCTTGTTGCCCTTTTGTCTTCCTCCCTCTGCAGATTTGTGCCTGTTCATCAGTGTTGCGCATACACAAACTGAGGCTCTTCCTGCTCCTTCAAAACCCCAGTCTAGCCTCAAATGGGCAAATTTTTACATCTCTTTTGGTCCCATTCCAACCTGAATGAACCCAAACAAATAAGGTTGATTCCCACTGACGATGGAAGCATTATTTTCTTTGCTGATTTGAGCAGCAACATTACAAAAATTGACTTCCATTTCCTCTGAATTGTGTCAATTGTAGTCTCAATTGTAGTTTAACCTGAAGAAAATAGTTAAATCACTGTACCTATCTCCAAGAGATTTGCACCACATACGTAAATATAATACAGGCATTTCAGAATTCACCATAATAGATTAAATTTATTGTTTACTGCTGCTTGCCAGTAATAAAAAAACACTGTGAAATAATTTCGGGTTTGTGTTATTATTTTGTCTCCACCAAGAGAACTGCAGCAAACCCAGGCCCTTGCACAGAGATAGGCTTGACTATATTTGGCATTTTAAACTTTAACCCAAAACCTTCTCTAGAGGATTTTGGGGTATAAACAAACAGCTATACTAAGCCTTGAAAGAGAAGCCTTTTCTATTGCATTTGTTGTCTGACCCACCATGACTTTAAAATGTAGCATTTTACTGGTGATAGATCTACTTGTACCTGTTTGGGGATTATTACATGAACAGGATTTTTGATAAATGACTGATTTAGTCCCTCTGCAACCTAATTTATTGCTGAAATTGGAAGATTTAGAGTTTCCATTTATCTGGACCGGAATGAATTCACCCAGGTCACCTCAGTTGCTCTGATGAGAAATATATACTAGCATTATATTTATATATTTATTAGACATGAAAAAGGTTGAATCAGAACAGATCAGACACACAATCTTTAGAAATTGTACAGGTTGATTCAAAATAATTCTCATCTCTTGAACTGTCTGAAGCAGAACTTCTTCCTTTGGGAAACTGACAGCCCTACAAAACCTCAAACTTCTAGAAATCTCCTTTTTATCTGACATCCTTACTTCCACAAAGTATAAAGTGTAGACCTTATAATGTGAAGCCAAGCAAATATCTGACATCTTCAGTACTGCAAGAAAAATGTTTTATAAAAATTAAAGCAAACAGAAGTCTCTGAGGTGACTCTGTAGAAAACAAGTTAGCTTCCTCAGATATGGGCAGAAGTTGGATGAGACCTCCCAAATGTGAAGTCAAGATCTCAGTTTTTAAGGCTGTTACTTCTAGAACTCTCATTAGAGGACAGGCAATTCTATTCCACACTGAAATACACTTTTAAGCTTCTAAACCACTGTACAATTTTGGCATGTGTGGTAGGCCAGAGGAAAAGTTATTCTTTATTGATGAAGCTGCAGAGAGGAAGGTATAGGGTTTCTAGGTGATTACCCTGAATTAGGCTATTATGTTATATTATCCCAGTGTTCTAAAATAATGCTGTAAAACTGTCCAGTGGTGCTTTCACAGTAATATCATATAAACACAGAGTGACCATGGGTCTCCAGTATTGAGCGTCTCTTCCCTCTCAATGAAATATTGATCTCCAGCTCTCATGCGTCCATCCTATTTGGATAGAATGTAATATATTTCATAAACTGGAAACTAGCTCAGAGGAAAAAAAAATTACTTGAAAGAAAGAAATTTAGAAAAAGAAAAAAGAAAAACACATGAAAAGAGGATCAAATGTCTCTAAACACCATATTGGGCACTCATAGAAAGTAGAAGATCAAACCAAAAGCGTAATGTCAGAGGTTTTTAGTACATTGTGCTGCCTAGATCAGTGATTTTCCTGTATTTCTGTGATTAAAATTAGTTACTGTGTACATAAGGAATTCTCTTTATAAACGATCTTGTTTGTCTTTTCACTGAAGGGCTAAGAAAGTTAGAATTCATAGATAGTTTGAAGGCAATATGCCCAAACAATGTAGCTTATTGTTTGGAATTGTGGCACAGGGGGTTTGTATTGATCCAAGAAGGTAAATTGTAAGGTAGGCATAACTCTGCAGCACTAAACAAATAACCTCAGAGAGAGCTGTATGCTTTAACCAGCCTTAAAATAACTGAAATTATTCTTTTTGGAGAGCCTGTTGACTGCAGAAGATGGGCACATCCTGAACACCTTCCTTTAGGCAGCTAAAATTAAATGAGAGCAATCTGTCCTTGAAAAAGAAAGGTGAGATACAAGGGAGAGCAAAGGGCTCTTTCCTCCTCTATATTCTGCCAGGATGTGGAGTTCTGGCAATTTATATACCTTGTTTATTATGAGACCCAAATCATTGACATAAAAAGAAGAAAATAATAATTTAGTATTAAGAACAAGATGAATGTAGCAATGTTGCAAAGCCAAAATACTTCTTCTCTTAAGCAGATGCAGTAATAAATTTGGAATAGTTTGTTTTGGCTTTTTCTCTAACACACTGTCAAATTGACAGTTTCCTTTTAAACATGCTGATTTTTACCAAAATCATTTTCAACTGAAAATTTTCAAATTAAAATTTCAAATTTCAAACTTTAAACTGTGTTTTCTAATGAAGAAGCTTATAACCTTTTATGGCTGAATCACAGAATCATAGAATATTCTGAGTTGGAAGAGACCCACAAGGGTCACTGTGGACAGCTCCTGGCCCTGCAGAGGGCCATCCCCAAGTGTCACATCATGTGCCTGATGCATTGTCCCAAAACCTCTTGAATTCTGTCAGACTTGGTGCCATGACAACTGCCCTGAGGATCCTGGTTTTCATTATGATTTCAAGTTATCCTTTCAATATTTTCTAGGCAAGTGCTTCTGGATGTTTGTGTTTGTTTGGATTTTTATGTTTTATGTGAGTTTTTTGCAATTCATAGTATTATTTACAAGTATGGAGTATGCCATAATTAAAGTGCACTATTCTTTCTTCCTCCAACTTCCCTCTGGAAAATTCTGTAATTTATTTTTTAAAAGATTATCTAGAAAAAAAAATTATTTCACTATCATTAATTCCTTGTTACACTAAGCATCATTATCCAATATATAATTTATGCAAGTTTGAGATCAAAATAAATCCAAGACTTCTGTCCAGGAAAATGCAATCTCTTTCTTTGTCTCTTTGTTTCTTTCTTTCTTTCTTATTTTTTTCTCATTATCAGTTACATATTGGAATTAATTACATTTCCTTTTTGTTAAACCTACATTCATGGTCCTCTCTATTGTTACAAGGATAGTGAAATTAAATATAAGAATCGACATGTCCTTTGCCATCTCCTTGTGTCTTGCAAATGAAGCTCATTCTCAATAAAACCATTGTAACAAAGATACTGTTTGATTAACTGCAGAGAAGAGTCTAAGTAATTAGAATTTTGAGAGAAATATTGTCATGTTGAAAAAAGAGAATTTGAAAGAATTTCTTTGGATCCAGGATTTTACCCTTCAAACTTCACATGGAGCCACCCTAAGAATCACTACAGTGGTGGTCATTAAGACAATATTAAGACACAAACCTGCTCAAGTTTTTGTAAGTTTACAAGCTGTATATGAAGAAAACCCAAAATGTCAAAAATATCCCTTCTTGAGAAGGAAAATTCTAGCACATCCCTTGGTTTGGGGCAATAGGGCTTGTTTTTAATTCTGGGATTCATAAATACTAGAAGGTCAAGTAAAAAGCATAGAACAAACTGGAACAAAAGTCAAGGAAAATTAAATTAAAGTAAGTGCTGTATGAAGTACACTTGTCTACTAACAAACTATATCATCTGAGTTAACGGAATGTTGCCATAACTAAGAAAGCCAAGAAAAACAAATACATAAGATTAACATAATTTCATGTAACACCCAACTAGACCTTCAAAATATAATACTAATAATAAAACCCACAACAACAATAATAATAAAAATATCAATTTAATAAATCCTCCTTATTTTTATAGTGATGTATTTCCTGTATGAAAGACTGCTTCCAGTAAGCATTTGTTTCATTACAAATCTCACATAGAGTTATCAAGCCTTGGGTGCTTTAGAAAAGCCTTAATGAAACTTCAGCTGATTTGAGGTCATAAGCTGCCCCTGAGCCCATCTTATTAGTTGTGGTATTTACTTTTGTCCCTTTTGCCTTTTTTATATATTTACTTGCTCTTCTTTACTTGCTAAATATTTATGATATTATGCATATCTCGTGTTTCTGTCTGCAATTAATACAGCTTCCTACCAAAAAACCCCAAAACAAAACAACCAAAATAAACACCAACAAACCCTAAAAGCTTTGTCAAGTTTTTGTCTTCCTTTAGTCATGAGACCATTTTTTTAAATATATATATATTTTTTTTAATTCTAAGGTACCAGCCATCTGATGACATTAGGTTGGTCCATAATTCAGCTTTTTAGACTTCTGCATTCTATGCAGTATTAAAATACTCCCCTCTTCATCATCACTTTCCAAATTTAGAAATCTTCTCAAATACAGTGCAGTAAATGTTGTAATTTGGGCATGTGTAACATTTACATTCATATATTTTTGTCTTTAGCAGATGTCATATAATACACACAGAAACACAGTCAAGCCAACTGGAAAAGAGGAATCAAGAGGCATTTCTAGAGAAGCCATTACCTGTAGTGTCGCAATAACACATAAAAGAAAAGTTCACACAAGGGGAAGAATGGTCTCAAATGACAAATGTAAAAATATTTTGGGCTTGAAGCATGATATCATTTTTACATCTGTTTTCATCCCTAAAGCATTAAATATTAATGAAAATACATCTTCATTGATGTGGTAATTATTACCATGATCCTTACTCATGATCCTTGCTCCTTGTCTGTCAAAACTGTATTTTCATTGGTTTATTGTCTTCTTTTAGTATTCCTTTGTTGTACCTGTTTAATTACACATATGTCATAATTTCCATTGTGTAATATTTCATAATTATTCCAATGTGCTCACGTGGGGTCCAGCCCTTTCTTTGTGTCATTGAAAGTTTAAACAGGCACTGCTCCTTCCTAGATTTGTACCCAGTTTTCACACAAGAGGTGTGATGGCTGTATTTAGAAGTGCTATTTGTGGTGAGGTTTGTGCTCATTTGGAAGTGGCTGTAGACGGTTGCATTCCATCATATACATATTTTATCTATCCCTAAATACTGTCTGGAGTCAGGGTCTTATTAGAGAAATGGTGTTTAGGTGACACCTATTTCAAAGCTCAGTAACCTTGTAATGAAGGAAATGTTGAGTCTTTCATAGATGATGTAATAATGCCTAAGTGAAGTAAAGATTGTAGACAAAGAGTGTATATCAACTTCCCTGAGCTAACGTGGCTGGAAAAGAATAGCTCAGCTTTCAGTAAGACACATTCTTGATATTATAATGTATATAATCATGCATTTGCATAACTATGTAGGAACAGAAATGTCTGTCCATACCAAGTAAAACACACACCTGTACACCTCCTTCCCTGTAAGATGTAGCTTCAATGGTAGTTAATTGAAGTTTCCTCAGAAACAAATGTTTTCCCTCCAAAAATTGCCCTGTAGGACTCTCTGAACCTTCTTTTTTTCTCTGCAAGTTGAAATTGACTGGAGGTTTAAAGATTCCACAGTAATTCTCATAATGTTTATGTGCATCAGTGATGCTTGTAATGCTGAAGTAATATATTAATGCAGAGAGGAAACTAAACAAGATGCTCAGCTTTTGTTACAAGTGCTTGAAGAAATAACAGTTTTGCATCTCAGAATAATGACTGGATAAAGAAACATTGGTTTGAGAGCTCCCACTCATTGCCTGGTTTAGACTGTGCTGCCACTAGCAGGTGTCTGCAACCAGCTGACAAGTTTGAATCTAGTCACAAAAAATTATTTGAACTTCAGTTATATATACATTTAATAGTATGGTAGTAAAACAAATTACCTGGGGAGAAAAGTTGTGGTTTTGCACCATAAGGTGCTCCCTTTAAAATGCCAGTCTTGGTGCCTTGGCTGGACTTTATCTTTCAACATTTTTAAGTGGTTCATTTGGACTGCTCCTACCCTTTCTGGCTGAATACACCCCTCTCCCTGTGATCAGTCAGCCAACGTGCTAATGGAATGTAATTTGCACTGCACATAATTATCTGGATGGGAGACTCCCATGCTTGTGCTCTCTAATGGAGAGCTGGATTATGTAGCTTTATTACTCAAAGCAAATGGGAACATGAGTTACATGCTGTGTAACTGAAATGAGAAGGGCCCATAGGTTCAGCCTGATGCTTATAAAGAGGCCTGCCATGCTTAACTCTCTTGTAAAGTAGGATTTAGAATGGAATCATTTAAAGTGGGAACACCAATTTATCCCCATCTACCAGTAGCTATGAAAATATTGTCATATGGCAGACTGTGAGAACAGAAAAAAGGCTCAGCAGTATACATTGCAGCACATATTCTTTCATATGCCTAGTGCAATAAGATTTTAATAGTTAAGTCATTGTTTTATAATATTTATTGATAGGAGAAACCTGAGAATGTACCTTAATTTTTGCTGACCTCTCTACTTTGTACATATTGTCATAGAATTACTGTGTTTTGTACATAATCAATATTTGAAGGAGTCTCTTAAAATAAATAGTTACAAAATGAAAACAGAGTCAGACAGTATGTTTTTCCTTTTCATGATTTCATTAGATGACATGCTGATAATATTTATCATTATTTGGTGTCCACATACAGACACCAAATAAAGATACTCTACAGAATAAAGTAAAAGTGGTGCTGGAGGAAGAAGTGTTGGTGAAAAAGTGGCCACAGAAGGAAGGCCTTGCTGGGTTTTGATTTCTGCAAAAATATATTTTGTTTTATTTACACCTCTCTACTTTTTCAGAGTCATACCCTAATCATATGCATCTTAAACAAATGAACTAGTGGTATGAAGTAACCATCTGTATTGGGTATACTGAAAGAGTGTAAATTTAGATTAGAATAGATATAAGGAAGTAAACATTTTGAGGGTGATGAGACACTGAAACAGGTTCCCAAATAACTTGTGGATGCCAAGCCATTGGAGGTGCTGTAAGTCAGGTTGGATGGGGCTTTGAGCAACCTGGTCTAGTGGAAGATGCCCATCTCCAAAGCAGAGGCATTGGAATTAAACAATCTGTAAAGTCCCTCCCAAACTAAACCAAAATGAAAAAGAGAAAATCAAATCTACAAATGATGGATAGGTAGAATACGTTTTGGAAATTGACTGAATTTGTGTAGGAAAGAACGGTAGGGAAAAGATGCTTTAAAATGAGTGGGAAAAATAATAAGTGAGAAAATACAAGTGCGAAAAGCACTGGTTAAGGAAAAAAGAAAGAACTTTGAAATTAATGTTTCATAATTATTTTCCTTTCATTTGAAGCATTCTGCATTCTTCCAAATTTTCAGTCAAATCTGCAAAAGACATATTATGCCAATGTTATTGCTATTATACACGCCAAAGTAAAATGATTTTTTGCATGCCAGGGAAGAGCCAGAACATATATTACAGGTCAGCAGAATGTGCTAAATCTCTCAGCAGTGGACACCAAACAACACTCAGCTGCTTGCCTCTTGGCCTTTTTTCTTTCTTTTTAAATATTAATCTCTATCAGAGCCCTTTATAAACAGCTGGGTTCCACCTTGTTTGAGAGAATGGTGGTGCTAAAATGTGTACAGTCAGATTGCATATTTTCCTCACTTTCACCAGATTGTTAAGGTCTGTCTGTTTAAAACAGAATCTCAGCAAGAAACGTAATGAGCTGAGAAAACCAGTTTGTAAGACTGACTATAGATTTGCTTCAAGAGATATGGCAATATAAGAAGGATTTGGTTTCTAGTTGGCGAACATCAAACTAGTTACATGCTTATACCTTCATTTTGTATTTTAGTTAATAAGAAAATTGTTCTTTTTCTAGTTATTTTAAGAGTTGAAGGAAAAATGTCCCCTCTTCTTGCATGGTGTACAAGTATCTGCAGTGTAAACAATAACTTGCCGTGTACAGGATTAAACACTGAGAATCATATTGGAACTACAAATCCTTTTATTAATTATGGAAGATGTCACTGCAGAAGTGTGTTATAAATGAGTATAATGACATTTTTGGAACGTTCATTACTACTGCTAATGTTGAGAACCTACTATATGAATTTATCATATAATAGCTGACTCTATCACAAATACAGTATTGAATGCTGAATTTATATCAGTCCTTTCCAGGCAGGAATTGTGCCATAATTGCATTACAGAATATATATTTTAGCCTAGAAGAAGGCAAATTAAATTTATGTTTTGGTTTGTGAGGAGGTGAAATATCTATTTGTTTATTTTATCAAAGTGTTGTTAGAAATCACATTTTTATGCATTGTTACAAGATTTTCAGTTGGTGTTTAACAGGTATAGATAATCCCTTTTGACAAGAAGTCAAAGAAGGAGTAAGTGCTTTAGAGCAAAGCATGTTACTCTGGTAACAATATTCATATTTTTACACAAAGAAGTCACAGGTGTTTTTATATGCTATATAATCATATTGATAAATAATCAGTCTCTGCAATTAATCATGTTTCTTCTCAAACACAGAAAACATGAATGTGTAGAGACAGAGAAATAGATTAAATGACACTAGCTGAGGTGCAGCTACACTCATTCCTGCACAGTTAATAGACCCATCCATGGTATCTGTGATATGTGATATGGCTTTGCTTTAGAATGTGCCCTCATGTTACTACTGAAATTTCAGGTTAAGGCATCTAATGATGCAAACCAGATTTTGCAATGACTTAAAGGTGCTATTCTGTGAAACAGATTGGATTAAGGAACAAATGTCAAACCTTTAGCTTTGGCTGAAATCTGGCCTCTATTTGTCTGCACATAGTAATTTACTTTGTTCAGATTAACAATTAATTATGCCCTTATTTTCTGTGCTATCCTAGAAGCAGAATTCTTCTAACTCCAGGCTAATACACTGAGACAATATTGACTCAGGGAGAAGCATGTCATTAGCTGATTCTACAGTGTCACTTACTGCTGCTTCTTTGTGGATTCAGTATATCAAATTATTTTAAGATCAGTCATATAAATCACTGTTTCTGTTTCTAAGATGATAAATATTATACCAAATATTCTGTTAAAGTTTTAATAACTTGAAATTCCCCTCTTTCTGCAATACTTACTTGAAACTACCTCATGTTTTAAAAATATTTTAGTGTCAAACAAGTGTGAAGACACAAGTCCAGCATTTTGTGAAGTTCAAATAATTTCAGCTGCATAGTTTAAATCCATTAAAAAAAGAAAGAGTCCTTGAATAGGACAAGATAGAGTTAGAATGAGATCTTGCAGAAACTAGCAGAACGTACAATTGCCAGCCTGCAAAATCCACATAGCAGAATTATGGACTGTGGACAGCAGGGGGTAATAAAGGCAGGAGTTCTGGGGAAAAAAAATGTTTAAGATAGAATATTGCAAATTTCAGTGCCGAACCCACTTCTGCTGATTGCAATTACATGGAGTCAAGATTACCGCTACTGAACATGATCTCTTACATCTGAGAAAACTTCAGAGTAAACATGCTGAGAATTTGGAGGGTTTGGACTATTTTCTTCAGTCAAAATTGAGAGACAGCATAGTGGAGAAAAATGCTTAGAAGTGAATATAAAAATGGGTGTAGAGTTTAAAGATTTTATTATATATCTTGTCTGAAGAAATAGGACTGGAGAAAGCAATTTCTTGACTTACCAAACAACTATAATTTGCAATTTATGCCTAAATAGCAGTAAATTGTTTTTAGTCAATATGTAGTTATGCTGTCATTACAATCGTGAAAAAAAAAGCACTACAGAGACCATTTCATGAGGTCAATTTGAATTGTAATAGAAAATATTCATCTTAAAATGACTTCTAGATACAAAAAGTAACTTCTGCTTGCATGTTAATAAACAGGAATCACACTGGTTATTAAATAATATGTTATTAAGTTTGTGCTCCTGGATCTGAAAGCAGATGAGATTTTTCCATTCAAAAATTCTCTTAGTTCTGATGCTCCACTTAGAACCTGGACAGCTTTTTTGGCAATATAATGTAATAATTAAGAAAAAAAAAAAAACAGTTTCAATTGTAATGTCTTCTCCAAAAACAAACAAAAAAATAAACCAAAACAAAAAAACCACAAAACAAAACAAAACAAAACAAAAAAAAAACACTAAAAAGGGGCTGGAGAAGGTAAGAGACTGAATTTTGTATATTTCATAAACATACAGGAGGATATGAATTGAAAGAGTCACTTGAGCTGAGGGTAGAAAATCAGAATAACAGGTGACAAGCATCATCAACTCCCACTAGTGTAGCCCATGTATTCACTCTAAATATGAACAAATAGTATCTTTTCAATTTTTCTTGGGTTTGTAAAGCATTTTCAGTAACTCAAATAATGTTCATTTTGAATAGTGTTTCAATATAGGAATTTTCTATAGATTGTAATTTTCTTATGCTAGAAAACATAACCTAAAATCACTATGCTGGGAAGTGGAGATAGGAATAAAATGTTATAGATTGAATTTCTTTAAATTGGGAAAAATAGTTAACTCAAAATTAATTGCCCAAGATATTTTTATCTCTCCTACTAGATGACATTGACATTTATTTCTCCTAATATTGCAGTTTGTTTTCTGCTAGCACAGAATTTGACTGTCAAAGGGTGTGCAGTGTTTCAGTTATTCCCTTCCCTGGTTATTGATCTTTGAAAATTTCCAAGCTTCCTACTACATAAGATGATTACAGAACTGTGCCATATGCTTTATGCATATGCCAAGCATTTTGGAGAAATTCTCAGTGTTGTGTTCTGCAGATCTGTGCAGAAAGTGGTACTCTGAGACTTGTGCAAATTGTTACAGCTGGAAAGAAAAGGTCTTTTAATTATAAAATAATAGTATATTGTTGGAGCTGTGTTGGACTTCTTCAGGAAAGCCTGACACAGATGTTTGTGCAATGGAAGCCAGTTATTAATTGACAGAATTAGCCCTGCCCTGCAAGCTGCTCCCTTCATGAGGACCCCATTGATTTCAGCTGGAGTCTGCAAGGGCACAGTGCCTTCCAGCCAGATGGACCACTTTGCAGGGTCAGAGATTAACCTTACCATTTGAGTGAGAAAAAAAGTGACACAACTATTTCAGCCTTCCAGCCTTCAATGTAGCCATCACATCATCTCAATTTTTCACTACTTATTTTGTATTGTTATCATGTGAAAACTGCCCATAATTCAGTGGGATTTTATTCAGGATATTTAGAGCCAGATTCTCAAATAGTAAGTGTTCCTATGAAGTGAAATGAAATGTGACCAGCTATCAAATTCTCAGTGCAAAATAGAACAGATTGAGGATTAAAACCTGTATCTCTTTTTTATGCTGTAGAAAACCGTGTCACAGTGGTTGGATGGTCAATTTAGTGTCTGCTAAAGCTTTTTCTCTAAAAGCAGATTCCATCCTCTATGAACTATGAAGAAAGGCACAGTAGATAGTCTGAAAATCTCTGAACTGTCAGAAGTACTCACTGTAGAATCAAGGCTCTCTTGTTTATATTGGAGGTTAGGCTAGCACCAGCATGGTGAGATCCTCTGAGCCCAGGTTAAGGGAGAGCATACAAAGAAGTTTTAGGTTTGAGTTTCAGATTAGAGAATAGCACAGTATCCCATTTATATGTCCATGTCCATATTGCAGTATTCCTTCATTGGTAGGAATCTGGCAACGTGCGAACCACACTGTACAGATTGACAATTTTATTCTGAAATATGCAGAAAGCAGTAACCAAAAAACATCAGCTGTTGTAAAACAGGCACATTTTCCTTAAGAGTGAAAAAAAAAGAAATTTAGGAAAAAAACCCCAAACACATGACACTAAAAAACATCCAAAAACACCCCAGAAAAATAAGACCAAAAAATAAAACCAAAAACAATCAAAAATGTATTCTATTATGAACTGATTTGTACGTGAATTATTCTTGACTTTGTATTACCATTTAGATTCTGTAAGGTAGAACCTAAAACATCAGAAAAAATAGACATCACAAAAATGTTTCAGAAAGATAAAGGGAAAAAAATTAAAGGTATAATATAATTTAACAATAAAGGAAGCATATTAGATCTTTTTATATAGGCTATTATTCAGGCATTAAATGATCATCTATGGTCATTTGATCTATTTCAATCAAAAATACATTTCTAATTGACAAAACTTAAATGATCTGAATCTACTTCTTGAGGCTTGATATCACTGAATGTCGTAAGGTGACTTTATGATGCTTGTATTCCCAGTCATCTATTCTGTTTGTGCTGGATATTAAGTTCTGCACCTCTAAGACTGGTTCCAAGAGTGGAGGGGAAGAGAAGAAGAGCACAGTTTTTTATCACAGACTGCACTCACTCGTCTGCATTCCTACTCCTGGACTCTGTTGTCTGCAGTAGACAGCAGGAGAGAGCTCTCCTTTGTTTTTTAGTTAGGTTTTTTTAGCTAACTGAAGCAAAAAAAAACTTCCCCAGACTGTGGCTTTTCTTTTTCTTAGGACTAATTGGCCCTGCTCTAGACTAAACACTCAGCAAAACACCAGGAGTTCTCACCCATGGCCCACCAGAGACTGGGAAGTGGCATTTTCCAGCACAGGGAAAACTGATAAGAGACTGAGAGAGCCGAGCTGCACCCCACAAAAAGAACTTTCTAAATTTGCCATCTCTTCAGAACAGCAAGAAGTTTTATGGTTTAATATTATTCATTTTTTATACTTGTGAATACTTTGCTTGTTAAATAAACTTTTTTTTCCCCCCTTTTTTCCAAGGAAATCTTTTCCCAAACCAGATGTAAGAGGGGCTACTTGAATCTGTTTCTAGGACACCTTTAGAAGTTTCATCCCAAATTTGCCCTAAACCAAGACTCCCATTTATTAGAATAACCACTAAGCCCTCTCCTTCTCCAAAGAAGCATAGAATAATATGATTTAGGAGGGTCCTCCAAAAATCATATAGTCCAACTCTCCTTCCTGATGGACAAACCTGATACTCCCTCTGCCCTCAGGTCTAGTTTAATGCTCTGTCAATGAACTCCAGCAACTTGTGAGCAGACTCTATTTCCTCTTTGAGAAAGGTGAATCCTATCTGACACCAGCAGACCTGATGCCTTATAGGCCATGCCATTATTAAAACTTAAAAACTGTGGTGGTACCACCAGCCACAGGGCCATACATTAACAGGCTGGGTCCATCTGTGCTTTCCAGTGTCACTGTCTGCAGCTGGAAGATAAAATAAAAATCACCTGTGCTCCAGATTCCCCTACCAATCACCTCAAGGATCTAAAGTCCTTTCTGATCACACTTGACCATACGCTGCAGTTTCATCGCTTCCTGCATGGAAGAGCAATGATGGGTAATAATCCAAGCCTGTGCCAGTCTAGGGAGTTTCCTGGTGATGTCCTTAACCCTGGCTCCAGGGAGGCAGAAAACTTCCCTAACAGAAATGTCTGCCTGGATGTTCTGTTTCCCTCAGAAGAGAGTCACATATAACAGTAACCTGTCCTTTCTCGCCTGTGGGGGCAGTTGTGATACAAGGGATGGGCTTTTCTGACTCTGGTGCAGGGGCACTGTCATCAATATCATCCATCGACTGGCCCTCCCCATCCAGATCCCCATCCCTGTAGTACAGATGCAGCTGGGAAGTTGAGGTGGGCAAGAAGAGGGTTCATCTGCTGCCCTGAGCATGGGCTTGACTTCGTTCAGTCCATTCCTATAAGCTTCCACCTTCTGCCTGGTGGGATAATAGTACTGGATCCCTTAATACGGGTTTTCTTGTGGCTGTCCCTGGTTCTGTCTCAGGGAGGGAAGCACATGGTTCCACCAGCCAAACTCTTTTCTAGGATCTCTGATATTTTTATTTATTTCCTCTCATCAATCTGCCACCAGAGAAAATCCTTGCTCTATTTTCTTTGCAAAACAGAAATACTTTTGGGCAAGAATTCGTCCCAACCACTGCAGTAACATACATGTTACTCAGTGCTACAAGATTTTGTGGGTTTTATTTTGTGTTTGTGTACAGTAATTTGATATGCGCAAAATTTTCCAGCTTTATTAGCTCTACTTGAGTCCAGTTACTGGTTTTATTGGCAGGTTCCATAAATAATCTTTATTTGTATGTCTGGTGATTTAATTAAAACATATAGTGGATAAAAAGGTAAGGAAATCATCTACACTACCTTTTTTTTAAGGCAACACATGAAGCCAATAGTTTTAAATTCCACTGATAATGATTCTGAGGTAGAAATCAGAGATTTCTATTAATTTGGGCATACAGACATTTTTTTTAGAGTCAGAAATCTGGAAATCCAAGGCAGTAATTCTTAAGCAGTAAAATTACTGCTCTTTCTCTATATGATTGACTTCCATGACCTTACTTTACAGTAAGAAAATACCTTCCAGAATTTAAGGATTCTACTATGTGACAAAAGTTTTCCCATGAACTTCCAGGACACCTGAACACTGCATATGACATTATTCAGTCTAAATAATAGTGATATGTTGGACAAAAAACTAATAACACACAGTGCCCAGGGATGATCATAATTATGATACACACTAAGATTATAGGTTGCCTCAGAATTTTGCTCTAATTTCTTGCAGTTATTTGAGTCTGGCTGGGATAATGATAATTTTTTTTCACAGGATCCTGTATCATGCTGTGATTTAGACTTGTGGCCAGAAAAGTGTTGGTAACGCACTGATGTTTTGATTGCTGCTGAGCATCATTTGCACAGGCTTTAGGCACTCCTGGACCAGCAGCTGTGCAGGTGTTTAGCTGCTGGTCTGGATCAGTCAAAGAAAAGTTTTTTTTGTTAATAGACAATCATTGAATTCAAGTTGGAAGGAATCCCAAGAGGTAATCTTGCCAGCCTCTGCACAAAGCAAAGCCAGATCAGAGATCAATCCAAATCATTCAGGGCTTTGTTCAGATGGTTCTTTAAACTTCCAAGGATGGAGACTGCGTGGCCTCTCTGGCAACCTGCTTTTCTGATTGACTGTTTTCAAAGGGAAAGGGGGATTTTTTTTGTCTCCAGATGGAACATCTTTTTCTCAATCATGCCAGTTTTCTCAGGGGGGCATGACACATTACTCAGTGAAGACTCTGGTGAAGACTCTGACTCTGTCTTCTCAACAACCACCCCACAGGCAGCTGTTAAGTCTAAACTGCGTCTCATCTGGGTTGAACAAGCTCATATCATACAGCCTCTTATTGTATGGCACATTCTTAGCCCCTGACCAGCTTGATGGTCCTCCACTGAACTCGCTCCAGTTTGCCAGTGTCTCTACTGTGATGGGCAGGCATGAACTGGACAGTGGTCTGTGCAAAGAAGAAAAATCATTCATTAACCAAATGAGAGTGTACACCCTTTTCTCCTCTCAGTCATTGATACCGATGTTAAATAGGATAGGTTCCATTGTAAATCCTGAAGAAACTCCATGTTTCTGGCCTTGAGCCAGAGGAGTCACTAAGCATTATTCTTTGAGACTGACTAAAGGACTCAACCTGTTCCACATCCATCTAGACCATCACCTAGATGTCTGCACCACAATGTGCCACACTGCTCACAATGAGGATGCTCTAAGAGACCACGTGAAAAGTTTACTGAAGTAAAGACAGGCAACACCCACTGCCTTCCCCACACCCACAGCTGCTTCATCTTAGAAAGCAAACAGGTAAGTCCAGTATCCTCTACCCTTGAAGAAAATACCACAAACCACAAAATAGAAGCTCTGGATTTCCTTTGGATATATTCTCATGACTTTCCTTGTTGCTAGCTCCCATGACTATTTTATTCAATTGAAAGTAAATATCAGGAATTCACTTTATTAGCTGTATAATGCCTTCTAAATATTGGTTTGGCTACACTGAGCTAAGGCCAGATATAGCTTAAATTTGTTATGTTAAGTTACTTGGGAAAATATTTCCTACATTTTAAGCAATGTGTGCAGCTCCAGTTGCAATACCAGATTATTAATAATTGTGAATCTCTTGTGATACACAACAGAGGTTTGGACTCTTTGCATTATGTATTGGATTTCATACGTATTATGTTTGCCATAATAAGCCCTGGGAAATTAGTACTTCACTGAGATTTTCTACAGCTTTAACCTTTGAGATAAAGTTGCTATGCAATTACTAAAAGCAAAAAAGTCCTGCATTAAATTCCTTTTGAAGTAATTTTTGCCTCTGAAAAAAAAGTGAAATAATAAATTGATTTTTTTTTCTTCTTCAAAGTTAGACAATATATGGAGAGGTTTTTCTAGCATTATTCATTTATTCTAAGACTTTGTACAAAATCTGTGTCAGAAGTTTAGCATTATTTTCTTTTTCAACATGAAAGCTATGATGCTAAAATCTTTCTTGATACCTGTTTCTCTTGATCCAACATTTGTCCTGGAGTAACTTAGAGTAATGAAGGAAGTTATGTGGGCTTTTTTTAAGTACTAAAAAGCCTCATTGTAAGTGCTCCTCCCCTTGTTTCATCTCCTTGAACCTGAAGCTGGCTGAAAAGGTTTCATCATGCCATCGTGGTTCTTTGGCAATTTTAATTGCTGAAAAGTGCATATGCCTAACTCAAAGCTGCCGAAGAAGCAGCCTAAGCCACAGCCTACAACTGAATCAGTTCATTTTATTGTTACATAAAAAGCCATTACTTTATGCATCAGTCTTTCCTTCGACAATATTCCACTATATAGCACATTTAAGGAATTTCTTTCTTGATTCTGCTTCCACAAAAGACCTTGAGGGTAGGTGATTTTGTAGAATTTTTTTAAACTCTGCAACTTTTTTATTAGTTAACCAGAAAGTACTCCTAGGCCATGGCAATATTTAGGTTTCAGCCCACATTACAGTCATTGACATTGAAATCTTGTTCCCATCACTGAAGTCATCAGCTATTGTGTACTGTTTAAGTTTTTGATAGAGGAGGGTGATGAGTCATCAGCTGCACTATTGAACATTGATTCCCCCAAGCATTTAGGCATTTTAAACTTTTATTTTACTTCTTCAGGTTGTTAGTCAGAATCTGTCCATTGGGGACCATAGATTTAAGCCATGTCTTTACTGCTTCCTTCAGATTCTTTCATGCCACATTGCCTATCCTGTAAACTAATAGACAGATGTATTTGGGATGCTTTTATCTCTGTAGGCCTGCTAGCAGAGTATTGAGCTCAGCATCCTGCTGATACTCAGCCTCAGAACCACAGCTACATGTGTAGATGTAGCAGGTGTGACTCCCATTACATAAAACTCAATTCCAATATAGTCTAGGATTTGGTTCCTATTCTCACTGCAAACTGCAGCTTCAATATTCAAACCTTTAGCCACAGGAAAATGATTGTTTTTTAAACTATGTTTGCTTTTCTAAGGGCAGTGTTATTTTGGGTAAGTTTGTTGGTTTTGGTTTTTTTTGAGATTCAGGTTTTGCAAGAGCACATAAGATGAATTTGAGAACTCCAAATTAAAAAGATGCTACAAACCTCTTGTTTTTATACATAAAAAATAATAAGCCAATTGCATTTGCACGTCACCAAATAATGAAGTCAGAAATATTTTTTCCTGCAAAATATAATCTGCAACATTATTTCAACATTCTCTGACCAGCCTGTATTTGTGCTTGGGATTGACTTGTGAAGGAGCTTACCCTTGAAATTTTCGAACATCATGAGGTTGACATAGGCCCACCTCTCAAGATTTTCCAGATCCCTCTGGATGCCATCCCTTCTTTCCAGCATGTTGACTGCACCACACATTTCCCCATTGCTGACAAAGATGTTAAACATCACCAGTCCAATACCAGTCCCTTGGGAATGCCACCCATCACTGGTCTCCACTTGGACACTGAGCCATTGACTGCAACCCTCCACCCAATTCTTTGTCCACTGAGTGCTCCATCCATGAAATCCATGTCTCTCTAATTTAGAGACAAGTATATTGTGCAGGACAATGTCACCTGCATTTCACAAGTCCAGGTAGACAATAACAGCTGGTCTTCCCTTATCCACCACTATGGTATCCTGTACTGTATCCCCTTAACACTGTGGTCCTGTTAAAACCCTCAAGGACTTTAAACAAAAGTAAAATCTATTTATAAAATTCTGTATTATTTATTCTTTCTTCTTGGTTGAAGATGGCTCAAGTAAGTCCATATATATATAATGCTTTAAAATCCCCAACAAATACCAGTGCTTTATTTTGCATATTTTAAAATGGACTGCACTAATAGGCATTTCAAACTTAAACAGTACAAAAAAGGAAAAATGTTATAGTAAAGTACTTTGTTCATCAGAAACTGAAGTTATTCTAAGATAGCTAGGTGACAAGAAGCTACAGTATCTTGTCTTTCTCGTGTTATAAAATAGAAAATCTTCAGAGTAAAAATGAACCATTGATTTACTGATGCTGCTGTAGCATAAAATGAAATATAACATATACCAGGACCATAGAATGAATGAATGAAGTAAAGCAATGAAAATACATGAAGAGGCTGAGTGGGATTCATTTTTGGAGCAAAGAAGTGTCTTCAGGCAGAGCACGAAAATATTTGAACAATCATTAAATGTTAGAGAACAGAGAAAGAAAGAGGTATGGGGATAGGTATGATTTCACTACAAACATATTTGTTTCTACTAAGAGTATCCACACAGCTGAAAGAACAAAATTAAGTGAAGAAAAACTAAACCCAGAACACTGAATCTAAAAATAAGTCACATTAAATTAATTAGGCTCTTAATCAGCATCCTTTTTCTTGATTAACTAATATTTTTAATCAATATTGATAAAATATTTTAAGTTTTGTTTCTGCAAACTTAGCCTGCTTTTACATTTTGTTTTCATAACCAACTTTATCCCCATTATTCAAAATCCAAAAGGCTATTTATTTTAGCAATAATTAAATCTTAATTTAAAGTGATGTAACACACACCAAAATCTTTCATTCAGTCTTAGCAGGCACTTTCTTTTCAGTAAAGGGAGAGAAAAAAATTCAGTTTATGTAATTCTGTGCTTTGTTTCACAAGGTGAGGAATGTGTGGTAGTTCTACAGTTCTCTTACTATAAAACCAACCCTAAATTATGCACATGGTTATAGGAAATTTTTCATATAGGTAATTAACACATGACTCACAGAAGTCCTTGGACATTGGCTTCCTTCCATTTTAAATGTTAAAAGCATCGAAGTAACTAGCAGTTGATTATATGCAGTCACTAAGCCAATTGAAAATTAAGATTTACTACTGGTGAGAATACAATATTGAAGGAGGAAGAAGAATGAAAATTACTGCTGAATTCTTTAGAGAAAAAAGTGCATGTCTGTATTTCTCTTATCTAAGTGATTAATGAAATAAATTATAAAATTAAACAGAATATTTGTATTATGGAAATTACATTTGAAGTTGACTAGATTGTGTTTCTACATAAGAAAATGAAAACAAAACAAAAAAAAAAAGCAAAGCCAAAAAGCCCCTCTCCCCTCCCCCAAGATTTTTCACTGAATTTTAGGAAATGCAGGGGTTTTTTTTTCAACAGTTTTCCTATAATCAAGTTTTAAGGAATTCTTTGTATAAGAGGAACATAAAAGCATCTATTCCTACAAAGGAAAAATTACCTTTTTTCAGTGACCTGGAGACTGAAAAATAATGGTGTACTTAGTTAAGAAATTGGAATATATTAAGGCATAATATTGCAGATAAGAAAGGTGTGTGTTTAATATTTAGGGTAGGCACTTATCCCAGCATTTTCTCTTTCACAGCATGCTCAAAAAAAAAGAGGAAAATTATTTGTTCTCCTTATTTTAGAAGTTCTGGGTTTGTTTCTTTTTTAGTCTTTTGTTTTGTTTTGTTTGTTGGTTTGGGTTTTTTTTCGTTGTTGTTTTTGCTGTTGTTTTGTTTTGGGTTTTTTGGGGTTTTTTGGTTTTTTTGGCTAATATTTATAAAAATCCTTACAGACATCAGTAATGAAAAAAAAAAAACCCTGTGAATGATGATACCTAAAATCAGAACATTGCAGATACTTGAAGCAAATTCCTAAACATCCTCAGGGAAGATAAAGTTGAAAACAGATATCCACTGAGTGTAAGGGGAAGAGATGGTGTCTTATCCATCCTCTTAAAGGTCTACATTAAAAGGATTGCTTAATTGTATCAAAGAATGACTTATTCCTGAAGATAAAACTATCCAAATCTGAATAAAACCATCCTTTAAGATGGCTTACAGAAGTAATGGGTATTTACCCCACTTCCCACCCCATGACCTTCAAGGAGATTAAAGCCTTCAGGCATCTTTCTATACAAAGTAATCAAAATAAATCTACCTAAAGTTTGTAGGATTTAAGTTTGTCAAATAGAAATCTGCAAAAGGACTACCAGAACACATTTTGCTATGTGCTCCATACCTTTGTGAGAGTAAATATTTGTGACAACAGTGAGATGGAAATGGGAAGGTTGATTATTAACTGTTTAACGTGACTTTGGACAGGAAAGTCCCTTATATGCAGTCTAATGTTGGTAGAACACTTCCGATAAATCTTCTGAGGAGCTGAAAACAATTCCCACTGAAAGTCTGGAAATTGTGCCTCTTCATCACCGCTGAAGTGTTGCCTTCTGGAAGGGCTGAGTAATTAAGAAAGTGCTTGCCAGTTCAGCACGGTGCGGCAGCAGCTGTCTGCTCGCTCAGGTGAGAGAATTGAATTCCGGAGAGCTTTTGATTCACTTTCTGTGGCTTGCTGCTGAAAGGGAAGGTCTATGTTTCATGATTTCCCCTTGGTTTTCCATCACTCCCTACACAAAGCTTTCCCCCGGGGAGTTCTGTTCATCTTTTCCTTCTTCGCTGCAGACATTAGGTTGTTGGGCTATTGCAAAGTTTCAAATAAAAGGAGTTAAAAGGGATCAGAGCAAGGCAATGGTTATCCTCTGATAGCTTAGAAACAAAACAGCTATTTTAGACCCTCTTTCTGGCCTTATTTTAATAAACTAAGCAGAATATTTTCTTACTGCTAAATATCTAAGCACACAAAAGAAAGAAAATGTGGAAAGTGAGGGCAGTGAGGCATAAGTCTGTAAGAAAGGCAATATATTCAGTTGCTAGCAGCAAAACGTTTCATTTCAGCTTTGTAGGAGATTTTTAGCATGCAGAAAACATGAATTTAAAAACTAGTTTCTGACTAGGGAGGGAATTTTATTGAAATTTGAACCCTTGCAGGTATTTATTTATAAACTCAGACATTAGACAAGAAAAAAGAATGTTAGTATGAAACTGCCTGAAGGATTTTGAAGTCAAGTACCTGGTTTCATATCTTTCTTTATATTAGTTTGATTTTCCATTCTGTTTTGTAACATTCTCTGATTCTGTCCTTTCTCTTTTACTTCTATTTATCCTTGTGAAGCATATTTTTAATCACTTTGATCTCAACCTCAGATCCCTTCATTTCCACTGAAGGAAGTTGATGTCATCACTAGAGGTAATGCTAAAAGAAGAAGAAGAAGAAGAAGAAGAAAATAAAAATGCAAAAGGCATTAATTCTGTTTCTCAGTTATATTCTATTTTATCGTTATATTGTTTCATCACCTTGTGGTACTGGAAGCCTCAAGCAGCACATGCTTTTTTTTATAGTGTAAATTTTACTTTTCCATACTGTATTTGTACATTCCACATATACCACCAAGCAACTGTTTTGTGAATTTTATTAATGGTAACATAATGTTTAAATAATCTTTTTCCTTTAGATTCCAAAACATTTCCCTGTATATGAGGTAAGCAGTACATCTTCAATGACAGTGTAGAATCTAATAAGTTTTTCTTTATATGATCACTATCCAAAATTATTTCCAGTCAACACAAAAAAGTGATTGAAGAGCAATTTTTTTTCTTTATTTTTTTTGTTTGAACCAGCTATCAGCCCCTGCTTTCTGTCTTGTTCAGATTTGTGCCTTAATGAAGAACCATTTTCTTTATCAATAAACCATAGCTTCAATTTTATCTGGAAAATTTTAGATTGCAGTTCACATAAATTTTATCCTAGAGAATGGAAGAACTTCCCTGCTGATTGACTGCTGTGTATACCAGTTTTTCCTCTCCTTTATTTTATTGTTGTTATTAAGTGGAAGCAGTTTTCTCCTACTAGTTTGCTAAATATTATTGATATTAATGCTGACCATGATCTCTCAGTGAAAAGGCTGGTAATTAAATTTTAAAAGCCATTCTCAGAGCATCATTCTCATCATTAAAAGTTTCCCAGGAAAACATCTTTCTATATCTTATTGCTTCCACATTGCTCACCCAAAGAAGCATAAAATGACTGCATGCAACGTCTTGTAAAAAACTAGCAATTTTCCTCCCCCATCTGCTTCTTTCTCCATTATATGTCCATTCTTTTATTTCTGCCTTTTCCCTCTATGTACATATTTTCCCTCCCATCATCTATTCCTTCTCTTTTCTATTTTAGAACAGAAAAAGAACAGGACAGAGAGGAATGAATTTGTCAGAAGCAAATGGATTTTGTGAAATAGCTGTTTTACAGTTCAGCAATGTTAAACAGAGACTGACTGTGTTGTACAGGAAAATTTAAGAACATCATTAATCCAAAATAGCTGGTTTTGACTAAAGGGTATTGTGTAATAATGTTCAGTACCTAAAATCCATTAGGTTTCATTCTTTTTCTTTCTACTTTCATCACTCCAGTACAATCATATTTCTCAGTTATCAAAACTTTTTCATTGAAAACTTTCTTCATGGTTCAGAGACATCCAGCTAAGGGTCAAGAAAATTTCTGAAAATATCCTGAAGGAGTCAGTTCAAAAACCATTTTGAAACAAAAGAATGGAAACTGCTGTGGTAATAAAGAACATTTAGGAAAGATTTTCCCTGTGTGAGGGAGTTTGGCACTGCATATTTTTATAAGTATTTAAAGTGAAAAAACCCTAATTTTTTTCACTTCTGCCTGGAGGAGAGTTGATTAGTTAACAATTAACTCTGAAGCCCTTTTTGGCCCAGGAAAGCTCTATATATTTGTGAGTTTCAGATGGCTAATGATAATGTTACTACAATAACAACTATTTTAAAAGTTTAGAATATTACTGCTAAAAAACCAAACAAAATGGGACACATACAAAATAAAAAACAAAAATGTTACTGACTAGTTTGCTTGGGAAAATACATACACATAAATATACTTACAGGTTAAATCTGACAAATAGAAATGTCAAGAATGGAATTTGAGCTGTAGTAATCAGGTTTTTCACATGCAGGCACTGGTGAAATCGACCATCCTCGCATACACTCCTTTCACTGCCCCACCCCATTGTTATAGGGAGCAGTAACCACTTCAGACAGGATTAGCAGGAGTTCTGATCTCATTGAGCAAAATGTTGCTTTCAAAGTCACACCTTAAACCAAATCTCTCAGTCTACTTGCCCTCAGGTACTCAGAGATCAAATATATATACATATATATCTATAAGGCTTCACAGTCAGAAAGCCAGTCAGGGCCAAACAACATGCATCAGTCAGGTCAGCATTTCTGAGGACAGAAAAGAAAGAAGAAACATCAATTTAAAAAGCAAAACAAAAACAAACAAACAAAAAAAAACCAAAAAACAAACAAGAAAAAAAAAAAAAAAAACAAACATCCAAGAGCAAAAAAACAAACCAAAAAAAAAACTCAACAAAATACCAAACCAAGACAAATCAAACCAAACCAAATCAAACCAAACCCAGTCAAACCAAACCCAACCAACTAACCAAGCAATCAACAAAAAAAAAACGAAATCAAAGAAAAAACACCCCAAACTTACAAAAACCAACCCTACATAAATCATACAATTTCTTTTTCGTTTGTCCAGCACTGTAGTACAGGCATAAGAACTGAAATCTTCCAAATTCAGACCAGAAGTTTTTTTGTTTCAACTACATTAACTACTGGGTCAAACACTGCAAGATGAACAGGCAGGGAACAAGAACTCCTCTTAAACACTGGTGTGAGAAGTTCATGCGGCCCAAAGGTTTTTTGTGATGTTTGGATTGTTGAAAAATACATATCATAATCAAGAAAAATCTACAGGAATACGTATTAATTTTTACGTCTTATACTACTACAGAAGGGAAAAACTTAAAAAAATACTTCATAAAGACAGAAAATTTTTTACAGATATGGGAGTTTTAGGTATGATTTTACTTTAAAATGTTTGGTTTAGACATTTATTTAAATTGTATTCTAAAATTGGTAAAAGTCAGTGCTTGAAATTTTAATTTGTTTGTTTCTTTCCTCTAGTTTGGATCCATGAAGCATTTTGGAAAGGAGTAAAATCATTTTTTTTGGGTCAATATTGACTTTTAAAGGTTTTTTTCCTGTTTAGATAATGATTTTTTAAAATATTATGATTAATTAGCCAAGATTGAGATCTTTATTTTTGCCTATGAATACTATTGCAGCAAATTAGCTGAAGAAATAAGCTTTAAATCAATTTAAAAAAACCCAAAACAAAACAATTCCTACTGCATCAGTTTCTACAGTAAAGGAGTTGATAGAACATACAATTTTTCTTTCTTTTAAAAAGGGGTTTTGGAATCATTCAGTTATTTATTTTCTAAGTATGTCTTTAAAACGTTTTACAAGCTCGTGAAAGCCTGACAAAACAATGTGGAAAGGATTCCTCTTATCACTATTGATGAATGCTTGTTTTCATACCTATTAAGTGAGCAATAAATGGGAGCTTGTTCTCTTGCACAGTCGTTGCTGGGGGCTTGCAGGGGCCTGTGCTGAGCTGTATTTATAATTAGCATCAAATTAAGTATATAAAATTCCTGTTCCTAAATTCCTCTTAAAACAGCAGATTATTTGTGGCTCATTCTTCATGTTCATTGAGTTGTCCTTTGTGTAATTTCACCCTGTAAATATCAGTTTAGAATCAATTCCTTTGATTCTGTTTTGAAAGATTGCAGGAGTAGGGAAACACACACTTAGTGCCACTTAGCTCTAGGCAACGATGTCACAACTTCTGTGGGAACCAATTATACCTAATTACAGTTTGACTAACCTTCTGTGCCATTAAAATTCTTGAAGACTCTCCCCAGCTCCTGCTCTATACTAATTCTTTTTCTAATAATGTATCTGGTTTGAGAGAGTTTCCTGTTTTGGTTTGTATTGAGGGTTTGTTTTGTTTTGATTTAGTTTTACTTTTCCTTTTCTTTTTGCTTGGAATATTGTATCAACCAGAAAAAACCAGAGATTTAGGAAATGAAGGAGAATCCAAAACAGATCCAGTACTAATAGTCTTTTCATCAGTTTTAACGTATTCAGATTCAACATTTACTTCAGTAGTTGATTTTCTTTAAGTGACAATTGAAACCCACGGAAATAAAACCTTCAACACTGTGAAAAGGTTCTGGAGTAATATTGCCTTGGAGCAACTCTGATAATTTCTGGAATACTAAACAGTATGACTGTGGTTCTCCAGTAATTAATGGGAAAGAATTTTTGTCCAGAAAACCAAAGCCAAACCAAACCAAACCAAACCAAAACAAAGCAAAACAAAAGCCTGAACACATTCCAGGAAGGTACTAGGAGCTGAGCTGTTGTAAAAGCAATTATATAGACAAAGGTGCTAGAAATTTCAATTATCAGGATCTGGGAAATATTTGGGAATATGATGGTGAAAAGAAGCTTGGGACAGTCTGATTGAGAAGGAGAACCTAGAATAAATATAAGGAAGAAAATAATTAAGTGAAGAAGAAGAGGAGGAAAGGAAGAATAGCAAGGAGGGAGAGAGAAGGAGGAAATAAGGAAAGAAAAAAGGGAAGGAAGGAAGGAAGGAAGGAAGGAAGGAAGGAAGGAAGGAAGGAAGGAAGGAAGGAAGGAAGGAAGGAAGG
>JANRGV010000051.1:11954068-11966092 GCA_024734035.1 Alethe castanea
GGGGCTTGTTTGTTCATTTTCAGGTTTGGGTTTATTTAGTTATTTTTATTTAAATTACAGTGTTTTACAAAAATATTCCAAAGACAATAATATCTTAGGCAGGGACCCTGGTCTGCCAGCCTCGGTGAGTTTCAGACTGGGCAGAAAGTGACTTTCAGACTGCTCAGATCTGGGGCTTTCTTGGTGAACTGTGTCTCTACAAAATGAGCTGCTGGGGAAAGAACCAGAGCAATGTGTCACATGCATGTTGCATGCCTGCTGCCTGTCCTGTGTGCAGCTGGCACACCATGGGACCAAAGTGGTGTGTCTCTCTGTCTGTGAAGATCTGTCCCTCTTCTGCCTCTCCACGTCCCCGGTGTGCTGCTGTAGGCTGTGGGTTTTTTATGAGGGGAACTTGCCATTGCCATCAAGTTGACTGAGCACCCTTCTGCCAATGCTAAGACAATATATGCCCTTCTCCCAGGACAGATTAGAAGACACCAAGGACCCCTGGCTTCAGAGAAATAAACTACATTAGCTTGAGAAGATTTGGTTCAGTCTGAAAATGCAATTTTTAACCTATCCTCCAATGTAGCAAAATGTGTGTTTTGTATTAATCCTCCTTTAATAAGGATATACTTCTAGCTCTAATCAGACATCCTTAGTTTCATGTTTTGAATAGGCTGTTAGACACAAATAGGAAAGAGCTGTAAAGGGGTTAGTTACTCTATTTTAATGGGAGTTATTTGAGTAAAACACAAATGTAGAATCTGAAAATGGTTGCTAACTATAATTTCTTATGGTTAACCAAAAATTAGTTTATGACCAGAAATTACTCTAAGATTTCTGAAACACATGACTAAAGTACGTCTTATGTAGATACAACACACTTTTGGGCTATGTTATTAATTTTTAGTTACTCCTGGTTCACACAAATATAGAGGAGTTGAGAGGTGGTGGAACCAAATAATTTTAAAATGGAAAATACTTTTTTTTTTTTTATTACCTAGAAAAGTAGAGGCATGATATGGTCTGAAGTTTTAGTACCAGACCAAGAGGTGATGCGTACTTTGCAGGAATATGGGATTTAAGGTACTTCTCTCTCTGGGGTAAAAACTATTCTAGTCAAACCAGTCATGTAGCTGTGTCACCTCTTAAAGTTGCAGAATGTTAAGGTGATTGATATTGCTTTGTGGTGTGAAGCAGCTATATGGTACATCTGAGAAATGGGTTTTCTTCATTCATATTTGATGAGTGGAGTTGTCACATGCTCTGCTACCTTACCTTGAGGATGGTATGGGATCAGTAAGTTTGTAAATATTTAGAAGCTGCTGCAGGGACACTTGCCAGAAGGACACACACTGACACTACTCATCACCATCCATTCTTTAATGGCAATCTCTGTCAAACAGCTAGTCAGTGATCATGACTTTCCTCCTTTTCTTCTGCTGATGTCTACAGTGATTCACAGGTGTGGTTCCTCTGTGTTTCCATTTTGAAACCCTCTGCTCCCATCAATCCATGTTTTTTTATGGACTTTGCAGCTAGTTCCTTTTAGTAGACATAGTATTGCCTAAAATCAAATTTAAAAAACTTGCATGAGTGCTAAGACAGTGTGCTAAAAAACAGGTCCTTATTGAAAGCTTCCAGGTGCCCCCATTGTCATGGGCACATCCAGCATTGTATTTTTACAATTTTCATAAGTTTAACCAATCAGCATATTTAAAAAACATTGTTCAACTGGGAGAGCAGTTGGTTAGGTAGTTTCCTCTGGGTTCTGCCTCACTGGAGTTATTCCAGGGGATTCTTTGCCCCATGTCTTGTTATGTCTTCTAAGTTCAAGTGGAAAACAAAATGGTAGGTTTCTTCTTCTTCTTCTTAATAGAGAATTCCAAGTATGCATTAGATGGGCTAGCTTATTATTCCAGTATCTGAGAGAAAGGGTAGGAAAAATACCAGGAGCTATATAACTGTGTATTAACAGTCTGCAAAGTTGCAAATATATGAAAAATATATAAAAAACTAAAATCAACAGTGTGTGTATGTGACCCCAGAAGAGATCTACACTACTTCCCCTTCCCCAAGGAGATCCCAGAGCTATGATGTATGCTTTTTCCTCCCTAGATTTGCTTGCAATCTCCCTAAAGCTAATGGGCTGCTTTCTTCTCCCCACTGCCTCTCCCTCAGCAAGAGGTGCCTGATGAGATAGTCTCCCTAGATCACCTGCATAGATGTTCCCAAAACTTTTTTCTCCCTTTCTGCAGTCTTCTGCTTGTGACAGGGTTATCCATCCCACATGGAGTGTGGACGTGCTGCACTCTATATGGTGTGGTCATGCTGGGGCAAAGCCTGTCCAGGAAGTGGTGGGAGCTCTGAGCACATGGCTACAGCACTGGCACAGAAGAGCAGAGTGGCCTTACAGAAGCCACGTGCTGTAAGATGAGCAGTTTGCTTAGGACCTAAGGTTATATATATGTATATGTATATGTATATGTATATGTATATGTATATGTATATGTATATGTATATGTATATGTGTATGTATATGTATATGTTTATGTATATGTATATGTATTTTTTATATGTACATTCTATAAATTAAATGCAATATGCAATGTAAGAGACTTAAAGATCACAATTGCCTTAAACACCGTTAAGATCACCGAAGGGCTTTTCCCACTACAGCAAACAGTATAAAGAAGCAACTGCTCATCTGCAACCACCCAAGCCTACCCCTCACCTGTCCTCTCAACCCATTTGCCCTAGCTGTCCCCTCCACCTTTCCCACCTATCCCCAACATGCCTCCTGGATCTGTGGAATTTGGACTGTGAGTTAAGTCACCTGATGGAAATTTCAGAGAAGCAAAGTTGTTACTATAGTCTAATTCTCTCAGGTCTAAGGAGATGTGAACAAACTGTGGGAGAAGAAGGCATCCCCAAGGAAAGCCAAACCCAGCAACTGTCCTGAAAATCAGCTCTGCCTGGTGCAGCCATAGCCCACAGACTCATTTCTGAGGCTTTCCACCAGGGGACGGCACGAGTGTTGCAACAGATCCTCAAAGCTGCAAAAAAACAGTGTAAAACTTTCCCTTTCATATGTACTGACTGTATATTAACCCACTGAACTTCTTTCGTGGGTTCCCCTTCACTGAGAAGTCCAGAAGAAGGGCAATGGTACATGGTCTGGATCTACAATTTGGTGACTATCCCTCTTACTCTCTTTCTCTCCCCCAACCCCTCTCCCCCTTTCCTATTTCTTTCTCTCTTTCTCTCATTTACTGTTAAATAAAATCTGTACTATTGACATTGACATATGGTCTCATTTGCACATTAATTCAGGTAGGGCCATCTCTAGTAATTGGATCTTAAAATGCAAGGAAACTAAGAAATTGAATTAACAATGACTTGACAGAAGTGTAAAATAGAACTTAAGTATAACATTATCTTCTGTTGGATATTTCCCTCCCAGGAAATTATAGGATGCTTTGTAGGGGCAACTTTGTCAATGTTCATTGCAAACTTCATAAGAAAGTCTGACACTTCTATTGTTTGCAGCAGACCTTTGAAACTCAGCAGGGAGAAATTTCTCAGACTAGAGAAATGACTTCCTTAGCCCCATGAAACTTCACTAAGCCCAGGTGAGCTGTAAGCTCTTATGTAGGAATCATCACTTCCTTCTTCTTATAAGCATGAACACCTCAGAAAAATAAATAAATGAAAGTAAAAATCCCCAAACTTTAAGCCTATTTTGAATGTACACTATTAAGTGTGAGAAGGGAAGTAGCTGACAAGTAAATGCCAGAGTTACAATTGCCTGTGAAACCTCTCTTCTCTCTACACATAAGTATACAGGCAGTTTTCATAACAGCTCAGCAGACATGCTTGTTTATAGGAAATAATATTGTTTAGCAGGATGACTCAGGCTTACTGTAATGGAAATATATGCTCCTTTTGGTTTGCCTTTTATTATCTGAATTTATAACCCTTTTAGGACAGGATTTTTCCTGAGATTAGTAGATCCTGATTAAGATTAGTAAATTTTCATTCAAAAAGCAGAAAAGCTGTGCAATCAGGCATCCCAAGCTGTTAATGAACTGTGGCCTCCCTTAGGTTTCTCAAATCTGTATTACACTTTTGACTGGTCCTAGCATCCACGATTGCCAAACAGCATTGCAACATGTGATAATGCATGCACTTAAAAACCTTACTAGACATCTTTCCTTATTGAAAAGTAATTTTGGATTAAAAAACCAAAAAGCAAAGTAAGCAAACCCAAGCTGGTGCCAGAATAAAATGTTTATAGGAATGAAGCAGGGAAATGCTACTTTCTAGGAGGAAAAGGGAGGCATAAGGATCTTACAGCATTGATTCTGAACTTTTTCCACTGATTTAAAATGCTTGATGGCAGTGTTAGGAGTAATGAAGAATCCATATATATATATGTATGTATATATACAATGATATATCTCAGTTGGTGTGCTGCTTCATTCCAGTCACCAGCACCAAAGGGAGTTTTTGAATTAATGTAGACCATTAGTAAATCAAAAAAGCAATTCAATACAGCACAGCAGGGAGAAGATGCAATATCCACAGCACTGGAAAAATATTTTAAGAAGGGCAGTTGTTTGTTAAGAACTAGGGAATTCAGAAAGACAATTTAAAAGAATAGTCTAATAAAAATCAGAATTGTGCTGAACAATAGTAAACCCCTGAACTTAAAAAAAAAAAAAAATCCAGCAAATACCTCTAAAATCTATAAAGTAAAATGACGTTCTCCCAAACCAGGCAGTTGACTGTAACCTTGGTCAAGAATAGATTTAAGAATTTTATGCTGCTCTATGCCTTCAACCTCAAGGTACATTCATGAAAGTATCTAAGCACTGCAGCATACAACTTTTAGTCAGCTAACATTGAAGTACTTGTTCTTAGAGCCTTGGTTAGACCCTTGGCCATTTTATGGGGCAGGAGGAGACTTTGTTCCCAGATTATCTAGTCTAGGGATCTCTCTAATCTGTAGGAGATAAAAGTGAGGGACTGTCCATTATCATCCCTCCCACACCCATGATTGTCTCATTTCCTTGCTATAAATTAGTACATTGTCTATTAAAGAACTATGTTTATATTTTCCCAACTTCAGTCTGGACAGTGTAACCTTTGATTTCATGTGAGAGAATTCCAGGTCAGAGCAGTGGGACAATCTCCACAAATCTTTAACTAACCTTCAGTAACAACCATGATGATGAAAATGCCATATCCTACTCAAAGATGCTACAGAATTAATGCACTAGATATCTAAGTTTGGTACATATTATCTCATTCGCTTTGCTTCCAGGCTGGAGGGTAACTCCTTCTCTTCAATGCATTCCCAAGAGGTTTTTCATCATCTCTAGAGCTCTAATTAATTAGATAATCATGAAAAGGTTAGTCTTCCACTTTGAGTCAGACTCCCTGAGACAAAATCTATACTGATCAGAAAAAGTGAATGTAGGAAAATCAGCTGGTTAATTTGAAAGTCTACATGAAGTATTTAGAAGTGAGAAATATGAATCTTCCCTCCTTTCTCTGCAGACATTTCACTGACTTTGCATGGAGAAATACTTATCCGTCAGGAAGGCAATTATCAGATTGTACATTGGGAAAGAAGTCAATTTTTCTTCTTCAATTCTCGGGGCAACTCCTATATTTCTTTCCTATCTTTACCAGTTTGGGATTTTTACAATGGAAGTGTATATCTAGACTGAAGGAATATCAGTCCCTAATTCCAATAATGTGAACTTAAGAAATGGGTGACTACTAAAACTGGGGACAGTGACGGATTGAAACTATTCTGTTATCGACTTATCCAACAGAATAGCAAGTCTCCAGTTTTGGTTCAAAAATAATAAATTCAGAAGTGATTCTTTTGAACCTAAATCTATGTGCTATAAATGTCATATTATGATAATTCTGTATGTAATGTTTTCAGAAATAATCTGCTAAAAAATGATATTTTCCTTCACTAAAGAACTTTACAGAATTCCTGAGACAACTGACACATCTTACTGATGTATTTTAATTGCTTATCCGTTAAAGACCTAATTTCCACATCTCCTAGTTAAACAGGGTGAAACAATGGCTTTTTTTGGATGCATCACAAAGAAAATACAAAAAAAAAAATCAAATAATCACCTACTGCTTGTTGATCCATCTTTTGCATGCCAGGTTATTACTAACTTCAGTTTGTCTCCTGCCACATGAAATATTCAAATTTTCAAGTAGGATTTTAACTGGGATTGGTTTCATAACTTCTAATATATGTAATTCTTCACAGTAACAAGGTTCTCTACTGGGAAAAGTCTACTAACAAGGGCTGCAGATCAATGCCAAGCTTTTTACAGCTGTTTGATAGGATTTTAGAGGCTTTAAAGTCAAGCAAAATATGAAGCCATCTTTATCAGACACAGAAGTAACTCTATTTAATTTCACGCTCTCAGAGGGTTCTAGATCTAGGTGAAGACTATATCATTGTAGAAATATTGTAGAAATAGAAAAGGAGGTTCTTTTGGTGTTTGGTTTGTTGCTTTGTGGGTTGGGCTTTTTGGTGATGGTGGTAGTGGTCATGGAGGTTTTGTTTCATTTTGGGCTTTTTGAATAGGACTTCTTTTATAAAGGAATTAAGAATTCCAAAGATCATATTGAAAACATTTTGAAGATTGCCTTTTTTATAAATACCTTTGGTTCCTTTTCACATCTTCAGCTAAATATTTTGTGATAGAAGAAGTACACAAGATCAAATAGACTCTCTATTTACATTCTGTGAGTCACTAGCTTCTTGATTTTCATAGCATTTCTCACTTTATCCAAAGAGAGCTTGCCAGTGTGGGAAAGGCAAGTAGGAGTTGTTTGTTTAAGGATGAAATTTTATTTCCTGTGAAATAAGGAAAAACAGTAGGCTGAGTCACTCGTTCCTCTTACATTCATGCAAGTAGGACATACATGCTGCAATAGAGAAACCACACAGATGTCCTAGTTCAAAATGATTGCATTAATAATAAAATGACAAAAGACTCTTTGAATCTCTACATCTTAGGGTTTCTAAAATCAAGAAAAGCAGAATTGCTCTCCAGAGCAATCGTAACAAGGGAAAAAAAAAACCAGTCTTTACAAAACCTTCTTGCATAGATGGACAATTTTATCTCAAAACTGAGAGAAACTTTCATTCCAAATCTCTTTCTTCTAATGCTTTCACATTGTAACTAATTTAGTGTTTTTTCTACAAGGTTTTAAAGACAAACTCAATTCCAAGTCTAGCAGCATTAGCAATGGTCTTTTTTTGCTAAAAATCACCATTCTCAGCATTTTGTCTAATTTTAAGACAACAAATTATTTTTGATGGGGGTCATATTTACACAACAGAAGTAAAATCATTAGGTGCAAATTGAGTAAGACTGCTTGATCCAAACCATGCCACAGTTAAAAGAAACATTGCCGTTCCTGCAGAAACAGAATTCAGTCTAGAAAATCTGTTAAAATGTAATGGGCATTCATTATCAGTAAAGTGATAAACTTTGATTTTACAGTGGGGTGGGAACACAAATCTTTTGCTAGATTTAGACTTATATATGCTTTTTTCTAGCTTTGAAATAAAAGTGATAACTTTTTTGCTTTAAATCTGTATAATTTTTTTCCTGATTACACTTTCTGTGAAGCATTTATATTCTTGATACCCTCTATTTAAAGTAAATGGATTAACCATGGAATAAGTTACTAATTGTTATGAATAAGAATGGAAAAATAGAGTCCTTTGAAGGTATTATCATTTTAATGACTCCATTTTTGCCTTATCATCATTTAAAATCTATACATGAAAGAAATACAAAGTATAAGATACAAACAGGCTGACAAGTGCGTGACAATAAGAGATACTGAACATTATATTACTTTTTGCTGTATTTCTAAATAGCATTATCAATCACAGATTATTCTATGCAAGACTGATATCAAACCCAGATACAACAATGGATTTGACAGGTACATTCTTCATACTCTGCTACCTCTTTAAAACAGACTGTTTTTAGAAGTCGTTACTGGCAGGTTATATTATCTATCCATTCATTTGGCCCGTGAACAACCACAAAGGATTATTTTTAGCATTCAGTCCAGCCTTTAATTGTGCAAGCTGAATTCCAGTTATGTTATCTCTTTGTTTATTTAGAAGTACAACAAAACTAAACCTTAAATTAATGGATTTTTTTTTTCTTTTTTTTTACTAGAGTATATTTTTTGGACAACAAATATGGCAATTTCTTATACATTAGTATTACAGGTGCCAGTAGTTAATAACTAAAAGTATTAAAGTATATAAAAGTATGTAAAGTATTCACAATGTACACATGGTACTGACAGATGATCTCTCTGCAGCATGATGGAGCCCAGGAGTTTTTCTATAGAAAGGTATAAAAAAAGTTGAGATGATTGATAAAGGATTGAGAGGATTTCACCTTTTCCCACAGGTCACTCTAGCATGTGTTCAGTAAGGAAAGAAACAGATCAACCAGCAGAGGAATGAGTTGGAAAGAAGCTGGCAGTTCAGTTGATCCTAGGAGTACTCAAGTAAATTGATCAATGTGAGATAAATAGGCAGATGTTAACCTTCTTTAGTGGTATTGTTTATGGAAGCTAAAATAGCTACACAGATTGTAGAATTGTGGAACATTCAAGTAGGGCTTAACTGACAAATTAATCAATGACCACACACAGTACCTGAAGGAAACACTGCATTGGGACACATTTTGGCAAGACTGCTTTTAACAAATTTGCTGGCTCTTAGAGGTGGTGGCTGAACTGTAATAACAAAAGAGAGAAATATCTGAAACACACATACTTGAGAATGGCACCTTCCGTGCAGGGTTAAACATTAGAATTTGGTGCATTAAAATTAGGAGAATGTTCAGACATCAGGATAATCTAAAAGTAAACATGCAAGACCAGTGTTGGTACTGTTACAGCCAATGAGACACTAAAACTTTTCTTCAGGTGAAAGTTATTTGGAGAACAGTCTGCTCTCAGCAGGGAATGACTGCAGGGATTTTGTGCAATGAATATCCAAGGGACAGGACAGAAGGAGTGCAGCATTATGCCAGAGCCTTGCTCAGGTGTCAGCAAGAACAAAGAAACACAAGGTGGTGAAGGCACAGAGTGGATTTCTGAATGCCTGTAACATCTTAATCAGGTTTGCATAGGAAGTTAGGCTCTACACTGCTTATCTGAGCTGAACAGAGTTGCTGAACTTTCTCTCCTGAGCCTTTAGTTAAACTGTAAGGATTTGAATAGCACAAGCATGTTCCCTGAGTGCAGAATATGAATGAAGGCAAAGTCCCATCAGGGAAAAGGTACTGAATTTTTCTTCTCTATTTAAACATTATACTTTTTTTGTAGAAAACACTCTGGGCTTATTATGCTGACATAATACTTGCTTTAGGTCAAAACCCATCTCCACATAGTTTTACTTTTAGCTGTGAATTCTGTATTTTCTTTTCAGCTAGTCCCTCCATAAATTCCATTCATAGCAGATGTCTCAGGAGGTAAATCAGAGCTGTTAGGGCTTCTACCACTCTTCCTATGACAGAAAGTTTCAGAGCAGGAATTGGTAACAGAGAATGCTGTTAATCATCCCCACCAAAAACATGAAGTTTCCATTATGGTAGAAGCATGTCCTGGCATGTGAGCAGGAGCAAACTGAAGCAAGTTCAATACTATTTCTGGGTCTGTTGAAGGAAGAGCAGAGGCTCTCATGTGCAATCTGAGTTCCTGAACCACAAAAAACAGAGCCATCCTCACTTGGGAAGCCCTGAAGTGACACTCATGAGGCAGTGTGCTTAATTTCAAATATGCCACTTCACATCAGGGCCTATTATCTTCACCACAACGGTAACATAAGTATATGACATTTTTGCATTCATAATAAGGCTGTCTGCATGATTATATGTTGATCTTTTATCTGAGACTAAAAGGCACTTATAAAAAAGCACCACTCATGTTAGATTTTTTTTAATTGATTTTTTATACAATAAGTTTTTTGCTTTATATACCGCAGAATGTTACTCAGTGTTTCTGTGTTCCCAGCTCTGTTACCCCTTCACTGAACTTAAGGAGTCCTGGTTTACCTGAACTATCAATATATTATTATATGTATTAATATATTTATATAAATAGCAGAAGTAATTCTATAAACTAGCAATCTGAGAAAGCAGCAGAAGCTATCCTAGACCTGTCCTCTAAGCCTTAAGTCGTTTAGGTACTGGGCTGAGGAGACAAATGTCTCTATCTAATCCATTATCCAGTTGCTTGGTCTAGACACCACGACACCCAGCCACCTTCACCACAGTGGAGGAAGAGTTTCCACTTACCATTTTCTTCCTCTTTTCACACAGTCATTGCATCCTGTCCAGACTTGGCAAAAGGGCTATCGAAATTTGATTTGGTTTCACTATTTTGTTAGGAAAAAAAAGGGTTGTAAAAAGCATTTTTTTTCTGTCTCTTTGATGCACAATAGAATTTATTGTACATATTTATTTGCAAGTCCTTTAACTGAAATAACCTATCAGAAGTTATCCTGCCAACATCTTGTTCTGCATTCAGACCAAACCCCTGAAGCTACAGAACTAAATATCACTTATGTATAACTGGTTTCATTTGTGAAATTTCTATCTAATAAAATAAATTATGTTTTGTCTCACAATACTGTGAAGTAAAGGTTAAATTAAGAAAAAACAAGCAAAAACTGGTTTATTGACATTTAAAACCAGTTACGAATACATATCTTGTTCAGCCAACCCTGCAGGGCTCACTACATTTCAGATAGGATCCCAAATTTCATACAAAGCAGAGTTTCTCCTGGGGTAAAGTAGCAGAAATACCTGTGACTTCCATAAGGTTTGAAACCAAGTAAGGCAAATTGAGCATGTTTGTCTTGAGCAGAAGCACATTAGGACAGGGTAATCTGTGAATATATATAAGAATTCTGTAGCGTTGTAACAGTGCTAAGAATTTTGTATATACACCTAAACATGAATATATAACAAATACGTAGCCACAAAGAGGCAAGTGGAGATTTGTGTAACTGCAAAACTGGGGTGCAGGAAAATATGTTCAGCATGCAGTAAAATTGGCAAGGCAAGACCTAAGAGTTTGCAACAGTCAATAAAGGTGTGATGAAATCAAAACCAACCTGCAGGATGAACAGGACAGGTGCTGATGGAACCAGAATAAGCAAGAAAGATTTCTGGCAAAAAAAGAGCCCTGGTCACAAAAATAAGATGCATTATGTCAAGAGCAGATGAGAAAATCACCTTTGTCTTTTGGGAGGGGACGAGGAACACAAAGGGGAGGATGAAGGGAGCTCACTGGCCAAGGCAACAGGGACCATCAGGACTGACTACTCAGTGTCAGCTCCCTGGAGTCAGATACTCAAAGCTCAGTTCAGGGTGTAAGTGCTGAGGACTGACTGCTTTGAAGATGTATTGTTGACAACTGAAAGTGATTAAGAGCCAATCATCATCTGTGTGATAATGATGCCTTGGGTTTTAGCTTTTATATTTTTCAGATTCTCTGGTGCTTGGTGGGTAACTCTGAAACTTCATATTAGGTGTTAGTAAGTTCTCTTCACAGGGTAGTTAGACACAACAGTCCCTTCCCAGTGAGACAATCGAGGACACCCGTTACCCAAAAAGCAGAAACAACCACAAAGGGAAAGGGGGAAAGCCAGGGGCTGAGACTTCATGGCCTGGGGCTGTGGTTGGGCAATTGACTCCAATATGTAGATAAACCAAAACTTAGAAAAGTGTGAAAACTCCTGACCAGGATCCATCTTGGATTTGATTTGGGTGTAGCCTCGGCCAGGTTCTTGCACTGCCCAAGGTAAATCCTTTCAATATATCCCTATTTTATTCCTTGTACTCTATCTAGTCCCTGTTCCAGGTCAGCCTTTCCAGGCATCTGTATCAACCACTGACAATCAAGTGTTGATGTGCTGAAAATGGCCAATTAATTTTTCAAACATTCCAT
>JANRGV010000051.1:11980484-11994128 GCA_024734035.1 Alethe castanea
GAAACCATTCTAAAATGAGGGGTTCAGCAGCTGCAAATCTGGATGCAGAAGGAAACACAGACTTATTTGTGAGCAGAAGGGTATTTATAATCATAGAATGGTTTGGGTTGGAAAGGATTTTAAAGATCATCTAGTTCCAAAATTTTAAATTCTTCAAATCAGTGGGGGGGAAAAAAGAAAAACAAACAAAAAATCCCCAAAACATAGAGAAGGTTATGACTCTTAGTTCTTTTCCTTTATTTTACACTGAGTTTTCATTGTATTGAACTCTTCAGCATGATTTAGAGCTCACTTTGGTCAGTGCTGCAATTTGCAGTGAAGTTCCATTTCCATCCTTTCCTTGCTTCCCCTTCCCATATATTTCCAGAATCATGACAGACTCAGCAATGCCCACATGGACTGAACACACATACACACACATGAAATATTTCCTGTGCCTTAAGTTGCCCATCCATTGTAGCAGCAGAAATAGTATGTTTATTTAGTTCTGGGGCAGTGAACAAAAAGGAATCCATGGGATCTGAGTAGCTTCATAAATAAATGGCATATGAAGGACAGGATTAGAAGTTTACATCTGTGCATTTTTCCTAAATACCTTTTTAGGTAAATTATATCTATTTACAGACATTTTTGAAAGACTTGCTTTCTTGTGTTTTTTAAAAAAAAATTCTAACATCTAAGATGCTTATTCAGTGACAAGATTTCTGGCAAAAAAACTAAAATTGGTAAAAAAACTAAAATTGGTAAAAAAACTGAAATTGGAAAAATATCCAAAACAAACATTATTTTCTTTTTTTACCCGAGCCTAAAAAGAAGGTACTTCTATGAATCCGGTATTTCATAAAATCATACACAAAGGAGTGCAGTGTTCCAGGAGACTATTTATGTGGAATGCTAACAAGCAGCAGTACACCTTAAAAAAGAAAAAAAACAGGAAGCATAGAAATATATTTTAAAGATGTTTTCAGAGAAATGTTATGAGGTTAGAAGCTCATATACAAACCATCCATTTTCTGGCACTTTTATCACAGAGTTTCTGGTTTGTTGTTGAGGTTTTGTTATCCAATATGTCAAATGAGTTTTGATTCTGACAAATGGAAAGATAATGCTAAATACACTCTTTCAAAAATCAATGTATTCAAACATCATAAACAACTTTTTTAGAACTGCAAAAGATATTAATGAGAGCTACATGGAGAGATTAAAGGATCTTTTTTCTGTGGAGGGTTCTTTAGATTTTTCTTTAATAACTGGAGGTGCATTATTTCTCTAAGGGTTCAAATCCACACTCAGCCTAAACTGGCGTGGTACCAGTAACTCCAGCAAAGATTAGCACATTTGTTTAGGTTTGTTGAGACTCTGGACAGTTACTGTTTATACATCAATTTCCAGGGACAGGATTTTATTTCCTTCCCATTCTTCTGAAGCACAACATTGTGATGCATATAAAAGATGCCTAGAGTGTGGTCTCTTATGAAGAGGATCTTTTTTCCTGCTTTATTAATCTTTCTCAGGAATGTGTACCTGGAGAGAAGAAATGCTTTTCTTCAGTCACAGATACATAAGTCTTTGAAATTTAATCCTTAGAGAAAACCCTTTTTGTATTGTACAAAGTCATACTGTGAGTAACAAAGTCCATAAATAAAGGAGTGCCACAGAGCTCACAGGTTATCTGTTTAACAACGACTACTTTGTTCTTCTTGCTAATTTAACACATTTCAGTATGCTAAGATTCCACGATTTAATCATTCTTAACAATAGATTAAAATGATTCCCACTGAGATTTGAAAAGCAAGAGCAACCAGAACACAGGCCTAAATCAATGTGTGCCCTGCAAGCAGACTGAAAATGAGAAAAGGTTGGATCCTCTATTTTTTTTGCGTGAAAATTAAATAAAAAGTGGTAGAAAGTCTCTACATTCTATATGTTTCCTGAAATATATTTGCAAAATTAAGATCTATTGACAGCAATGAAAATTTAGGCATTAAATTAGGTTAGATTATCCCTTATGGAAATTTAAAAAAAAAAAGAAAAATAAATCTTTGGATTTATTTTAACTGAGCAAGATGAGGCTCTTCCTTAGTTTTATTTAATGCTTTGGCTTTACTATGAGTTTCAGTCATATGATTATTAGGTTAATTTATCAATAAAATTAAATAATTGTTGAAATTATTTAAAGTGTTTAATTCACTGTATAACCCCTCATTAGCTTGTGAAATCTAAGTTGAATGTATAATTTTACTTCTAATTAGAACATACAGAAAGTGCTAAGAATTTTTTTAGAATCATTTTACTGAAGGACCTCTTTTAATAGCTCTAGACACTTTGCTGATTCTATCCCCAAAGCTTAGTTTTCCATAAAACAGTTTAGGGAAAGCAACACCTGTTGGAGGGCTGTGATCACTTAGAGCTGACAGATGAAACAGCAAAGTTCTAAAACAGCAATGGAGCGATTGCCAATCATTCAGCAGGTCAAGACAAGCAGGACTAAAAGCTCCGTAAGGCAGGAGGGAAATTTGTCAGCTCTCCTGCTTTCCCCATGAGATTTATTTAGCAGACCCCTGTTTTGCTTTCTGGAGCAGCATTTATTCCTGGAGGGTGACTACAGCCTCCCTTCAGTCCTTGCATCCTGTATCAAAGACATGAATGAGGGGCTGCTGCTTTGAGCAAAAGAAAAGCTATGGTATAAATAAACACCAGACAAATATTTGGTCAAAGGAACACCCTTCCTCCTGCTGTTGCTGTTCCTGACATCAGGATGGGCAGGTTCTGCAGCCCAACACAAGGAATTAAGTGAATTGTGTAAGTAACAACTCTGAAGTTTTGGAGGTGTGAAATAGGCCAAAACTCAATGAAAATTATTCCAACATATTTACAAATGCTTTTAAAATTTGTTTAAATTTAACAAAGAAATTTTATTTTGCTTTAAAAAAATTAACTTACATTGAATACATACAGGTGATTTAACCTTATTATCTTTTCAAAAGATAAATTGTTCCATTTACAGACCTAGGGGTATGAACTGGAGAGGAAGGGGAAGAAGTGGGCAGGTAACTGTTGGGATAGTTCATTTCTGCTGATACTATGGCTAGTAGGACATCAATTGTGAAAAATCAGACCTGACACTACTGATGAAACAGGAAATATGACAAAAATATTTCAATATATCTTTCATTTAGTTCATGGATTCATGGGCTTTAGAGGGCAGAGGGGGACAATCATAATCACATCATCTGCCTGCTTCTATTACATAGGTCATACAACTTTCTTGATTTAACTTCTGTGGGTGAACTGAAATATAAATGGTTCTAATATTTTAAGATGTGAATTATTCTTGAACAGAAGATGTCTATCTACAAATTCCATGCCGTAATTCATTATAAAGTTTTCTGCTGTATTTGAGCTATATATTTTGCTATATTCCACTCAATAATTTTTGTTATATGATTTCCTATCCATTGTAATCAAATCCCACTTAACAAGTGAAAGACTCAATGCAGAATTTGTGAATTCTGGTTTTTATGGATTCTGGTTTTTTCTCTAGAATGTTTACATATGGACAAATTTCACCTCACTATTTAGCTTTTCTACTTTTCTCTACCAACTTTGTGCCTCAGTTTTGAGGAGAAATTCTGAGATGAAATGCCACAAAATTAAAAATAACACATTAGGAAAACACTTAAAAATGAAGCAAACTAACAGAGCAGAAACTAAAAACAATCTATCTATGTAAACTGTCAAATTAACAAGAGTTCCACTAGACTAAGGTGCCAGGTGATCTCATCACTCAGTCAGTTTTAAGAAGTAATTCTTTAAATATTGAATTCTCACTCTGGAGATGTCCCCATTTCCCATTCCCACAACCTCCTTGACAGAACCATGTGGCTGAATGGTTCACAAATGAATTTCACAAAATTGTCTCATTGTTTAGATGACACCCAGAAGAAGGCACCAAGTGTCTGCCCAGAAACAAGAGCTAATGGTTGGCCAGATTGATCCCAATTTTCCTTGCATTTTCCTCCCTGCAACAGCCCTAAACACTCCCAAACATGAGCAAGAAGAGGTACAGCTGTACTATATAAATTAGAAGGGAATGAATAGCCTGATGCCACACACAAAGGACATGAACAACCAGGCAGCACATTTAAGAGACATCCAGTGTTCCAAAGAGGTTCCAGGTACACTGCACCACTCCTTGGGAATTCTGAGAAAGGAAAGAAAAAAAGCCAAACAAAACCGCCTCTGATTTTCAAGGTTTTTTCCAATAATTGATACTTTGTGTTGTAAATAAAGCAAAATTACTCTACCCAAAACCTCTTCAAGCCCATTGGCAACATGCTTTGGTTATTTCAAAGCCAGGTAAACAACTTGTGTGGTTTATAGGGAAAGGTATAGCTAAGGTTGTCAGTCATGATCCTGGAACCAAGGCATCTCATTGCTGAGCTGCCACATCTAGAAAGGGACACCAATGTCTGTACCAGGGACTTTAATAAGGACAGAGAATTGGTGGGACATCCCATCACACAGCAAGGAAAGCTTGAGAGCACAATAGTCTACTCTGCTGGACATCAAACTGTGAAGCACTAGAAGTGCTGCGGACACAATTTCTTTTGCTAAGTTTGTGTTTTGAGCTCCTTGGATCCTTCCCAGTCCTTTAATAAATCCTCCCCAATTTATCAATGTAATTTTTGAACTCTGGATTTCAGAACAGAAGCAGCAGCCACCTAAGGAGAAGTAGCGCAATTAGCTTCTACTCAATATTCTGTTTTTGTCTCACATTCATCTTTTTAATGTGGAATTGTATTGAGTGTTCATGCTCGGTGTGACTTCTTGCACCTTTTTAAAAGCATCTTCTCTTCAAGACATTTGTAGCTGCAAAATGTGGTTTCTACTTCACTACACCAAAATGTGACTTGGCTGAGTTGCAAATTGTATATTTATACTAGACTTACTAAACTGCCTACATATGCCTGTTGAATTCTACCCTTTTTTTGACATTCATTTGTGTTTGTGTGCATTTGCTATAAATTCAATCAATAGCAGTTTTGTTTTCTTCCAAATCATTGATAACAGTATTAAATAGCAAAAGGTCAAGAACTGTTTCTTAAAGGCCTCACAAACATCAGTAAGAAAGGCAGTGTTTATTCAGTATGAACTCTTCTATTGATTTTGTATCACCTGCCTTCTTAATCAAAATATTGTCCTGTGGCAAACCAAAACAGGTTACAGAAAAGGAAGTGGTAAATTGTACTATTGCTGCTATCAATGACATTTCCATTTAAAAGAAAATTTAATATCCATGTAGAACTCATGAACCCAGGCTGCCTAGTATTGTTATCCAAGTTGTGTTATTTTGATAGCTACAAGTATTCTTACAATATTTCTTGTAAAAATGCCAAGTGATCTGGCTGCTGAGCATTCAGGAGTTCACATACAAGCCTCAGCAGGGCATGATGCTCAATCATCATTAGCACTTTCAGGCAAACAGCAGAAGATGTCAGTCTGTCATCTGATAGTCACACAGGAGTATTAAACTTTTCCCTGTCAGCCTTCACTTATGTAGCGCTAACACAGGAAAAATTATTAAGATGAACTTTAGGGGAGGGGGGGGAAACAAACTATTACAGTTAGTTATTAAAAATTAAACTATTTCAGTTAATTTAATTTTTTATCTATCTGCTAACTATGAAAAGGAACAAAACATAGGGAAGAGAAGGTTGGAGAGATATCTTACAAATGTATATAAATTCCTGAAGAGAGATTGTGAAGAGGATGGAACCAAGCTTTATTTAGTGCTGCTCAGTGTCAGGACAAGAGGCAATGGGCACAAAGGGAAGCAGAGGACTTTCACTCTAAATATCAGCAAACTTTTACTCAGCAGATGACTGAGCACAGGCATAACTTGTTCAAAGAGATTGTGGAGTCTCTCTCCTTGGAGACACCAAAGAATTCTCTGGACATTGTGTGGCAGGCTACTGGCTCTTGGTGGCCCTGCTTGAGCAGTGGGGTTGGACCTCCAGAGGTCCCTTTTAATCTCAAGAATTCTGTAATTTTATGACATACCTTAAAGGAGACAGAGCTGTTCCTCTCTGTCAGTGATATCTCTTGCATCCTGGGAAAATGCCATCACTTCAAGGATTACACATAATTTAAAATTTGGATCATGATGACATAAATTGTGACATAAAATGAAATATTCCTTGGCACAATTTATCCAGCCAAACCAGAAGTGCCTCAGAGAGTGCACTGAATTTCTTGGTGGAGGGGAATGATACCTTGTACAACAGCAACCTTTGCACTGGCAGATTTCTTTTTCCTAGGTGCCTCAAGGTGTATTCTGTTCCCTATAGTAGGGTCAATTCTCATCTAACCAAGCTTCTGCTTGGTAAACCAACATATTTAATTTATTGCATTTCAAATAAAATCATTTATTTTGTAAGATTGTTCACATACTGTTTTTTTATGTCTGAGGTGTATTCCATTGCAAATCAATTTGGTGGGCAATTGATCAAATTGGAAGCATAAAAGAAACAGTCTTAAAAATTATGAAACAATAAGTAAAATTTATGAAAAGGAAGAGACTATAGATGTTAATTCATAAATATTTTATGATAAGGGGCATATAAGGATTTAATAGAAGCAAAGGAAGAGGAATGAGAGAAAAAAAAAGCTGGAAAAGAATAAGGCCTGTGTCACAGTAATTTAGAAAGGTGACACCACAGAGCCTATCAGCTTTTGAATGGCTGCATGATAATAGCACAGTCTTATTCTAACCTCTGTACATGTGAATCAAAATGAAAATTAATTTCTGTAAGAATTAGAACTGCTGAAATTAGCAACCACGGTATAGAAAATGTCCAAAAAATGCAATTTGAAAGATTATGGACCTCAATAGGTGCATTTTTTAAATTTGAAATTAGTCCATCTGTATCTGATAATATAATTTTACTTGAGCAAAATTTAAAAAAAACCAAAAAACTAAACCTACTACACAGTATACACATGTATATATACTAATTTCTTCATATGGGGAATGACTAAGGAAATAATGTCCCTCATTTCTTTAAATTATATTCCTCAAAAATGAAAATATATTTTAGTACTTGGTATATGTCACTGAGACAAAACTCAGTTCATGAAAGTGAGGAAACTCCACTATCCACAAGCAAGTGTAATCTAAAGCTATGACTTGCCATTTAGAGAGCTCCAAAATTTGTTTCTGTACTTATTCAGGAAAGGAGAGAGAGCTCTCAGACACATCCCTTGAGGAATTAACTGAACTAACATGATGTCAGCTGTTCATTTTCTTTCCTTTCAGGTAGAAACATATTCCTCACAGATATGCTGTATAGTTCCCAGGGCCACTTATCTCACAAGTAAACTAAGGAGCAGCACCCATGGAGTTTCTAGTCCAGTGTTCACTTGGTGAGATTGGGATGCTATTTACTATAGCAAATCCCATAATTACAAAATTATTTAGGTTGGAAAAGATCTCTGAGATCATTTGCCCAGCCTTTTGTCAACCAGACCATGGCACTGACTGCCACATCCAGCTGTTTCTTGAACACCGCCAGGGATGGTGAATTCACCACTTCCCTGAACAGTCCTTTCCAAAGCTTAACAACCCTTTCTGGGAAGAAATTCTTTCTGATACCTAACCTGAACTCCTTCTGGCACAGATTGAACCTGTCACTTGTTACCTTGGAGCAGAGCCTGACCCCCACCTGGCTACACCAGAGTGACAAGATCTTTCCTGAGCCTCCTTTTCTCCAAATTGAACCCCCCAGCTGCCTCAGCTGCTCCTCACAAGACTCATAGATCCTTCTGGACCCTTCCCAGCTCTGTTGTTGTTTTCTGGACACATCAGAGGAGGAAGGCCAGAAATTGTGTAAAGCAAGTTTGCAAACTATTCTGTTTCAAAGCTAAATACTGCAAGCTGCCTAAGCTGTGATTCCCATATCGAAAGGACTGCTTCTCACTCACATTTCACTTCTTAAACTTTGTTTTCATTTCAGGGTTGAAATTCTAAAATTATGTTTAGGATGAGCACTAGCATTCAGCAGCTGCAAGCTGTTAACACATGATCTCTTCCTGTTGTGAAAGCAGCAATCCTACAGAAGTGCTTACAAAATGCATAGACCAAATAATTTAAACAAAGTATTCAATACATTCTCCAAAAATTAGGAGGGAAATATATTCAAGAAAAGATAAGATTACTTCTATATATATTTTATTGCTAAAAATATTCCCCAAAGCACATTCGTAAATTGCTTACAAGTGGTTCTTTGAAAATATCCATTGCTACAGGCATTGGTTAATTTTGATCAAATCTCTTCAGTTACCTAGCAGAGGAATATGGAAAAATTGTGCCAGATTTTTCTGAGAGGTGCAGATCGAAAAGAAGAAATTGTGCAGTGGGCACAACTTGTGATGCAAGAAATTCTGATACAACATAGGAATTTTTATAAAGAGTTGTTCAACATTGAACCTTGAGTAAGATGTGCAGTGACACTGGCTGGTAATGTCAGTAGGAAATACCCAGCTAAGTTACCTAGGTACAATGAAATAACAGGAAATGACAGAAAAGAGTGAAGAAATGTTACTGCAAGGAAAATGACAAGGAGAAAGAAGATACTCTGAATGATGGGGCTGTAGAAGGGAGCATCATCAAAGAAAGATAAAATAAAATCAAAAATCAAACAAAAAAGATAAAATATACAGATTAAAAGGAAATTTTAAACAGCTGCAATCAAATAAAAATATAACAAATTAAAGTAATTAGTTACACAGCTAACTGATTTGGATAGGAATTGGAATTAATCAAAACAACTACAGTGATTTTCTAAAGATGAGATCTCATATCAAATGGGATGTTGCATGGTGACACTGAAATGAAAAGGTATATTGGCTGTGTCTTTGGGATGGAACAGAGAAGTCTGCAATGCACAAATCTAGTTTGCTCTGACGAGGATCTTGCTGTAGCTACACGACTGCTTGCAGGCTGTTCTTGCATAAAGCTGATGTTATTCACTATTCTGTTTACTTTTAATTTCACTTAACATTATGCAAACAATGAAAATATCAATTATATATCCAATTTAAATGGTATTATCAAGCTGAAAGAAAAGCTGAGATATGAAGGTTTTCTCTGACTCTTATATATGGCAATAAAGTCATCTGCCTGATTTAAACAAGAATGTTTCAAAGGCCCCATTTGCAAGTTCTTTTCAATAAAACTGTCTGTAAGCCCAAAGACATGCCTTACTACTGTCAATGGCATTCTTGAAATTTTCTTTCAATAAGCAAAAGCCAAGTTCCTGTTCTGCAAAATGAGCTCTCTGTAATGTTATTTCAAAAGATCCTTACATTTGGGCAAATGTGGAGTGCTGCAGAATTTGCATCAGTTATTGTGCAGACTTAGGCATGTTAGAAAATTGGGCTGCCACTTTTCTTGTTATGTCCTAAGTGGTTTACTGTCAATACTACTCAGAAATAATCAGTAATACTTCTCAGACTGTAATTTAACTGTACACAAAGCTAACTGAATAGTTACATAGTTGATCTATTACATTTCCACATATTTTTTTTAGCTGAGACTCCATTTCACTGTAGAAAATACCTACTCCAACATAAAATATCATTGGGTCTTCTTTTTTTTTTTCTTTATTTTTTAGTGAATACCATATGCCATGTTCCTGACAAGGTGAGACTATTTTCATTTCTTGAGTGACTAAACAAAGGGACCTGTGGAAAACAGCTCAAGTATTCTGAGAAGTTCTTGAAACAAATTTGCAATTAGATTATGTTAATTCACAAGAATTTTGTTCTGTTCAAGATCTCCAATATCTTTCTATAATGGTGATTGGAGTTGAAATAGAGCTGATTCAAGGTTGAGTTCCTGTACCACAAAGTCCCAGTAGCTGCTGGAAGCTTCAGCAATGCAAAGGAGTTCATGGAGTATTTCCTTACCCTTGTAAGCAATTACTGCCTATTGAATAATGAGGATCTTTCTTCCCCACTCCTTTGCTTATGTTTTACTGATTCACAAAGCAGCATTCACCAAAATAAATTGTTCCTCTATGCAGATCTCGACATTACTCTAAACCTAAATCAACAGCTACTCAGCATCTGCAGTCACAATAACCCAGAACTGCTTTGCTGCACTGCTCCTACATGAAATCAGGTTTTTAATTAATCACTCATCCTTTCTTAGCTGAATCTGTCTCCTGCTTGAAAAACACCCCTCTTCATTTTAGCTGCCCCAGATGCTCTTTGTGGAACCCTCCTTTGTGCTGCCCAAGTGCCTCCCTCTGTGGAACTTCTTTCTCCTACGCAGATGGATATGTCCTTTTCTAGCATGAAATGTAGGCCTACTTAAACACCCAGGCAGAGAAATTTCATGACACAATATATATTCCTTAGATCCATGGTTCATGCTAGAAGTGCTGTAAAAGCTAGTTTTAATCTTTAGTATTAGCATAATGCAGAGTTATCTTTGCTTAACCACGAACCATCTTATATACTATTGCTTCTCTTTTTAAGGTAAACCCTGGACAAAAGCTTGTGAGAATAAACAGTAGTGTGGCTGCTGCATTTAATTTCCCTTGAGCTAGGACTCTCAGACACTTCTTGTGCCCCATGATTTAAATGTCTTTTTCATTTTTTATTCTTACTTTTGCCTACCAAAAACAAGGGGACAAGAAATGGATTGCATGTATGGTACACTCCAAGCTAAGTATATACACTGTTGTCATAGAATGAAGGGGGAAAACCTGGCCATTGCTGAAGAGGTTTTGGTTGTAAGTATTTTTCCTTACCTTGGGAAACCACAGGCCTTTGAAAAAGAGGGAGAGAAGGAGAAAGAGAACAAAACCCCCTGTATTTCTTAGAACTATAAGATCAGAGAGAAGTGCAAAAAATATCTGTCCTGTGTTTTGATTGTCTTCATTTGAAGATGCAAAAAAAAGATGTCAAGAAAATAAATCCAGTTAAAAGGGATATAAAAATAGTGAGTTAAGGATAATATGCTACCTCAAATTAGACCACAATGAAAGGCAGGAACACAGGTCTATGTGTCAAAAAGTTTCAGATCTGCATGTAATTTCTTTATAACCTTTTGTGCCATTGTTTAAAGGAAGATTTTCTTTTGATCTTTGTCTAGTATCTCACTGACACAACTACTACAAGCTAAGTTAAGGTTTCAAGATCAATACTGTCATAGATCCACTCTTCATTTTAAATTAAATTTTAAAAATCAAAAAATCTTAGCTATCATCGATGAAGGAAAAAGAAAATTTGTGTGCAAGTTAAAGCTATTCTACTATAATGTCAAACTTATTTATAAAGTTTTCTTCCTCTTTAGTCTCAAATTCATCAAATACATACTCTTTTGAAGAGTACATTTCTTTTTATTCTGACAGTTCATCTGTGGATTTAAAATAATACAGAAATAAAGCTTTCTTGCAGTTCAGAAATTCTCTCATCTCTGTTTGAAATTACGTAACTGCCTCAATCAAAAAACCCTCTGGAAAATATGTGCCAAGAGATTTGTGTGTTTGCAATTCTGGTGAATAGATCAAATGTGCCACTCTCTGTATGTTTTCAAAATCTTCTTTCTTACAGGAGAAGTCACAGCATTCATAGTGCCTTTTTTCCCATAAACTAAAAAAGTAGCAGCTCTCCTAACAGCTCTGTAACCAGCAGTCCCTACACACTGAAAAACACAAACTAGTTTGAGCTGGGCCAATTTGCAGTTTCTTTATTATATACCATTTGTGTTCTCATATATTTATTTATTTATTTATTTTGTCCTCATCTGCATTCATCTTAAGGCTTCTAAATCATTACTGATTGGTGCTGTGAGGACTAGAAAAAGCTAATGAAACTAAATCAATATTCACCTGATAAAAACTGAGATAAAATTAAAGTTGTTGTTTATCCGCTGTTGGGTCTTGCTGAAGGCAGTTCCTGCTTTTTCAGAAAATCAGTCTACTGTTAAAGCAGTAATCCAGGAGGAACTTCTGAACCAAAGATATTATTCAATATGCTTTAGGTCATGCTGCAAACTCCTTTATTATTCATGGCAAATGCCTTGCTTGCTTTAGGCTTGATTTGTGGCTGTGCTCCAAGCCCAGAAAAAGCATTCAAGAGTGGAGTGTGAGAGGGGGCTGTATGAAGGCATCAGACAGGAGAAGAGAAGCTGCAGCTGATACAGGGCATACTCAAGGACTAGAAATGCACTTTCAGCAGAGGCATTCAAAGGAAGTGGCGCCAGAGAATGAACAAAGGCAGCCAGGAGAGTCTCCAAGGAGAGAGCCAGACCAGCAGTGTCTTATTTCAGCAATGGGAAGAGGAGAGGAAAACCTGAAAATTCAGAAATTATAACCATGGCACTGCCTCAGAATGCCTGTTTGATTTCTCTCAAACCTGCTGAACTTTCTATACACCAGCATCACTTATCTAACTCCATCAAATCTTTCTCTCAGCTTAGTTAACTGCAAACTTGAGGCTAAATTAGAGCATTCAGCAGGTCTTTGGGACAATAAACATGCTAAATATTTAAACAGCAACCTGCAAAACAAAGTCCCAACCCTCTCCAGTATTGTTAGTGATTATATCCTTATTATCCCCAGTTATTGTATTGTCCATCTTCTTAAGTACAACCCTATACAAGCCTGTATTGTAAAGTGTACCTGGATGTGACACGTAGTCACTGTTTTAAGTGTCAAGACTTCTGTATTTCCTTTCTAACAAGAGGGATTGCAAGTTCCTCAACGTGTTTCAAATCCCCATTGTAGCAGCTACTAAGGTTTTATTATTTATGTTTCTGTTCATACTCAGTGCAGCACATTGATGGTTCTGTTACTGCTTCTTTTCTTCCACTGCAGTACAGACGATATTTAATGATCCAATGAAGAAAAACACCAAATTACAGAGAATAATTATCTCACTGAAGAACAGTCTGAATTCCCTAATAAGTCCTTCCTCCCTCACCTCACTTGTCTCCATGAAAAATATAATAAAATCTTTTATTCACAGAAGCAGAGTAAAGCAAAGTGGAAAAGCTTTGTTGAAAGCATCTAGATAATGTCTATTATTCTATGCAAATAAGGCTTGTGAAATAGGCACCAGATATACACACCCAAAGTACTCAACAGAAAGTAGGTCATGGCTAACGTAAAAGTGAATGCTTCAAAATAATCATTTTAAGAGGGTGTGACAGCATAAGAAATGAAAATATATAAATTCTAAGCAGTTATTAAAAAACACTTTTAACCAAATGTGTTTCAATAAGCTTCCTTTACCTAATATTATATTTAAAGGTTAGCATTCTCAATATCTATCATAATTTATTTTTCCAAGAATAAAACAGAGCAACATATATAACAGTTGGGGGGAGATTTGTTTATTGTGTCTGTCAATAGATGACCTAAGTATGCAGCCTTCTCCTGGGCATAGACGGGAGGGGAGCTCTTCCTATTTCCACTTTCAAAAGCTTTTCTCAATCTATGATCCTTGTCCTGGTTTTAAGGACAGTTATCTGCCAATAAAGGCAGAAGCTTCTCTATGAAATGGAGAATGTAAACCCCCTCCCTCCAAATTATTATAATTTTGAAATTAAGGGGCTCTCAGGCAAAGATATGG
>JANRGV010000051.1:11996127-12014722 GCA_024734035.1 Alethe castanea
AATTATTTTTAATTTTTAAAAAAAAAAAAAAAAAAAAAAAAAAAACACAAAAAACACAAAATGCCTTATTCCTTGGATATATTCTTCTGAAATATTAACAAGAAAAATAATCTTGTCCCTTACACATCTTTCTTTCTGTCATCTGGTTAACTTGTATGTTTCATACACAATGAGTGCAATGTTTTTTAGTGTACACAGGTGGAGTTAGTGCTGATTTGCCTTCTTATTTCAGAGAAAGTTTACTTCTGCAATAGGGAATGGTTGCACATGCAAACAAATATTGTACTCGAGGGGGACCTTAGAGTAGAAGACATCTGCTAAGCAACAGCTACCCATAAACACTGATCAGTGAACAGAATTTTAAGTCACACAAAGGGCAACAGATGATCCAAAAAGTAAAAAACCTGGTTGAAAAAACAGCTTGAGACAAACTCAAACTTTCTCTTGATTGCAGCAATGTACTTACTACAGGGAATATTTGGCCAGGATGAAATGTATCTCTTTAAGAAGTGCACCATAGTCATCTGTGATCTTACATTATAAGTCCTTAGAAAGCACCTCCCTTTAAAACTTTGCAATTGTAGTAGTTTTGCAATAAATTTTGGAAAGACTTTAATTGACAGAGAAGGTTAACACAAAGAAATCCATCCAGACGTCTTCATACAAGTGCAAAATAAGTGGAAAATAATAAGTTTTATATTCTTTTCCCTTAAGCCTTCTCATTCCCAGTCCACTTTTTTGGTTCTTCTAAAGCATAACAGTGTTCAGAAGGCACATTCATGTGTTCCAAAGGTTCATGCAAATCAATTTTCATTCAAAAATCTTACATCCATATAAGAAAACTAAGCTTACTTTACAGGTTGCCAGCAGAGACAAATAAAAGTATAGAAAACAAAAAAAAAGCCAAAAAAATCACAGATATGGTGGTTTAGTTGAATATAAAATATGCCAAAGTTGCTTTCACATTATTTTAGAGAAGGGGACACAATCTTTTTTTTTTGTAAGCCCTTTAGTAGTAACAATTCCTAGAGGCTTTTTTTTCCATCTTTGTTCTAGCAAGCCAGATTCTGAAGAGATTTCAATATTCTCTGTAAACTCACATTACCTTTTCACAGAAATTATTACAAAACCAGATTCCTCAGAAGACCTTGTGCTTTAATTTTTCAGCTGCTGCCTAGAGCAAGACAGCAGAGACAAGCCAAGCATTTTAAAGGGCGATTGTTTGGAACTTTTTTTTTAAAACAATATTTATGATTAAATTTAATGAAAACAGGGAAAAAGGTCAAAAATGCAATCTCAGATACTTTGATTAGGATTGTGTTCTGAGTTAATGTAGAATTAAATTGTTTGATGTTATACCACAACAGAGGCTGGGTAATTTGAATGTCTGTTGTTCATGAGCAATTTGTCTACAACGCAGGTACTGTCATAACATATCCTATCATGTCACACTGAGGTTTAACTAGAGTAGGTTTAACTAGAAATAAGGAAGAAATTCTTTATGTTGAGAGTGGTGAGGCCCTGGCAAAGGTTGCCCAGAAAAATGCTGGGTGCTGGAAATGTACATGGCCAGGTTGGATGGAGCTCTGAGCAACCTGGTCCAGTGGAAGGTGTCCCTGCCCACATCAGGGAGATTGGAACAAAATATCATTTAAGGTCTGTTTTACCCCAGGCCATTCCATAATTCTATGATTTTTTTTTTTTTTCAAATAAGAGAATAAACTATCTCCTTATGAACAAAATAATATGGCTATATATCTTGGGCCCTAGGAGAGAACACTGCTATCTCATGAATGTTCTCCATGAATCATGCTGGCCAGGATGCTAATTAAAACTGAATAATATTTGAAATAAAAGGTGTTGAGATATTTCAGTAAACAAGTATGGTTGTAAAAAACCCTCTGATTTTCCTCATACAGGTGTCATAGAAGCAACACTTCTTTAATGGGAAAGCATAATATTGAGGTGGGCCTGAATAAGAATTGGAGGGCTAGGATAAGATTGAAGAAATGCATCACAGTAATAAAAAGGAATTTTTTTCTGTGGGGACACAAGACTCGCTAAGAAAAGGTGAGGATTTAAAATGTCAGTTTTAATGATGGGAATGCTATTTATGTATTTGTCAGACTTGTTAAGAATTATATCAAGTATCAAGCTGTGCACATGGTTGAGAAGACCTGATTTTAAAGTAAGGAAATTAGAATAAAATTTTTCATCATCTCTGTATGGTGGTGATGGTTTGGGGATGGCTGCACATGCTTTTCAGACTGAGAACTTTATAAAATGTGACAAAAAGGTCACTAGAGCCATCATTTGCATCTTCCCATACCTTCCCCATACCTCTATCAGATGCGACCTACTGCAGGATTTGGTGAAGAAGTCTAACAGTTGCAGAAAAGGAAGAGAGAAGCAAAATCAAAATCAAAACCTTAGATAGACAGAAATGGTTGTCCGACTGTATCATTGTCTCTTAAACAAATGTCCAGATAGTTTTGGTCTGATTATGTCCTGAAGGACAATTCTTCAGCCATATGTCTCAACCATTGTCAATTATTAGCACAAATTATGAACACAGTCATTGTTTTGTTGTACTTCTATGTTCAGCACATCAACAAAACCAGGAAAAGCTTTTAAAAATAAATATTTTAGGTTTCATCTAACTCAAAAACAGAGAATGAATAAGAGCCATAAGATGTCTTCCTAAAAATAAGCTAAAAGCCTGAAGCAGTAGTGTAACAAGAAATGTTCTTACAGTAGCATGGGTTTCTGGGGGAGGAAGTAGAGATTTTTAAATATTTCAAGGTGATTCCTGAAGGGAAATACCTCACACTTCTGTGATCTCCAGGGCAAAGCACAAAAAATGAACTTACAGGGAAAAAAAATTAAATTTAAAGGTTGGTTTGTCAGTGCCAAAAAAACAGATGATGGGTGTTTATATACTTAGTCCAAAGAGACCTTTAATCTTGGATAGTGCATCTGGCAATTTATATGTGAGTTTAAAGCTTAATTTAAACCTACCAGATTTGATTGGCTTGCTGGCTTCAGATAAAAAAAAGCCTAATTCTCCCATGCCCATAGAAGCTGCTGGGCCCAAGCAAGTGCACCCTGCCAGATATGGCTATCATAATTTCAGATCCTTCCCTCTCACATAGATTACACAAAGAAAATCCAGATTTGACAATGTTCAGGATCTAAGAGGGATAAGATTTTCAGATAGCTTGACTGACAGCATCTCCTGCAGTGCTCCAGGGAAGTGGTGGGCTACAGCAGAGTCTCACAGGCTGTCGATGCTTTTTGTACTCCTCAGTGTCATTTCTCACACACCCAAATCACAGCTGTCACTGCTACCTTGTCTGCTCCTCTTCAGTCGGTACTGAGCTACACATCTCTTACTTTGCTCTGCCATGATAACTGATGGATGATCCCCCATCTCACCCAGCCTATGAGGAGGTTCATTTGTGTCATTTGAGGAGAGATGACAACTGACACAGCCGTGTCATGAGGAGAAAGGGGAGCGAAAGGAGAACCTTGCTGAATGAACAGGCAAAGAGCAAAACTACTTCCAGTCCCATGCATTATAATAGAAGAAAAGTAGTATTTCTGTACTTAGAAAAAGACTGGTTTTAGCTCAAGAACAATTTATCAACAAGATTAAGGCAGAGCACTTGCAATCTTACAAATCTGACCTTGCATTCTTACAACTATAATTCCCAAAGGCATTATTTCATGGAATAATAAAATAATAGAACAGCCTCGGTTGTAAGGGAACTTAAAGATTATCTCATTGCAACCTTCTGCCATTGGCAAGGACACCTTTCACTAGATCAGATGGCCCAGAGCTCCATCCAACCTGGCACTGAACACTTCCAGAGATGGGGCATCCCCAGCTTCTCTGGGCAATCTGTTCCAGTGTTTCACCACTTCATAGTAAAGAATTTTTCATAATATCTCGCCCAGCTTAATCTCTGACAGTTTGAAGCCATTTCCCCTTGTTCTGTCACTCCAGACCCTTGTAAATAGTCTCTCTCTATCTTTACTGTGGGCTCCCTTCTGGTACTGGAAGGCCACAATTCAGTCACCCCAGAGCCTTCTCTTCTCCAGGCTGAGCAGTCCCAATTCTCTCAGTCTTTCCTCACAGCAGAGCTGCTCCATCCCTGTGATCACCTTGGTGCCTCTTCTCACCCACAGCACCCCCAAGTCCTTCTCCAGGGCTGCTCTGGATCTGCTCATCCCCAGCCTGGGTTGCTGCTGGGGCTGCCCTGACACGGGTGCAGCACCGTGGACTTGGTCTGTTAAACCTCATGAGATTCTCATGGGCACTTCTTGAGCTATTCCAGTTCCCTCTGGATCACCCTTTCTGTCACATGTCTCCCACACCACTCAGCTCAGTGCTATCCACAAAATATCTGAGTGATACACCAGATCCCTTTGTCTGTGTCAATTAATGATGACATTAAATAACACTGGTCCCAAAACAGACCCCAAGGAACACCACAGGTCCCTGATGTCCATCAGTACTCTGAGCTGTTTACTGTGACCCTCTGGATGGCACTGTCTAACCAATTTCTTATCCATCCAACAGTCCACCCATCAAACTCACATCTCGGCAATTTAAGAGGAGGATACTGTCAGGGATCACACAAACCAGCAAAAGTACTTGTGTGGTTTTACTTACTCTGAATTCATTTTAATTAATGACTCACCTCCATCGTGCTAAGAATCCATATGACTGTCAGCAAAAACATATCTAAATTAGACCAAACTTGTCTCGAAGAGTGGGCAGAGGGAACAAATTCCTGATTATCAGGCTTTGCAGGAACTCGATCCAAGCTGTGACTACATGGAGGTGTACAGCAGGAGGGTAATGAAGAAGATATGGATTCAAACATTCTTGAGCACAGGAGGAGAGGTAGAATGCTGCATATTTGTAATACTGTTGGTAAATATATTTTCAATTTTACTAGAATATCCTGCACCACTTCTGCCAAATTGTATTTATAAATTATTTATTTCTTACAACTAACATGTCAAGGTACTGGAATTTTTATATGTTAAATAAAACTGTATATAACCTACACAGAAGAAATCTGCTTCAACTTAGGCCTTTGTGGTAGCTAATTAACAATCATGAGCCAAGGCATTTATTTTAGAAAAGAACACAACCCTATTTTAAAGACTAGAAGTGACCATCATGTCGATACAAATTCTTCCAGTTGTTTCTTATCTTCATGGTTAATAATGTATGTCATTTTCACAGTCTTAGGTTACGTAGGTTTGAATTTCAGCCACTGAATTTCCTTGTACTTTAGTTTAGCTAATTCAAGCATCCTGTTCCATTAGAAATCTTCTAAATTACTGATGAGTCTACTAAATTACCTTTTTAACCTTCTTCTGGATAAACCAGCAGAACAGTAAATGTTAAGAGCACACGTAGGTTGGCCAGATGGCTTAAGGGAGATATAACTCCACCTTCATCTCTCATTAGCTCTACTCTGTATAATGTAAATTTTCTAATCAGATGAAGTGGTTCAGAATTGCATAGTTCTCCCATTCAGACATTATCTAAATGCATGCAGCTTAGAATAATTTAATGTATCTAATGCATTTCATCTAAAATGCTGTATAATTTTAATAGTTTTTTTCATTGCCTCTGAAGCTCTGTTGTCTTCAAAAGATTTTTAAATTAGACCAACTTAAAAACAAGATTATCTCATTTAGTGTCATTTCATAATGGTATCTGGAAATCAACTTCACCCTTGATTTTTGACCAGTAGGCTACCATGAGAAGTCAAAGTAAAATCAGAAGTGTGATTACAATAGAATTGGGTTCTTCTAACTGTAGGTTGTAATTCTAGGATGTGCTCCATCATTCTTTTAACAGCTTGATATCCATATTCCTGTATGATAATTTCTTAAAATACATCCTTGCTTCATTTAGTGTTTTCATTGACTGATTTAACACTTCTCCAGAAGGAGAATGCTATGTTAGTAGACAATATGAAGTAACAAATACTGCTGAATTGAGATAGGGATGTGCATCTAATCCTTAGGGAGCAGTGACTTTTCCTCAGTTTCAATGGTCAGTTTTCTTGGTACTATGGAAGGTGTAAATTTTCTTAGAAACAAAGAGGGTTTATTTATCCAGAACCATTTGGAAACTCTAATCCTGATAAACCCAAGTGCATAGGTATGTAATTTTGTGGTTGAGGCATATCTGAGTTGTGGAAAAGCAGATTGTGTTCAAAGTGCTGGGAGCAGAGAGGGATGGAATGGTTAAAAAACATGAAGATACTGATAATGGTCTGTCTCTAAATGTGAAAGTTCTAGTGTATGTAACACACATATGAATATTCCAGTTTACTGAGGAAAGTTAAATGCCTCTGTTCAATGAGAAATATATTGTGTTTTTCTCATGTATCTTCTTTGGTCTATTTGGTTTTACTCCACAATCCCTCCTAAGATATATTTTGTTAGAGGGGAGGACATAGAAGGACAGTTATTGTTCATTATTTTATGATTAATAACAGCAGTTTAATGGAGGGAAAAACAACAACAAAAATGAGGTGGAACAATGATTGCTACTTCCCAACCACAGATTCGCTGGTCTGTACTGGACTTTTAAGAAGCTTTGTCAACAAATACTGCATCTGAATTATTCATTTTATCAGCTCTATTAATTCCATTACAAGGGTAAGACATCCCGAGGGACTGGAACTCAATTCTCCTTCTGTCTACTGGCATCACAAGGAAATCTAAAGGAGAGACTGAAAATGGCCCTACCATTCATCACATTTTGTTTGGCACGTTCAGAAGAGCACATTATTTATACATGAAGATTAAATATGCATTTATTTGTCACAAGCAAGGATAAAATGATTAATATGACTTCTGAGAACCAAAAAGAGTTTACAAGGGAAACGAGCAATCCAGAATTGCAAAGTCACAATTAACTTTTCAGTTATACAACAAAATGATAGTATTATGGTTAATTTTCCTGCATAACTGAAGAGATGGTGGGTTTGCATCACAGAGCCTCTTCAGATCAAAGTGTGATAATGCATTAAGACATTGCATCACATAAAAAGCCTCAAGAAATATAACCACATCTTACATCAGTATTTTAACAATCAAAGTGTATTTTAAAAATATTTGTATTCCCCTGCAGTTTGCAAGGCAAGGAGGCACCTATCTCAGCAGCCGAAAAAATAGTTAATGATATCATAATGAGCAAGGACAAGTCACTTGCACAAATCATTCTAAAGGAAGTCATTGCTTACTGAAACACCTGTGGAGATCTCTTTTCCAGACACCATGGAGAAGAGAAATGAAGTGGATGAGACTAGAGGTGAGAGATATCAGTAAGGTATTTTCTAGATTTGAAAGAGCATATTCTGTAATTCAGCTGTATTTCTCTTGAGGTATCAAGAAGATCAGGCCTATCAAGAGAGCTTCTGGGGAGTGGAGGCAGCAGCAGAGGACTGACCTTAAGGGAAGAGTGATGATGTGGTAAGGGCTGCATGGCAGTGTCTTGCACTGCAAATTTTATGCTTAGATCACTGGAGACCACTTCATTCCTCCTGCATGGAGCACTGTGGGTGAATGCAGTGCTCCTGGTGCCAATTCCATACCACTCTGGGCAGATGTACCAGGTTAAGAAAAGCAAATCACTGATAATTAAGTATATTTAGTTGACTGGCATTATTTATTTCTCCACACAAAACAAGTTTCTATCACCAGATAAAGCTAGAGCACAGACTGCAGATCCAGGTCAGAAGAGTAATCATATGATTTAAAAAACATTAAAAAAACTATTCCATCTCATTTTTTTCCTTTAAACCCAGCTTTAACTTTATTACAGGAACATGAGTTTAATAGTATAAATTTAACACATTGATTTAGGCACAAACAGGTTTCCTGTTTGTGCTTTAAAAAAAAGATTTTAAGGCACGTGGGTGTCCAGAGGCTCTCATGGGCTATTTTGTAACCTCTCTTAGCCTTCCTTTTGCTCAATCCACAGGGCCTGGCACACTGTGGGAAAGGAGCTGTTATTTCAACACTGGATCTCTACCTCATGTGCCTAAAAAAGGGTTATTTATTTAGATGCTGAAATAGAATTGTCAAAGTTCAGTACTTCAGGACAGTTGTGAGAAGCTGGCAGTGTTAAGAATCCAAATTTGCAGCTCAAACACCTAGACCCTAAATGCTACCTAAGACACTGGAGAATATCAGCAGCTACACAAAATGTAGCAGTGAGGGACTTCCCTCATTTATGTTAAGAAAGGATTTGCAGTGCTACTTTAATTTGTTCTTCTAAACAGTAGATTTCCTGAAATGCAAGTATCTTGATCCTTGGGCAGTATTCTTCTAAGAGGAAACCTCTCAGAACAGATCTTCCCAATTCCCCTTGGGAATCTGAGTTACAGGTATTTTCTGCAAATTTGGCACAATTCATTCTGGAGATATTGGCCAGAGTAAGTCAATCTTATCAAGTCCTCCCAGCATAGCTGCACGCCTGTGTCTGTAACATAAAGAGAGGAGAAAAAATTGAAATGAAGACTTCAGTGGGCTATTGTTATGCTATGGAGAACACTATTTCTGCAGAAAAATCTCTCTTGCCTCTTAGGTCCTCTTGTATTTCTACCCTCAGTTAGATGAGCTGTATAATTCAAAAATATGGCTGTACATACACTCAGTTCTCAAAACTGCTGAGAATTATAAGCGTAAAGAGCACACAACCATAGTCATAAAATCCAAGGAAAATGAAGTGTTTCCTAGACCTAGTTCCTTGTCTAAATATAATTCATTCAGTATAGTTCATCAACTTTAACTATATCTGCTTGTTCACATTATGAAGGTCAAACACAAAAATGGATTTGAACTCCAGGCATTTATATATCACTAGGTACCAATCCTATATATCAGTGGCTCGTATAGTGAACAAAAATAAACACTTCACTAACTTGATAGTCTGTGGAACAGACAGTCTGGAAAAGATGTAAATAATTAGTGACACACCATATATGAGAGACCTGGAAGAAGGTCAAGAAATCATACCATGAGAAAGCCTTAGACGTACATTTAACACAAGAGCTCTCTCTAGGTTATCATGGTTGCATTATTTTATTAGTGTTGTTAAGCAGAGAAGTAATATGACTTGGTAAAGAAGAGTAGCATATTTTCTATTCACTGCCTGAGCATTCATTTCAAAGACTTAAATGCAGAAAATCAAGGGGTTTTTTGTTTGTATTTTTTGGGTTTTTGTATTTTCTTTCACAGTTTTCAAACATCAGGCAGCTTAGTATAGAATCATTGTACAATGGAACAGAGATCAGATATTTTAGGGTAGCACTGAGAGATTACCCTTGCCATTTTTTGTAATGGCAATTTTGTAGAATGGTCAATAGAACATTCATTTTTAATGGTAATAATAGGTTCTGAAATTATGATCAGCCAGTTGGGTGATCCTGGAGAGACTTTGAACCTAATATTGCATATTGTGAAATAAAGTTTGTGACTTTAATTCCTGTGTTAAGGAGAGTCAGTCTTTTCAGATAATCTAAGAACCATTGCAGACTTTCTCTCAGCCGAATGTACAAGGCAAACTGAGCCTGTTTTGCAGGTTTAGCAAAATTTGGCTTGGAGGCCATCAGCAAATGCAGTAGACACAACTCAAGTTTTAGGAAAATGTGCTTGTGGTCCAAAAATAACTGAGGAAAAGGCTCATTCAATAAGTTATGACCTTGATTCTGTTGATACTTTTGTACATACCTAACTCATGCATATGGATAATCCTCCGGACCCCAACAGCTTTATTCATAAAGTCAGCAAGAATTGGAATTAAAAGTTCAGTTGTATTTTTAGGAGTAACAGTTATTGATCATATTATGATGTTCACTGTTTATTAAAACTCTTAGAGATATATCTGATTAAATAAAAGTAAAAATCTATTGAGATTTTGATTTCCCTTATTAAAATATTATTACTTGCATATGACATGCATCAAAGTACATGATGCAGGAGATACATGAGTCCTTGGAAGTAATCATGTGAAGTCATAAGAATAAAATATGAATTTGTAGTATATGGGAGGGTGTTTTGACTACCAGTTATTAGGTATTTCATCATCAAGTTCAGTTGCCAGGGTGTCCTTTCCATGATATTGTTCAGTTAATGGCTGATGTTACAACTGGTGCTGCTGTAGTATAACATTGACAGAAGTGCAACATTAAATCAAGAAAAGAAGTTATTTAAAAAGCATTGTGAAAATTATTTTGGATGCAATATACTAATGTGCATCACAGACATTTCAAGGCCTGAAATGATACATTGTAGGTTGTTGTTTGTGTGTTTGCTTTATGAGGAAGTGATATTTTTTACTTTACAAGGATTCTGAAATAAGACATTTCTTTTTGTTCTTGTCAAGACAGAGAAGTTGTAAAGATGATAATAATTGCTGCCATGTGTTTTAGAAGTATGTATGATTAGCATATCATGCTTTCCTCATTAAAAAAAGTGTTATGCTTGTGGCTAATTCCTAACAAACAGTTATCCACTATTCTTCATCACTGCATCATGAAGAGTAAAGAGAAAGATTTGTACATCGACAAAGACAGGAAAATCTCAGTGAAAGTTAGGAATTTCACAGACAGATTTTCACAAGGAAGGAAAAAAAAAAGAGGAAATTTTTAATGTAAATTAATTTTTATGTTCATATTCTGCAATGATACATAGTAAGATAGTAATGACATCATTGCAGAATGATCCTGAGGATCCTGTGTTGTACAATGCACTGGAGCTCACACTATTTATATGCTCTTACTATTCTACAGCCTTTAAAAGAAAAAAAAAAAAGATGGTTTACTAACTGTGGTTTAGCGGCATTTTATATTTTTTTCTGTACAAAGCAATGTGCTTTGCCCTCTGGCATCTCTCCTCATGGGCTATAGAATGTAGGGCCAGTGTGAGGGCAGTCTGGGGAAAGAAAGAAAGCAGCATGTTATGGGCAGTACTTGCCAGAAGCTTTCTGACAAAACTAATTTTGTAAAGTCCAGCTAGGCATGCTGAACTTTCACCAAGAGAAGCCATGCTGTTTTCATGATGAGCAACTAAACACGTTTGGTTTCCAGCAGGTCAAAGCTGGGACTATCAATTTTACAGGCAGCTTGGGACTATTTTTATTAGTCCAGGTTCACTGATATGAACATAACATTTTAAAAATTTAAGTTACTGTCAGGATTTCTAAAGTTTCATACTTACAAAAATATCAAAATGCAATAGTTAGGAAACACTTAGAAATGTCTGGTTTAGGGCATCACTGTAAAATATTTATTTGTTAATCACATTCTTGTTTTAAGAGCAATCTCATAATATCTTCACTTGAGAGCCTCTTTTAGGGTGCCTTTAGAGTCAGCCGGGAAAAGAAACCACAAACAATTCTACAATACCATGATTCTTGTCCAAAAACATGAAAGACAAGACAGAAGAACCTCATGCAAAATATATTTCTCACAACTGACCATACAGGACTCTAGATGATCAATTTATAATGATATTGTGAATATTTAAATGTAGATGAATTAAAAGCCCATTTTATAAGCCAAAAATTTCCAAACAAACAATATCTCTTAAGTAGAAGTTCCATGTCTTTTGCTTATATAGTTCTATTTTCCTGTACAATTATGTGTGTGTAAAACCAATTTTTTTTCAAATATTTGCTCCTGTAAGCTGGTTCCAAAGCTGTTTCCCCCCCCCTCCACCCCTTGAAATCCTTTAATCTCTTTATTTATTGTAAGGTTTTTTATTTAAAGTTTTTTCTGTTCAGCTCTGCTCATATTGAAAATTTAGAAGACCTCAGAAACTGTAAGAAAGAAATACATGCATTACTTCAAAAACCCAACAAAACATGATTCCATGCATTCAAAATATGCTTCATTTCTTTGCCAATGAAAATGAAAAGCATCCAAGGGCTTTCTAGACCCATGACATTCTAGTCATACCTGAATTTTAGCTTAATTTTGTGAGTTTTGGTTTCCTCTGAATTTCCACAAGTGTTCCAAAAAGTCCTGCCAATGTCAGACCTTCCCAGCTATCCCATCAGTCTGGCTTCTCTCTGCACTGTGAGCCATAACTGCAGCTGGAAAGAACAGGGAAAAGAAGATGAGCTGTCCATATAAATATGGAAACAGGGCTTCCCCAACCTATCACAGGTATGAGCATAGCCTCTTATCCATGTTCCTACAGAGATGGAAATAAACAGATTGTACTTGGAAAAAAGCACTGGCTGAAGAGAAATGGAAAAACAAGATAACAAATAAGAGCAAACAATGAAGTGTAAGAGGGCACAGAGAAACAAAAAAAACCACCAAAACCAAACCAAAACTAAACCAGGATTCCATTAAATAGGATTCAAAGCAAAAATGGGAAATAAATAGTGAAGTAGGATATATTAAGCAATAAATAATATAAAATAGATCTTAATATACAAATGTAGAACAAATAAACTTAACTGTTATAAGCATTGACTTGGAAAATTAGATTAGGAGAAAATGACAGTGTGACCGATTTCCCAGCTGAAAACTGTGGTCACTGTAGTGACTTGCCTAACCAGATAACATCAAAGTTTTTATTTAAGGCCTTCCATTGGTTTCCTGAGAGACCTTTCTTTGAAGACTGTACTTTTTGAAATGACACAGCATGCAACTCTAGTATTTGCTGACACCAAGATGTCATTCTTAGAAATAACACCTCTTTAAGGTGCTGCTTCCATGGTGATGCAGTGACACAGCATTCCTCCAGTTTCCAAAAGTTCATGCCCAGGGGTTAAGAGAATGGTTAGCACACAGGCAGTGGCTTTAAATCTTCTTAACACTGCACTGACTTGGTGTACTTTTAACAGAGTAATGAGTTACAAATAACACTTGTACACATACACCTTTAATTCAGAGTTCAAGAACTACATGAAATGAGTTTTGTGACCTCGATCCAATTGCCAGAAGCCAAGAGCCCAGATCAATAAAACCATGGCCTCAGGGGAGGGTAATTAGCACCCTGGCAGGAAGTGCCATTGCACTTGGCAGGCACTGAATGGTCAAAAAGCTGCATCTCTTCTGTCTCTTCAGAAACATACCATGGGATGAGAATTTTTTACTGCTCTTCCTCAGACTGAACCTAGGATTTAGACTTAGCAGAACAACAAAGTCTTCAGAAATATATATACAACATTTTTCTTAGAAATTAGATCTTTACAAGAAATTATGTCTTATACTTAGCCCAATTTTAAGTGGAGTTATTACCACAATAAGCAGAATAGTATATTTTTATTTCTGATTTTCCACATCACTCTCAGAAGGGAAGACCTGCCTCTTGTAATATTCATTTTCATTTCTAATTTCTTAATACAAGCTAATTACCATCTATCTTTCATCATTCTGTGCAATTTATCTGTTGACTGTCCAAACAAATACACTGAATGATGGCACTTAATGGGACCTTTGCCCACACCATTTGCTTATGAAATCATAAATATTTCCTGGACTGCATTAACAAGAGCAGGAGCATTTTGAAGCACACACTTTATAATATTGAACAATTCAAGTAATGCATTAGGAAATAACATTTTATCCATAAACCATCTTATTATTTGCTCCCTCCCTTCTATTTATCACTCATTAGATCACATTGAGCTGCTGTGTCCAGTTTGGACCACCAAGTAAAACAAAGGCATCTAGAAGTTGAAGAAAGGTAAGAGAAGACATGTCAAACCAGTCAATTCTTGAGTACTTGCCATGTGAGGAGAAGGCAAGGAACTTGGATTTCATCTTGGAGAAGAGATGGCTGCAAGGAAGGAGCTGGGACATAAAGCAAAAAAATCCATCATCACCACCGCCACCACCAAAAAAAAAAACAAAAACAAAAAAAAACAAAAAAAAACAAAAACAAAACAAAACAAAAAAAAAAACAGGCATCAATTGAAATGACTGGCTTAAGGCTAGGTAAAAGAATAAGGTTTTTTTTTTTTTTCTCTCAAGGGTGGTCAAGCATGGAATTCAACTGCTTTAAACCTCATCCCCTGAGGTTTTCAAGACCTGATTGGAGAAAGCACTAAGCAGCCTGGTCTGACCCCAGAGCTGACCCTGTTGGTTTGGGCAGGAGGTGTGACTACAGAGCGCCCAATGTGCCTTCCCCACCAAGTTACTCTGTCATGCTACAGCTGTAATGTAGGCATGACCAGGATATTGACTTCAAAAGTACAGCATTACAGTGCTAATTAGGCCCCTGACATTAGCTAATGTGAAGAGCTAATGTCAATGGAGTCAAGCTGTTGCAGTCACAGTGTCGTATTGGTACAGCCATAGCCCCATTCTCTCTGTTTTGGAAGAGGACTCCTAACCTTGTGAAGGAGCAATCTTGAGAGAGAAACAAATCACATACGTTGTCTGCTTCCTGACTTTCCATCATCTAATCACATCTTGTTTTACTAGGACAAACTTTTGGTATGAAAAAATGATCAATGAAGAAAAAAGAACTAGTCTTTGTGGCTGATTCTGAATTTCAGTGTTTCTTCTGTTACAACCAAAACCTTGTTATGGGTGAAAGCAAATTGTTCATCTTTGTAGAGCTACGAGTATAGCAGCACAATTGATGCTATGGTGCTCTAATAGTCTGAATAATGCAAGTAAAAGGCCTCATTATTAAAATATCAAAAATTTTATCTGAGTGTTTCTAGTATCTGCCTTCTTCCTCTGGACTTATGCCCACCTTTTTCAGTCCCAGTGTGTTCAGTTCCACACAGAGCAGTGTGTTCCAAGGTTGATAGTTATAGCCTTCTTGAAGACTGAGGATGTTTAAGATGAGTTATGAGTATCCTGAGGTCTTCATTGAGAGTAGTGTGGTGGTGATGGTAAGATAGTTTTTCTCCTTAGTGCTGTGGCTTTCTTTTAACACATTCTCCCAGGGAAGAGGTGAAAGCTGTGCCACAGCTCCTCTGCACCCTCAGAGGGCATTTGTCCATCCAACACCACCATGATCTGCCACTGCCCTCCCCACTGGCATTCCCAGAGCTGGAGCTCAGCCAGGCTGGGCTAGGGGAACCCAGCAAGGCAAGGACAGCCCCTGGGGTCCAATGCTGCCCCATTCCTGCCCCCAGTATAAACCATATTTACAAGGTCAGAGCTCACCTGCACTCTCTGCAGAAGATACCATGGATTACAGTCCCCAACTGGTTTGTACCTGTTAGTAAATACGGTAATTAATGAAAAGTGCTTAAAATCTTGAAGCAAAAAGGAACATTTTATTTCTCTTCAGATGTTATTCTTGAACTCTCTTTACCTGTCACTAATATGAAAAGGAGACTTTGATGACATTCATGTGGTAGACATAAGAGATAATGAATACTCTATCAGGTGAAGTTTTTAATAAAAACCTGTTTTAATTACATGGAAAGGGAAAGCACATATTTGATGTATCATGGTGAACACTGACAACTTTTAGGACGTTATGAGTCAGACTTCAAAACCTTTCCCTGATGAAGAGATTAATAAGGTGAAAAATATTATGAAGATCTCTTCAGAGAATAGATTATATGAGGACTGATGTTGAGAATGCATTTATGTGAAAATTGTCCAAAGCCATGTGTATCATGAAGGTGCAAAGATGAAAATATTTCTGGCCACAGACCATGGATCTTATTGTATAGTGACCATGAATCTGACCTGCCAGGAGATTTTCTTCTGCTAGAGGCTATTAAAACTCCATGATAGATTAGTCATGAACTTTGAGAGAAAAGGTAAAGATCATGCCCATGTTGATAAATTAGGTGTGGGCTTGTGATCTAGGCTGTGTCCTCTGCAGATGATTGAATACAGAATCAAAGAAGAGATGAAAGTGAGTTTTTTATCTGCTGAACCATCCTTTTTCTCAGTTTCTTTTTTATTTTCCCAATATTTTGTTCATCTGCCGCTGTTTTACAAAATTCATGCATGTTTGAACATTTTGAACTATGTTGTATTAATTAAATTCCAACTTCTGAAGTATTAACTAACCAAGCACCTTTTGTGAGTCACTGATTCTTCACTGTAAGCTTACTTGATTTTTAGCAATAGGTTTTTATCGAATTGCATTTATTTAGAAATACATGAGAAGCAAACTTGCAGAATAAAACATAGAGGAATGTGTTTAAAGTTAAAACTTGAGATGGTTCAGTGCAATACTTTTTTTTTCAATTAATCATTATGAATCTTGTCAAAAGTCAGGCCAGAAAAGCACTGCTTTTCATTATTATGATTTATGAAATCAGATCTAATAATGGATGAATGGTTTTCAGACTAAAATAAAAATAAAAACAAAAACAAACGAAAGCAAAACAAAACAAAACAAATAAAAAAGAAAGGTGGAGTTAAACAAACAAACCAACTTAATTTTACAGAGAAATACCTTTGATGTATGGGAGGATAGGTGTTAAAAGTAAATATTATTAAGACTTTATGTTTTAAAGTTTTAAATATGATTAAATAAATTTAGAGACATTCTGAATAATTTGAATAAGCACAAGCTAGACATACTTTCTTTAATATTATGATTTTTTTATATTGACTAAGTATTGTATCTATTTGGAGAGCTTTTCAAATGGGTCTCTTTGACTGTAGACGTTAATGAGCTCATTACAGGTAACACAGCTATTCTTGGACCTCTGCCTAAGCAGGTTAAATGGTGTAACCATTTGTTGCCACCAAATCCTCTGAGCTGCTGTCTAGAGAATGACCTTACCCATTTCCTTTATTAACTCACACGGTAAAAGAAATACCTTTATTTGCAACTGAATAGGGATCAGCGGAGCAGAAGAAAAGACACGGAGCTTCCATGTTTTCATTCATAGATCAGAAAAGATTTGTTGAAGCTTCCCCCTAGATTTTCTTAAGTCATGTCCACGGTGACCCAGCCTTTCCCCCACTGGGTAAGCTTGAATCAGGACCAGAGTAGCATTCACAGGCTGCTGTTGCCTTTAACCTTTCTTTATCAAGACTTCAAGCACTGCACAGTTTCAGCTCCCTCTGGTTCCCTGTGTTATAACAGATTGAGCCTCAACAAAGAATCAAGGGTAAGAGTCCAGTTTTAAATTTTGTCATGTTTTTTTAGATGAATTTAAGCAGGTCACTCTTCATTCTGTTTCTTATGTTAAAAGACGAAGAAAAAATAGATTTGCCTTTTTATACAGTCCTTTAATATGTATAAATCATATGACACTATAAATCCTAGGTATTACTACTGTCTCCTTTATTCTACTGAAAAATGACTGAGCAGAACACTTGATTCAAGACACAACACCTATAACCTATCTTAGTTTGCATTCAAAACTGGGGAACATTTGTGTTAGTTTTTTCAAATAAAATGAAAGGTAATAAAATGTTGGTTTTGGGTCAGCGTGTGGTGTTCCAAAAGCTAGCAGCAGTGTTTGTCACTGAAATGTGTCAGTGTGACTCCACTCTAAAACTACACTTCTTGGGACTTGAATAACTGACACCCAGAGTCACCCACAGGTCATCCACGTTGTCTTTAACACAGTGTGTATATTTACAAAAGATTTATGCTAAATACTTAAAATGTCATGGGATTTCCTCTATTCGAAGAGGTGCATGACCTGTTTAAAGATTGACAATGGCACAATGGATATAAAAGTTATGAAAAGGTGTCTTGCTTTATTGGGTCTGAGCTTGCAAACTATTATATTTTCGTGCAGTTTACTGACTTTAAAGAAATGTTCATGAATTTTCATTCAAACATTTAACATTAACCCTTAATTTTAAGGGCTTCAACTAATAGTTAAATTTGTTTCTTATTTCAGATGTTCCAAAATTGTCTTCCACAAAATCTACTGAGGGCTATTGGTAATATATCATCAAGGCAGAGGTCAAGTTTAAATTGTGATGTTAGATATTTTATCCTTTTAAAAAACAGATACATAAAATAACTCTTCCTATTCTGAATTTATGCTGTAGTGAATTTGTAGTCAGTGAAAAAACTTTAACAAATACACCAATGTGTTTTCTAAGTCATTCATTTATTGTAAGGGCTTCTATTCAGTTAGCATATCAATCGATCCATGTAATAAAAGGATTGCTTTTCATTCACCTGATATTTTGAAATGAGATGCCAAACTAATTTTATTGCTTTATCAAACTGATTGATTTCAAAATTCTTTCTTAGAAAAAAGATACTAAAATTTGAAATTATATGTATTATATTAATTATTGGATTTTCCCCGAATAAATGACATAATATTTAATAGAAATTGAATAACTATTAAAATATTTCTAACATTTTCTTTAGAGCAAACTGGACCTTCCAAGAGTCTAGAAAATTTTCATTTAGGGTGGTTGTAACTTTTTAACTAGCCTTGTAAACAGACTGATAGACACATTTCTTATGTTTCTTCAAAATCTTTATTTAGCAATTATTTTCTATATCTATCTATATCTATCTATATCTATATATTCTATATCTGTAGCTATAGCTATAGCTATATCATCTATCTCTATCTCTATCTCTATCTATCTATATCTATATCTATATCTATATCTATATCTATATCTATATCTAT
>JANRGV010000051.1:12018698-12045867 GCA_024734035.1 Alethe castanea
CTGCCTTTCTCTGTAAAATGCTTCAAAATGTGCAGATTTTTTAAATATAAAGAAAAGAAAAAAGAAAAAAAATGGAGGAAAAATGTTTAATGAAAACTCATAATCATCTCAAAAACAATATGTGTTGATACAAGGTAACTCTGAGTTATGTGAGTAATACATTTCACAGATAAATAACTATTGCTTTTATATTTTGCAAATTTTTTTATTGTATTTATGGTTTATATTTATTCCCTCCATACTTCACCGAGTCAGAGAAGCATTTTTTTCAGTAGGTTGATTCAAGTTAGGATGTGTCTTACAGGTTCTGGCATGGATCAGCCATCTTTTGTAGTCACAGATATGAAAGGGACACTCAGCAAAAATCTTCCCTGGCTGGGGAGTACTACAACATGCTTTGCATTTTCTATGCAACAGAAATAAAGACCTCTCATGCAAAACTTTTGGCTAAAATCTCTCCCAGGAGCCAAGGGTTTTCCGTTGTCCTTCGTATGCTGGTTTTCTTGGATCATGACTTGGTCCAGTCACGATTCTGCAGAGTCAGATTTTCTTATTCTCTTTTTCATCTTTTGTGACTTGATTTGCGTTCTTTGGGCCTTTCATCTCTTCATGGTTCTACACATGAAGTGCAGTATTGCAAATCCTATCACAGCAAGAGGCCTCAGGAACACAGTGAAGTCTCTTCTCAGGAGCAGCCGAGCCAGGCTGTCTGACCTCTCTCCCTGTTTGTCCATGGGCTGTCATCAATTCCCTGATAAAACCCTCTGCTGGTTCCCCCTCAAACCTGGAAAGACACACTGCTTATTCCTATGCATTTTTTTTCCTGATATGTGATCCAAATGAGGTAGAAAGACAAATGAAGCATGGTATGGAAATTGGGGATGTGGTACCCCAGGAAAGACAGGCAGGGGCTACATGCACGCAGGAAGTTGATGCACCTAAAACTGTACAAAATATCCTACAATACAACTGTCCTACTGTGTATTATTTATTTGCAAATGGGTTCAGCCTGCAGGTAAAGACACCTGGCCAACCTCCAGGTAAAGATTGTTAGAGCCTCAGTACATCATCTCCTCAGGTAACTAAATCTCATTGTTTTCCCATTTCAGTAGGAAGCTTTACCTATCCCACCTTCATTTATGAAGATGTCCAAGCCCTGTACACGCATCAGGATTCACATTATTATGTGAATAAAAGCAGGGAAATATGACTACAACTTTAATAAAATAAGAATCCATGACTGTATGTCCTTTCTTGAATTCTTCCAACACTGCAACTTCAGTGTTCTCTTAATGAAAGTGTGTTTGTAAATATTAGATACATATCTATGCCATTTATGCAAATACGCATCTGTAAAAATTCACAGTGAAATATTAACTATGCATATTTCACACATTTGATAGGTAGGACATTGAAATAATGTTTCTAATGCTCCTAAATTTTACTTTTATAACTCTGGAACTTAAGTCTCTTATTTTTCTCAGTCATCTAATCAGACTATTCCAATTTTGATTTGACTATCGAAATATTTTTTAATTTGAAGGAAGGTATAATAATAAGATGAAATTAAATCAATTTGTACTCCAAAATCAAAATTACTTTGAGAGAAGAAAAAAAAAAAGCCGACCAAATATCACATTCCAAATCTATTTCTTCTTATTTACAACCATTGAATGGAAACAATAGATCAATTTAAGAATTAATTACAAAAGATTTTAACTATCCTCTGTAATTTTTATTGCATTCATTTTTTTTTTTTTCGTTTGGTTTGTGGTAGTTTTTTTTCAAGCTGGTTAATCAGAAATGATGATTCCTTCAGCAATTTTTCATTGACCCTGTGGTCTTATTAAGGTCAAATAGCAAATGTCATTGTTCACATTCCTCACCATCATTATTTATTTGACAATATTTACTTGCTAAGAAATATGGATTTATGACCTGTACTGAAATCAATTACTTAAAAGAGCAAGGATGCTATTTCTCCTAGAGATGCAGATTTAAAAATTAAAAAAGCAGGTTTCTGAGTATTTACCTTATATTGACATCTAAATGTGTTAAATACCTACTTAATGTTTAGTACAGAGGTGACGCACAAGCTCTTTTTTTTTTTTTTTGTATGAGAATTCATAAAGTCTTCTAATGAATAAGTAACGTATATCCAACAGGGCTCTAATACCTGTGGCTATACTGTGTCTTATACTCAGAATTTTGTCGTTTTCCTTTTTTTGATACATGTATGTTCTAAATATTTTTTGGATAGAGTAGAAAAAGCAGTTTTACTTGGCAGAGACAGCATCAAGGGGACAAGGCATTCTCCTTGTCCTGATAATTATTGATCCATAAACTCTGTATATAACAAGATCTATTGAAGGGACTGAATTTTCTGATAACTGAAAAGGAAAGCAACTTTGCTGCTCTCAGCTCATTTTATTCTGCCAAATCATTGCCTATCTCAGTGATTCTTACAACAGGTACTGTGCCAAAACATCATAACAAAGTGAGAAAAAGAAGTGTAAATTCACTTTGTCATCTTCTTTAGATTTTATGAACAATCTATTGAATCAGAGATTTTAACAAACTTTCAACTGACATGGAATATCTTACTCTTTCTAAACTCTGAAATCTATTTGCATCAACTTCATGAATATCCAAAACAAACAAAAAATTCCAACAAGCATTAGAAACTCTGCACCAAAGCCATTCAACTTAACTCCAGTCTGATCCTTCCATGTAGAGCCTCTCACTGAAATAAAGATGCTAATTTACAGTAGTTTATTCCATTAACACAATTTATTCCATGTATAAATTATTTCTCAATTAAATAAATATATGAAAATTCAGTAGATATGCAGATCAGATTTTTCAGTGTGTCAAACCAATAAGCTCATGATGACTACTTTGGGTAATAGCTGTATGTATTAAATACAGAATCTGCTTTTGGTGACCAGTGAAGTGAATATATCATTATGGTATTTCCTATCTTTTATACACATATCTCTTTTTCCCCTGTGACTATGTAAAATGGTACCAATCTTTTAGCAGTAATGATGTAAAGAAATTTTCCTGAACAGGTTTATGCTTGGAATGATCAGGGATACAGAAAAAATCCTTCAGAATATCATAAACAACTATCTCACCTGTGCTTTCACACAAATGTTTAAAAAGGTATTTCCAAATCCTATCTGTTTTATAGATCCTAAAAGACAGTGTCACTACATCTCTATTTAGAAGTCATCTCTCCAAGATCAATGACCTTCAAAGGATTTTTTGTGTTGATAATATCAAGGCCTATATCAAGTATTCTGAAGCTGCCACAATTAAAAATTTATATACCATACTTAATAGTCAGAAATATGGGGAATGCTCCTTACTTACCTTTTTGTCAGGGAGAAATTCCAGTACACTCTGCAGTCAATTAACAGTTAAACCTACCTGGCTCTTTCCACATAGGAATGAATTTTCTAACGATGGCAAGTGACTGAAACTGTGACTGCAGCAGAGCAGTGCAGGAGAGAAGAGATAATGCCCTACCAAATCACTTTCAATGTTGGAGATTATAGGAACACCCAGGGCTGAACTTCCATTCAGCAGAAGTCGTCCAAGAAAAAAGGATATAATGAGAGACTTCATCTTAGGGCAGTATGCTCTTCAGCAAGAAAAGACTGAAATTTATCTAACAGACTGCTGCTTATTTCCTGGGAGATGTTTGAATTGACTTTAGAGATAGCTGGCTTGTTATTCCACTGGCAGAGGAGAACAGAGAAAACAAAATGAAACCAAGACAGAGTGAGAGCTAAAGGAGAAGGAATGTTATACATAGGGGGTTTTTTCTTGTCTGACTCAAAAGAAAGCAATTGCTTTTTACTTTTTCCCAGTATTTGTATTTTATTACAATAAAATTATTTTTTTTCACTTCAAAGTTCACCTAGTGCTGCCAGACTCTCCATCACCAAACAGCCCAGGGCTGAAACAGGGCATGGATTCTCAGCTGTAGCAATCTGAATCTCAGGACTGAGTCCTCTGTGTCTTGGTCTGCATCCACCAGGCAAGGATGTGATTCCTTGACCTGATGACAGAAGGGGCTGAACAAAGATGTGAGTGTACCCCTGGCAAGTGTAAACTCCAGTGCTTTTGAGGCTGTTTACATCATCTCGGTGTGCATCACCTCTGCCTTAGCAGGAGAGGATATGAACAAGAGAGTGGTAATAAAAATACTTTCCAGAAACTACCTTTAGGGGAGATTGTATAATTTTTATACCAACCACAGCAACAGTGCTAAGATGTAAATAATAGATATAAAATAAAAATGATTGTTGATGGTCCAGTGAAATGCAAAGATAACACAAAGCCTTACATGACTACCAAAATTGAGTTAAGTTTTATACCTTTCCAGAGAGAGCTGGTTAATCTCCCCAGGATTCTGGAAATACAGCCTGGCTGGCGTAGGTGAACAGCTGATGTCACTGTAGGGAATCAGGGATCTATCTGCCAATGGCAGTGTGACCTAGTAGCAGCACTCATGACATGAGTGGGAATGACACTCTTTCCCAAGAGGTCATCCTAAATTAGCTTGATAGGTATGCTGAGTTGAGGGTACTACATACACATGAGCAAGCTGGGAAAGAAATTGGTTACTCTGGAATTCCTTCCAGTCTTCTCAGTAGCTCACTACCAATGCACAGTGGAGGGAACTGCAGCAAGCCTGCTGACCTTTGAAACCAACCCATCTGTGACATCCTGCTCCTGCCATGTCTGCTGTGATTCCCTGATGGATTTGGGTGCCTGTTCAGTCCTTTTAGTCCCTACCAAAGTGACCTTACCCTACCTACCAAGCCCACATACTAACCTCCTCCTTTAACCTGACATAAGGCTGGTACAGACACTTTCTGATGGTCTTTCTTTCCTCAAACTAATCTCCAACTATATGCTAATGCAAGACTGCAGACAAGTGTGAATGGTATCCTTAATTTTGTACTGGTAGTAAACCATCACCAACAATTCTGTAGTGCTGGCTCTGACCACCCACTACACTTAATCTTTATCCAAGCTGAACTAGAAATGCTTTCTGCACACCTCTGGAAAGAAGGAATGTCAGTGTGACAGCCACCTGCAAAGGGAGTCAGGAAAGTGAGCAATTAATCCTGAATATGAGACACAGAATTCTTGAATTCACTTTTACATTTCTGCATGCAATTTACGTTTTCACTTGCTTTTTATCGGGATGGTGGTAAAATATTGGGAGTTTTTTCCTCAAGAATTTTGCTGCAACTTTGATTTTGGAAGATATTACAATACTCTCTTGATTAAAATTTTTATTTGAACTACTATTTAAAGTGATTGAATATTTGAAGTAGCATTCTGAAATATATTTACCTATAATATATTGATGTTCAACTAAATAAATATTTGAGAATGTCATAAAAGGAGCAGGCTTTCAGTTTAAAGAGGGATTATTTAGGGACTTTCTGTTACTATTATTATTATTATTATTATTATTACTATTGTTATTTTGATACTCTTACTCTTTGCCAGAAACCATTTAGCAAAAGTTAAAGCTTAGATATATTTTTAGTCTCTTCTTGTTACTGAGTGGAGATGTACTGAGCTATACCAGCATAATTCAGAGGAATAACTGTTCAGGAACAATGTTGATAACCTTGTTATTTCTGCTTCTATTCTTCTACTTGCTTTACGCTGCTTAATAAACCTTGCCATGTTATTTTTCATTATTTATAAATGTGATAGAAGAGGCAACATGTTCTGTTCTATGGGATACAACTTTCACATGCAAGCCACAGGGAGAAAAAATAGATCACGCACATCTATAAAACTAGAAACTGTTGTAAAATACAACTTCTTATGTTTCATTCTCATGTCTCAGTTCTACATTTAGCTGAATGGTATATTCATGCTAATCCATTTTCTTTTCTTGTTTCACCTGCTATTTTTTAAGATTATCTCATTTCTGGATATTTTTATTTTCCTCCTTTCAGAGTGGTGTATCAAAGCAGGATGTCAACACTATGATTTCCTGAAAGATAACAGTGGCCACCAGTTGCATTCACTGGCCAATCTACAGTGACTGTCATGGTTCAAAGAAAGGGAACAGAATCACCAGTGAATCAAAAAATTACTCTGTTGGATAAATACTCATACAGTGACAGTATACCTTCAAGAATTTGAAATTCAAAGTGTGAATGGGCTTTCTTTCCTAAAACTCTGAGGAACGAGGAGTATTAAATGCATGATGTGCATACACCCATTGCCCATATGTTCTTGTGTGGTTCACAGGTCAAATATAAGCATTTTGTAGTAGATGTGAGTGCTAAACTAGGTAATGCAAACTCCTTACATGGACTAAAACTGGGAGGGAAATTGACACCTTTTAAAAGTATTTGTTGAAAAAAAAAGAGTAGATAAATAAGTAGATTAGTATCTTTTTCCTTATTTTACAATCTGCCAGTTTCCATCACTACTGAGGAAGTTGCCTACTTGTGAACACATCTGCACAGTCTGAAACATATATTCCTATATTAGAGCCTTCTGCTTTCCTGTTCCCAATGTTGTGATTGAAATATAGGAGAAAAATCCAGACAATGACAGAATTCACAAAGCCAAGAACTTATTAAATGCTCTTCTCTTATATCTCAGAAAGGGCAACCTTTTGAAAGAAGTCATAGAGAAACTGAAATATTCAATCAATTTCTTACAAATAATCTATTAAAATTATTGACTGAGCAAAATAGTAGCAAATAGATTGTCAGCTGTTGTCCTGGAGTGTTAGGTTGCTGTGTCATTACTACTGTTGTACCCCTGTTTCAGGACAATGCACAACAAAAATGAGAAGAGAGTGCTGAATCCATCAGAATGTTGGGAGATGCAATTCAAAAAGGAGGATTTTCAGCATCACTTTCCAGCATAGCAGGAACATCCACAATACATGGTACAGTTACACTGATTCAGTTTTGCATCACACTGAGGCTGGTGATGGATCTTCTCTAGTCCAATGGGAAAGTTAATTACTTTTATAAAAATTAATCTAAATCTGCATTAATGTAGGGGTTAGGATGAAGGTTAAATAAAGCTTCTAATTGTCTCGTCAAACTTGTCACACTAGACAAGTCTTAACTGCTGAAGTGATGATTGATGCATATGAAAGAAAAAGCTGCTGCTCTCTCAACATTGCTGAGGCTGAAAGGTAGATGTGGAGACCATCTAGTCAACTCCTTCCTCTTAGGAGCCAGAGGAAGTCACATCAGTTGTGTTTTCAGTCTCTCCTAGGAGAAAGACTCCATAACCTCTCTGAGTAACAAGCTCCATTGATCAATCATCCTCACAGTTAATATTTCCTCATGTATAAATGGCTTTTCTGTGTTTCAATGTATTTTCTGTACTTCCTCCATGAGGTATTTATGCACATTGATAAAATCCCCCCTAAGCCTTTTGTCTTCCTCACGTGTCATGTGTTCCAAGCCCTTAATCACTGAGTAGCTGTTTACAAGAATTACCCCAGTACCTTCCTGTCTCTTGTACAGAGGAGCCCAGCACTGGGCCAGCACTGCAGGTTTGCCTCACTAGGGTTGAGTGGAGGGGAAGAGCCATCTCTGTCAATCTGCTGGTCAAACTCTGTCAGACTGCTGACTTTGACTGCTGGACCACAGATAACGTGGTCTCACTGAGGGGCTCAAGTACAGGACTTTGCATTTCCCTTTGCTGTAATTCATGAGTTTCTATTCTGCCCATTTCTCCACCCTAACAAGGTTCCTGTGAAGAGCAACACAATCTTCTGGTCCACCAACCATTTTTCTGCAAACTTGCTGAAGGTGGATTCTGTCTCGTCGTGGAGGTCGTTAACAGAGATGCTGAACAATGGTGGCCCCAGCATCATCTGTGACACACACACCAAGCACTGTGGTTTTTCTAGCCCCATTCCAGCATACCTGGACACTGCCTCTATATTCTTCCTGGATCACTTTCCCCTGCTTCCACTTACTGTATGCCTTCTTTCCATGTGTAAGTTTTGTCAAAAGTTGCCCTGCAGATCTTCCGCTCCCTTTGTTTGGCTTCTTACACATAGGCATGGACTGCCCTTGCACTTGTAGGGAGTGATCCCGGAAAATCAACAAGATGTAATTATGAGTATTTGGTATCTAATAGCCTGGTCTAAAGACATTCCTAAAATTATCTTTGCATTATATGTTTTAAACAGTGAAGAAAAAAAGAAGATTAGACTATTTTCCCCCATTACTTAATTAATAGTGAATCCAATAATTCTGTGGAGTATTTCCCAGTTGTTTTTTTTTTTCATTAGAATTCCCACTTTATGAGGCAAAACATCTGGTAATTTTATTAAATGGTAGTTACCATCAATATCTGACCTTTGAGATGTTTCTTCATAGTAAATCTAAATCCTCTGAATTTAAAAGGGATTAAATAGGCTAACTGAGCACTTTTATGCTTACCTTTGGCCTTAAAAGCTTTTAAAAAATGTCCTCACTTTTATATATTCCATATGCTTCTCATTCAGTACTAAAGTAAATGCATTGAATTTACTGAAATGGAATTTTGTATTTGTTTTCCAAAGCAAAAATCTTAGGATTGTGGATAAATTTGTTATAAACAATGATTTGAAAAGATTAGGCAAAGATTAACCTACTGCATTTTTTTGCCTTGTGGCTGCCAAAGTATTATAGTTTTATTGTTTTCTTCCTAAAAGAATGAAACTCATGAATGTGAAGAACAGTAAATGATGAACAACAGACCCACAAAATTGTTCATGAATGCTGGGATTTTTTGCATGCAAAACTAAATATTCATACATTGAACAGTAATTTCCTAAATATTCATGTTGAACAAAAACTTCTCCGCATGAGTTTTTGCTAGCAATGAATATTAAGGAGCAGGAACTCGATCTGCAGAACCAGCTGTGCAGAGCTGAAACAAATGTTCACTTAACCCTATTTTTGTAGTAGCTGTACAGCTCAATTTATCAGGAATAATACACTCCTTACTTATCACTTCATCAGGATGCACATATACACAGGCAGAGCTCTTCTGTTCCTTCTCCACAGCTCTGTCAGCTGCCATAAATCAGTGTTTTAGCTCTTGCCCCACATCCTGGTGTAATACAGAACCTGAGGTCTCAGGAAAGCAAGCAGAGGGTAACTAACTTGATTTCCAAACTGTTAGACTGGAATTACATGAAGCATTTTATAACATCCAATGGCTTTCCCTTTCTTGTCACAATCATTAAAGACAAAATTCCTCAGTGCAGTGCTACTGATTTACAGGAGTGAAACGTTTTGTCATTTTTGGGAAGTTTGAGTTTGTGAAGTAGAACTCTTGGTGTTACAGAGTAAAGGATTAATGCTGTCAGGCTAGGTGCATTACAACACTGATCCTCCAAGAGCTACATTTGATTTGGCTGAGTGACTTCAGCAATTTCACATGGAACATGACCTTACAAAAAGAATAAAACCAGCCAGAGAATGAATAAATGGATGGCCCAAGTAGCAAATTTGCAACAAACTGAAGGAAGAGTAGATAATTAAAAGGATTACTAGCACCTTCTTACTAAGGAAATATCTGGTGGTCATGAATAAAGAAAAAAAACTTGTAAAATCTTTTTTTTATTATTTGAAAAAAGTATTTTAAGGCTTCTACCTTAACCATCTGTCATAATTTAACCCCAGCCAGCAACCAAGTTCCAGATAGTCACTCACCACCAGTGGGGTAGGGAAGAGAACTGGGGGAAGGTAAAAGTGAGAAAAGTGGTGGGTTAAGATAAAGGCATTTTAACAGGGAAACCAAAAGCCTTGCTCAAAAGTAAAGTAAAACAAGGAATTCATTAATAACTTCCCATGAGCAGGCAGGTGTTTGGCTATCCCCAGGAGAGTAGAGTCCCACCACATGTAATGGTGACAAAGACCATCACTCTGAATATCTCCCACCCCTTGTGCCCCCTCAGCCCACTCACTGCTGGGATGGTGTGGGAGGCAGAAAAGGCTCTGATTGTGCAAACAATGCTCAGTGATAATGAGAACATCCCTGAGTTATAAGCACTGTTTTCTGCACAAATCCAGAACACAGCTCCATACCAGCCACTGTCAAAAAGTTAACTCTACCCCAGGAATATCCAACACATCATAAAATACACAGAGTTTAAAAAAAGGTGGGATCTGCCACAGGCCTACTGATTTGATATATGACTGAAGGCATTTCTTATAAGCTAATTGGAATATCTTAAGTAAAAAACAATATCCTAAATTACAGAACTGTATCAGCTGTGAAACTCTTCCCCTGCCCTGCAGAAGGTACTGGGACATTCACATGTAGGTGTGAAGGGATTTGTCCCTTCTGATGGAGCAAACCTGGCTCAACTATACTGACATGAGAGGCAGCTGTAGTATCTCAGAAGGGGTTATAAAGAGCCAAAAGGCATTAGGTACCCCCAGAGTCATTTCTGGGACATTCCACCAGAGGACCGTACAAAATCCAAAATGTTGCAGCAGACTATGTAAAACTCATCTGTCAGGGGAGGCACCTGGGTGTTCCCACATAAATCTGGGTTTTATGAACCCACTGAACTTTGTGTTTTGTGTACTTTCCCTCACCCTCAACAGATCAGGACTGTGATCATCACTTTGATCACTTCAGGCATCAAAATTGCAACAATCAAGCCTGCCAGATCCTTGGGTAATGATATCTTTCTGCTCTTATCCTTTCTTTCTCTTTCTTTCTTTTCTTTTCACTTTTTCTGAAGTGTTATTTTTGTATTGATATAGTACTACAACCAAAATGGCTATATAATAATTTTCACTGGGAGCAAATTGTTCTAAAAAAACCCCTGCATATATATCTATGCAGATAGATAGATAGATAGATAGATATGTACATGAAAATATTTTAATATGATCATTCAGTGTCACTTCACTCTATTCTCCCCAAGGGATCTATTAACAAGAGTTACTCCTTCAGAAGAGGGTCATAATAGATACTTTCAAAGTAGAACAAAGAAGTTGTGATGAGAAGGTTCCTGATGGATCTCTCTAGGAGGTTAATAGAGAAATGCAGTTTCTGAGATCCAGCCTAGCTAATTTCCCTAATCTGTCTCCTGATTTCATTATTTTTACAGGCAATTATCTTAGATATTTCTAGAAGAAAATGCTCTTAAGGCAAATATAAGTACTTTAATTAAAACAAAATAAAAAGCAAAGCATAACACTGGCATTAGCTTGACTTATGATAGATTATAATTTAAAAAGTTTATATTAAAAGGAATCAGAGATTATCTTCAGATTCTTAAGTGGTTAAAATTTTAGAATTAAAAAGCAGTAAAGAAACAAAATAAAAAAAGATAATGCATTTATTTTTAAAAAATCTACTTTTTTCTACATTGAAGTTCTTCAAAAGAGACATTAATGTTTTCTACCAACATTTCCTTTAACAAAATGTTTATTTAACTTATTTGATGGGAGTGCTCAGGTTTTTTGCCTCTAGAAAGTGTTTCATCCTTATTTAATTAAGTCTAATTGTATATACAAAAACTTCTAAAATATTTAAAACAATATAGAGAAAAGTAGGGAACAGGTTAGAAATATCCTTCAAAATGAGAGAAAAGAGTGAAGAGGGTTTATTCTACTCTACCTTCCTCTTTTATGAATACACTCTATTCTGTCTCCACATTTTGTTAAAATACTACTGAATTATGTAATCCATGTGTTTTTTATCACATTTCAGTGTTATTATTTCAGCTTGTCCCCTATGCATAAAATGTACAATTATTTCTTTTGTATTTTTACTTGCAGCAGATTTTTTTTTAAATTATAATGGCCCTTTTTATTATGAAAGAACATTCGCATTTCACAGTTTGAGTAGCTCTGAGAATTTCTTGAGCTTTGCCAAATTACTCTTTCATTGTCCTGGATGGTTACTATAAAATGTTCAAGTAGCTATTTTAAAGTGTGCAAAGTCAAAAATCCATTTAAGAAAACCAAACTTATTACAACAGAAGAGGACTTCTCATGATTTTTGGTTGTTTTTAAAACGAGTTATAAGAACGGAGGGTCATGTCAGATTACTTTTAAGAAAATGCATATCAAGACTTCTAGAAACACACTGACACTAAAAATTATGAAAGCATTTAAGTATTTAATTTGCTATTTCACTTCTGAAAATGCCAAGCTCTATTAAACCACTGCAAATACAGATTGTATCATACTTTTAAACAATGTACTCTTAACTGGGGGTTGTTAGCTCTTTGTCAATAAAAAACCCCTAGACAAAAATTTTCACTATTTGTATCCATTATCCCCTTTATAGAAATCAATATTCACACATTCATTAAAGAAAATGTTTAAGTGTTTTGTAAAAGATAGGAAATATTATGCCTTAAATAGAAGTCAATATTTTTATTTAACTGAAGCTGGGTTTCACTCCAACCTATTAGATTTTTGAAAGGGTAAGAAGCTTGATCATGCAAACTTCTGATGGTATCTGGTCTAATCTGTGCTTTCTTTTAACTACAAACAGCCTCATTAAAATATTGCCAGTTAGTTGGTTTGAGAAAGAGTAAAACATACCCAAAACTGATGGAGAGGAAAGAATATCAACTAAACAGACAAATTGGGTAGTTTCATTTTAAAGATTTTGCATACATGTTCTGACAGTATTAACTCCCTTTGTAATTCATTGTGAAGAGTCACCCATCAAAAAGAAAATTGTTTCTCCTTGCTTAGGTGGTGTTTGCATTAAATTACTGTTAGAACAGAATAAAAAAAGAACTTTGTGACAAGCCGCAAGCTCCAAACAAAGCCATTCCTGGAAAATTTAAAAAGGCATCACGAAGTACAAGCAAAGGTCTATATCTGTTTAATCATGCCTAAGGGTTGCAAAGTCACCTTACAGATTGAATGATTGTTTGCAAATAGATATTGACAGGTAATTTCACTGAATACTCCACCCCCATTTTAACTTTTTGGGTCCAGTCCTATATCCAATGAAACCACCAGGCAGTTTGCAGTTGATTACCACGGGAATGTGGTTCACTGGCTTCTGAGAGCTGGGGAAAATAAGTGGATTTGGCAGCATTTTAAGTTGTTGAACATCACAGACAAGCCGTGGGAACACCGGTCCATGCTCTTGCTTGTTCAGCTTCAGCTGACATGGAACACACAATGGATTTGGGAGTGCTGCTTGAGCCTACCCATGTGTGAATTAAACTTCTAGACTGGAAGAAAGATGAGGGAAAAAAAAGAAATGTGTCGCATCCATGCAGCAGCTTCAATAGACCAATGCAAATGGCAGGATGAAATGGACATTGAAAATATTTCAGAGGATGGAAGCACACCCTCAGTCTCCTTTCCTGGCCTCTGGGCTGTGTCATGTCTGCCTCCTCCTCAGTGAGTTTCCAAGATGATTTGATGGACTTCTAGTTTTCCAATTACATCCTGTTCCAGGCCAGTTGTGCTGAATTACACGGTGGTGGCTGGGAGGCATCCGTCTGTCTGCTGCCAGGGAGGGAGACCTTGGTGCTCAGCACCACACACACCAATCCTCACACTCCTGCTGCAGTATATGGAACAGGGTTTACATGTCTATGGATTTGCTGTTACCACCTGCTGTTCCTCTTCAGCTATGTAACAGCTAAGGCACAGGTTTTGGCCTGAAATGCGTCTTTTATCTGGAAAGTTTCTGAATGTGACGGAAAAAAAAAAAAAAAAAAAAAGCAATTGAAAAATTGAAACAGGCTAGAACCTTCCAAAAGGGAGAATGAGATCCTGGATCTTTAAAAAAGTTAATATTTTCTCTTATGTCCTCTAATTAACAGTGAAACTCTGCACTCATATCACAACCAAAATTATATTGGACTCCATACTTAGTGACTGTTAAATTACGTCTATAATTAATACACACAGAAAATGTGAATAAGATTAAAAATGTCAGCATTTGTTTGAAGTGGCAGAAAATTTGACATGCATTTAAAATTACATTTCTATTCCATTTTATTATAAAGCTCTTTGTTTTTTTAAAATACATCTTGAGGCTCTATTGAGACAGATATCCTGATTTCACAAGTTTTGACACTAGAGCTTGTCTAAAGATTGAAGAGCAAACACTGAATACTTGTTTCTATATAATTTACAGCTTTCAGAGGAGTTGTTTGCCTTTTCTCTACTAAATAATTGGAAGGAATACTTTGGTTTATTTAGTCAGCATGCTTAATACCCCTGATGGAATGGCATCCGGATTCCCCCTGATCCCCTCAGTTGAGTAAAGGAAGATTTCAAATTTAATTTTTAAAGCATAAAAGAAAATACATTAGTTCCAAAAATCCACTATTTGAATAGTTTTTTGTGATGGTTTGCTGAATAGTTTTTTTGTGATAGTTTGCTGTAGAACAACTTTGACACAGATATCCACCACAGTCTTTTGATTTCATGCAGTCCTTGCAATGTAGAGTAACAGACACTAATATTCATTACCAAAAATAATTTTCATCCTGTGGTTGGCCACTGGAAGAGGCTCCTCAGGGAAGTGGTCACAGCACCAAACTTGGCAGAGTTCAAGAAGCATTTGGACAATGCTGTCAGGCACATGGTGAGATTTTGGGCCAAGTGTTGGACTTTGATGATCCTGTGATGATCCTTTCCACCTCAGGATAGTCTATGATTCTATTATTATTTACTTTAACCCAAAATACATAAATGAAAAAAATTCTAATCATTGCAGAAAGAGTTAACAGAGGTAGAGGTGTCTTTTCTCTGCTTCTGGGATTATCAGTATTGGCTGAAAATTATAATCTTGTATATAATTAAAATACAGTTACAGCATAGTCTTATAAATTCCCTTCATTCATCAGTATTAATCATTAAAACATTAATTGCTGAAAAAATACCCCATATTTTCTGCCAAAACAAAAGCCTTGATATTATATGCAAAACCCAGTGGAAATTAATGTGTGAATGGATAATGACTCAGATTCCAGGTTAGACAATTCGTTTCTTCTGGTTGTAAACAAATATTATGACCCTTTCACTCAGCCTCTAAAGCAACAGGGTAAAACAGAAGTATCACCGACTTTCACTTCTGTAGGCAACACAAAGCTCTAACTTTAACATTTAGGGATTTTATTCACTGCAGGTGACATTTTGATATCTAATTAAATTGTTCTTTAGAGAAAGAACATCATAAAGCTGGCTTCAAAAGACCATGAACCTTATTAGCTAAGTACTTGCTCTTTAAAAAGTGCATATTTTATGGCAGAAAAGTCTTGGGGGGTAAACTTTCAGTATAAATGAATTTCAGATATGATTTTTGCAAACTACTAAAAAGGCTGCAGACAGAAGCTCATAGACTGTATCCAGTTTGTTTTCAGAGTGTATTTTTTCAGAACAAACAGCCATCTTAGCAATGCCATTTTCCTGATTAAATATCTATTTAATGATACTGTGCACTATCTTCACCTCATTACTTTTTTTTTTTTTTGGTTATATAAGAGAATACCATTAAATCTGTTTAAATAATCTATGAAATCCACCAGAATGTTGATCTTCCATTTATTCACACCCTGGAGAGTTCAGGCCTCAGAAAAGCCTTATTTGCTCATAAACCATGAAAAAGAAAAGGATTTTGTTCAGAGAGATATAAAAGATGCTGTATCAAGGGAAAGATTACATTATTATCTATAATTCACTGGCCTTCTTCCTCTCACTAGCTTTTGTTAAGCATGCAATCCAAATAAAGAGAGAATTGTACTATTTCTGCAATTGTCTAATAAAGTAATCAGAAAAACACTCCTTAAATTTTCCAGGAGTCATTTTCATAAATTTTCAGATTTATCAGCTATTTTAGCAAAATCAAAAGTCAGTATTTATTTTTCATACGCTTTGAACTCACACAGTGTATGCCCCTCCCCCCCTTTTCTTATCTATACACTTTTAAATGTGAATGAACTACTTATTGCATTCAGAGTGGTTTATTTTTTATTTCACTGCTCACCTGACATTTCTGTGGCACATAAAAAAACTATAACAGACATCTGCTACAGAAAAAAAAAAAATTTAAAATTGCTTTCTCTTTTTCTTTCTTGCTCTCTTGGTACTGAATCCAGAGTGGTAAATACTGGTTAATAGCTTCTATTTTAGATAAATACAAAATATCAAAAGAATCCTAACGGAATCAATAGATAAATTCAGATTCTTGATTTAAATGCAAATTTGGATCTAAGGTTTATTTTGTGGCATTAATCCATCAAAAAGATGGCTCAGGGTTAGACTGGATGACTGAGCCACCGGATCAAGCTGCAGATGTCCCTGAACATTGCAATTGAGGTTGGACTATCTGACCTTTAAAGGCTCTTTACTACCCAAACTCTTCTATTGTTTTATTTTACAAGACTTCTGACCGGTACTGAACAGAAAACATATATCAAATACCTAGTTTCTGGCAAATTCAATAATAGATCAGAGCAATCTTCCTTAATTTTCTTATGTGATAATTCTAATGCACCATATCTGCACAAATGTCTCCTTCATTCATTTTTATCCATAAATGTTACTCTGTGATATAATGATTTAGACAATTTCTCTCTTCTACTATTGTGCATTTGGCACTAACCTATTACTTAAATCTTCCCACTTTCTTCTGCATGTCTGCTCATTTTTCAGAATTCAATCTGTTTATCTAATTTAACAAGATTGTCCTGATTGTAGATGCTGTCTTCCAAAACAGCTGCTATCCTGCTTAGCCTGTGGATCAAAATGAAAATTAGAAAACTGTAGAATGAGGTTTAAGGTTTTGCTAAGATCTACTGTTTTGCTTTTTTTAATTATCATATGGGGATGTTTTTTATTTTTATCTTGTTTGGGGTTTGGATTGGGGTTTCTATTTTTCGAATATTCACCTGATTATTAAAACAAATTGAAGTAAGTTACAATTATGAATTTTTTTTTCTTGTAGGGTTCGTTCTAATAAGTACCTCAGTTTGTCTGAAAGAGCACAAAATTACTTTCCTTCTGTATTTCATACATGCAATTACACTGTTGGTTAAAGATTTTATAATATGGTCAAATCACAGTGAGATATTCACTGGGGAAAAAAAATGTTACTTGTCATAGAGACTGTATTTTTATTTATTCAGAAGCACCATAATCAAGGAAACAAATGACAGAAAAATTCTGCCTCTTCCTAATCCCTCAGGTCTACAAAATTCACTCTCAGTAACTCCACCCTAGTTTTGTCAGCTGAACACACATTTTGGAGTGATTATTGTTTATTTTTAGAATAGACACACAGGGTCAAAAGTCTAATCCAGTGGTCTGCAAGCGATACTTAAAAAGAGTGTAAGCAAGAGAAAGTGTTTGCTATAGTAAGATATGACTTCAGCCACCCTGAGGCTTAGACCCTTCCTGAGCCAAATATGATATATTTGTGTTTAATAAGCTTTCATGGGTTCTACATCTATGAATTTGTCTATTTAGGTTTTTTTTCAAGCTCAGCTGCAAATTTTTCATGTGCTGTAGCTGCAAGTTCTACAGTGATCAAAAAGGGCTGAAAAGTGGGAAATACACATAAGTATGTAGGCTTAAAAGGAAGAACTATATTGGTCATCCACAGGAGGCCAACAGGATGATCAGAGGGATGGAGCCCCTCTCCTATGAGGAAAGGCTGACAGAATTGGGATTGTTCTGGAACAGAGAAGGCTTTGGGATGAGCTAATTGTGGCCTTCCAGTACCTGAAGGGAGCCCACAAGAAAGATGGAGAGAGACTATTTACAAGGATCTGGAGTGACAGAATGGGGGGGAGTGGCTTTAAACTGATAGAGAATAGGTTTGTGTATTAGGAAGAAATTCTTCCCTTTGAGGGTGGTCAGGCCCTGGCACAGGCTGCCCAGAGAAGCTGTGGCTGTCCCATCCCTGGAAGTGTTCAAGGCCAGGTTGGATGGGGCTTGGAGCAGCCTGGTCTAGTGGAAGGTGCCCCTGCCCACAGCAGACCATTAATAGATCTTATTTCAGTGGTTTCCATCATACTTGGCAGGTAGGGTCAAAAGATTCCAATGCAATACAGTGCAGCGGTTCTCAGTCTAATTCTGCTATTGCAACTGGGGAGAGGCTGGATTTGTATGCAAATCAGTATTACTTAATCAGGATTAAAAAAAAAAAAGTGAAAAATGCAGAAATACTGTCATAAAGTAATGCTAGAACTTAAGTGTCAACAGATGTCAAAATGAAAAGCTAGTGCTAAAATAGCAGTTAAATTTTATCTTGAGAAATGTATGTAACCTCTTATCCTCAAAAGCCCCAGACATCAAAACAGTCTCTCAAAACTGCAATTAAAGTACTGCCTCATTCATCTTGTTTGAATCATTCTGCCTACTTAATTATATTTTGGAGGTATTCCCTCTGAGTGCCATTTTTCTACACGTTTCCTGTTATCTCCATCTGGAGTTTGTTTACCAAAACTTGCTCCATTTCTCCCAGGCTTCACTAAAATGGATTAATGATGTTCATTACAACATATGATATTTGCATGCTTTCCCTTCCTCTGCATGGAGACAATAATGCAGAGCTTTTCCTCAAGTTTCCTTTCAGTCTATTCTTTCAGGTGCAAAGAAAACCAGTCACAAATTATTGTAAAAGAAGTGTAAGAATATATGATAAAAACAATCTCCATACAATCTCCATTAATTCATTCATTCATTCACTCATTTAAAAAGATCTTAAATGACATATCTTAATACATATATGAAAAATATATTTGCATGAACTGTTAGTCCTAGACTTACTGCTTGAAGCAGCCTAACTGGTACAAAGAAAATACATTATTTCTGTGCAACATTTCTACAGCAAGAGCAAGTTTTTATTATCCCAGAATTTAAGATGAGATCCTTTATTTTTTTTGCTTGCAGTTTCTTGCTGTAATGGTCTAACTGCAATCTAAACAAACCCAAACAACAACAAAAAACAATGAGGAAATAAGATCCCTTTGTTATTTTTTTTTTTTTTCTTATTGATCTGCTGAGTTAAAGCAGAGTTTACTCACTTACTGTTTATTCTAACTGTGGAACTTTTCTGTAATACATTTTCCATTACTTGGGTTAATAAAGATATCATGTCTGTGTTTGGTCATCCTGTCCATATGAGTAATGGGAGGATACAGGGAAGGGAGAAGGAAAGAAAAACTGTGGGAAGAAGAAAGAAATAGGCAAAGACTCTCTGAACTCTATATTTTAAAGTCTAAAAACCCTATTCTCCATTACAAAATGCAGGAATGGGTAAAAAGATGGGAGTAGAAATCTGTTAAAAAAGTTGTTTGAATACCAGACCTTTCCCAGTATTAACCATATAATTAATATCAGCCTCTGAACTCAGCTATCTCCACAAACACAAGGCTTTTTTCTGCACACAGGGACTATAAGGAAGAAAGGAAGACCATTTCTCATGAGGGGTTTGGTTCTGTTTTTCCTGAAATCTAATGCTCTATCCCACAATCACATTTTGTCATTTTCTGAGTCCTTTTTTTTTTGCATTATTAATAAAGAATTACCATAAAATTATAAACATGTCATATTTAGTTGCAAGTCAAATTGTCAGGGAAAACTAATATGCTGTTCTATTAGGATACTACTGTGTGACCTTCCATGATAAATTGCACATCCATTGCACAACCAAGGCAGTAATGATCTGCTTTGACAATATTTGTACCAGTTCCCACAGCACACTGCACTTTGGGTACCAACAGAGGTAGCAGCCTCCCCTGAGGTGCAATTGTAAAATAAATAAGCAAGCAAATAAACAAGCATTATCACATTTCAGGATGTTATCAGTGGTCAGAATGTGCACACTGGGTTACTTGCTGAAAAGTATATCAGGCTGCAAGTCTTTACATGGGAAATATGACTGTATCCATTAAAAAGTGCTCTGGGCAGTTTCAGTTTTCATAGAAATTGTGTGCCAGCTATATACAAATGGCTGATTCTACCCTTTTCCCACAGTTTTTCCCTCATGTAAGTCACACTTCCCACTGCCCACAGGCCTTCTGAGTAATGTCTTTATCCATGCCTAAAAACTACCCAGCTCCAGTGTAAAACACAGTGTGATTTATCAATATGCAGATATTTTTTTTTTTCTGTACATCAGGAACCCAAACCTTTAGCTTATGTGCACTACAGGTCATGTTCCATCACTGCCAAAAGAGAACTGCACTTGCCTGAGGACTATAGAGCTAGAAGCACACAAAGTCAAGGACGTTGCACTGGAAATGTCTGGACACTTATAGTGCTTTTCCTTTAACTCAGTCGGTTTTTCTGTATTCTAAGTGAAGAAAAGAAATTTCCAGGGACTCTGTTGTGTCATAGTCTATCAGAATAAAGGAAATTTTAAAGGCTAAAATCAGTGAAGCTTCTTAAAGTAATGAGTGCTCTCTGGAAAGTGGCACAAAATGGCCTTCAGCAAAGCAGTTACTCAGGAAATAATAGATTGAACTCCAAACTACCTGAACATCAAATGAGAAAATGCAGAGCAGTACAACTTGCAAAATATGAATGTAAGGTGAGTCCTAATATCCCAGAACCATGGGCTATATATTTAATCTTTTCAGCTGGCATTAGGAAATGCTATTTAGAACTATGTAGAGCATGTTAAAACAATAATCTTCTGCCCTCTGTTCTCATACTTCCTGAGCAGTCATTATTGTGGGAGGGCTCCTGGTATGTTTCTGAATAATGCTGTCACTCATTTCTGGACATGCCATCCAGGAATTTATCCAATCCCTTGAAATTGCTAATTGTCTCCCCTGACCATTTCCTGTGGCAGGAAGTCTCACAACTTTGTTTTCTGTTTTGTAAACTCTCTGTCTCCGATCTCACTACTTTCACCAAGTGCTTCCTAGCTTTTGTGCTGTGGCTGTTGAAAAGGAATTCCACATCCACTTTGCCTGCTGCATCATGACTTCACAAACCCCTGCAAATTGCCTCTTTGAAGATTCCACTGTGCCTGCCCTGCCCTGGTCTTGCCAGGCTGAGCCAGTATTTTGCCTTACAGAAGCTGTATTGCCACTTGCCCAGAAGGCTGAATTTCCATGCACTCAGTTTTCTTAATTCCCTTGACAGACTGTGCCATCTCACCTGTGGGAGCCAGGCTGGTCTGAGGTTCCCAAGACTCCCTAGAGCTCAGAAGTGGCAAGATTTACACAAAGATCTTTGCAAACCCATAGAAACAAAATAAATCTATACTGTTTTCCAAACAACCATAACTCCACAATCTAAACAAACAGATATCCCTGTATATTTAGCATGATTTGAGTATAAACTCCTATGCACTTCACTGAACAGGCATGAATAGAGCATGTGCTTAAAGGCACCAAATATTGCCAGGGGAAGAAGTCACACTTTTGTTAACATTCCCTTGGCACAGCAACCAAGCTCTAGCAGTAAATATAATAAGAATTATTACCTATAGTAGTGCCCAAAGTAGCCTGTTATTTGCTGTGCTTCAAAATTCTCTTACAAAAGTCATTCCAAGCAAATGTCAGAGTGTTTTTGTGAAAAGTGTACTGAGTGAGGTTGAAGCCTCTGAGAATCTGGCATCAAAACAATTATTTTATACAGACTGGCCACCAGATTCCATTAATTCTTAATGATCTTGATTTTATTAAAAATTTCTAAAAGTATTACAAGAAACAATGCCAGTCCAGCTGAGACAGGGAACCTGATTTGAAATACCCTTTTTAAAAATCAGGCTGAAATTTTGCTTATGGTCTGTTAACTTGCATTCTGTCAGCAAATGCTAGCTTGACCTAAAATGGGTTTCTGTGAATCCAACACCAAAGTAAACATGGGAACTTCCAGAAACTTTTAAAAGTAGGTTTTGCATCATCAGGAAAATGTTAGTGTTTTAATCTATGATTCCTTCCTGGTCTATTACTAATGAAAGATTCACTAAATTATCTTCATAAAGGTCAAAATGCTAATTAGGAAATTTTCTTCAATGATAGATCAGAGATGTGGAACAAATTATTAGATCAGCTTTTTCTAGAGTTCAATTATCCTTCTCTTCATCTTAAACACATAATAAAATTCAAAATAAAAGCTGGATTTTGTGATTAAATATTTCTTCTTTTTTTTTATTAGATAGAAAATTATGTTGGAAGCTTTGTGTTTACATAAATTACATTTGTGTTAAATTTACGTACAATTTTACATGTATCATTACTATTTCCTTATTAGCATCAATACAATTAATTGGTTATAAAATAATTTTAGAAATATCTTTCAAATCAATACGTGTACTAGTAATCTAAGATATAAACATTTAAATAAAATGCATCTTTCTAAGTTAACAATAATTAAAATACAGCAATATTTGAAGACCAAGGGAAAATATAATTTAAATGATAGAATATAATATCCATGTTCAATCTGAATTTTAGAAATGAAGAATTAGCCAAGAATTTATAGCTATTATGATCCATCTATTTTTCTGAAACATGCAATAATTAAGAAGACACATGTAATGCCTCAGGAAAAGGAAATACCAGCATTTATTTTTCTTATTTGACACATTACTTCATTACTTTAAGTGTAAGTTAGTCATATACATTGAAGATGTGTTCTATTGCACAAAAAGTAGTCTTGAATTCCAAAACTGCAGAACACACAGAGTAAACACTATAAACATCTTTGGCTTAATTGCAACATCATTTAATACAAGCTTTTATTATAAGAGTATTTTTAGTAAAATGACAGAGAAGAAGAATTAAGCTTTTATACTGATAGTTCCCATCTCACCTTCAGGATCAAAACTGAACTATTTATAACCACTAAAGAATTGCCACAAGCTATGAGGATGTCATGCATTTAATGTGCTCCTGATGACAGACAGTGTGAAAAAACCTTCCCAAAAAGTTTTTTATAATTAGCACAGGATAAAAATGTCCGGCCATGTTAAAAATAAAAAGAAGAAGTACCCAAACCTTAAGCCAAATTATGATGTAGCTTCGACTCTGCAATCATAGGCTCATCTTTCATCAGCTGAGAATTTACTCAAGTTCTCATTTTTCATTTCTCCCAGGTATGATGATATGTCCAGGTATTAACTCAGCTGATAATGAAAGATAATTAATTCATGTTTCTTAATAATTGCAGGATTCTGAGTCAAAAGACATTCAGACAGACTTCATAGCTTTGGTCTTTTATGTAGATATAGAAAACATGAAAATTTTGCAACAATTTCATTGAATGCATACTTGTTTTCCCTGACACCAGAGACAAACAAAAAATGTAAAAACTTAATGAAACTTCCTTGTAATTATTTTTTTTTAAATTGAGCTATGTTGGCTAATCTCTGGTTTGAGTTCTGGGAAATGAAATGTGAGTATTTAGCCAATATATTCCTGGGCATGTTTTTGAATCATAGAATCATTTAGATTGGAAAAGACCCTTAAGTCCTTTGAGTCCAACCATTACCCCAGCACTAGCAAGGCCACCACAAAACCACGTCACCAAGCACCATAACTACAGGGCTTTTATCTCCAGGGCTTCAGTAACTAAGGAATCTTGTAAGCAAATATTTCTACCTTATTCTGAAACCACTGATTTACAGTAATTTCTTGAATGCATATCACCACTAAAGAGGTATGATCCTTAATTAAGAGAAGCCATTAGCCCAAAGTCCAGCCACAGAGAAAGTAACTACAGTCAGCATCTAATATGGTGAGAATACTTCTAGGTTTAGTGTATTTTTAGCATGTGTGATGTATTTCATTTAATCTCTTTGTAGGTTGCAGCCCTGACAAAGAATGATTATTATTTGAGCTGTTCATAAGAAGAAGTGACACACCCCATGCTCCAATAAGGATAACACACAGCCCTGCTGCCTGTGAACGAAGTCCCAGCATTGCTATGACTTTGGCCCAGTTAATTAAAAAAAAAAATGCTGTCAAGCTGTGATATATTGCATAAACTAAAGATAAGACTGTGTAATAGCCAAGGACTCCAGAGAAATGTGAAAAGTGTGAATAAATGCGCAGAAAATTCACTGCTAACAGCTGCATGTAGGGACTCATCAGGTACCTGCACCAGAAATAAAAACATACCAGGGCTTATAATATTGTCCTAGCCCAGGAATTACTGCTGTGTAAACAGAGCTATTCCATACTCCTCCTTTTATAGAGTAAAAGTTTCCCAAACAAAATTATAGACAAGAGGTTAATCTTTTGGAATCTCTGCCTACAGCACTGTGTAAGAGCCCCTCAAAAGGATTGCATGACAACCTATTTAACCTCTGAATCTGTGTCAACAAAGTAGCATCAAACTTCATTCATTTCAAAAAAATAACAGAACCTTTACATACTTTAAAATGCATAGATGCCATTAATTAGATATTCTGTGTAGTCTGAGACATAAAACTGATGGCAAGACATAAACTCCCAAGCATTATATCATCAGTTCTGAGCAAAGGCAATTTTATAAACAGAGCATTGAGCAGAAGCATGTCACAGCTGCGCCAAACAAATGATCTCCGAGAAGATTTACAAACGCTGGAGTAAAAATGCAAAACATAAAAAATAAAGACAGGCAAACGTTCTAGATGAAACAGATTGTACTAATTCCCCATTTTTGCTGTAGCTACTCATGTCTTTCCTAAGCCAAATGTGTGGTGCCACCAGTGTAATAGAACTTCCTCTCAATAACTCATACTTCTATAACTTAAAACAAAACTCTCCTCACATTCTGTCAAAATGAATGTCTTGTGGCCTAGAAATTCAGTCTTTAATGACTAGTACTGTCTGTCATTTATAGCAAATATCTATTCAGTGGATGGAAGACATCAATATGATTTCATTGGAACCAATTCAAGAACAGAGTCTAGTTTTAGTGGTTCTGAAGCTTTCTAGACATCCATTGAAAAAGAAACCAGAGACAAAAACCATCCAGTGATTGTGCAGCAGGTGCATGACAGGGTATATCCTAACATCCTTTTTCAATGACAGTTTAAGCTGTATGCCCACGATTTCCTTCCCCTGGAAATCAAAACACCATGGAAAATACTGTACACGTAAACATTCAATGTAGCCACCACACACACCATCATTAGTTTTGGAGTTTGAGGACAGGTTTGCAGCCAACAAATACCTAAAAAACTTCACCCACACAGCTGAACTCAAAATTCAAGGATGATACCAACTGTGAAACAGCATGCTTAAATGCATTTAAGAAAAACTTGAGAATTACACTTAATCAGACAAAGGGTCTTTCCAGTGACATGTGTATCCCAAATAAAAACTTAAAAGGGATGCCACAGGATGAACAAGAGTAGGCAGGTATACCAGCTGCTTCTGGTAAAAGTGTTCCTTTCATACAACTATTTTCATTTCATTAAGTTCTCACAGACCAAGAGTAGCCTTTCTGATGTAGCAAGTCTTTGCAGGTTGCCCTTGCATGGATTTGTCCAGTCTCACCTGCAATTTCCATCAATTTAGGCATCCATGCTCCACTATTTTAATGAGTTGCAGATTTGTTCTCTGCTATATGGTGAACCATGTCTTGTGTGTTTTGCATCAACTCTGACTGTTTTGAGTCTCACTGCCTGTACTAAGGAGAAGGGAAAAATTTCCTATTTCCTATTTCCTACTTCCTAATGCCTCTTAGGATTTTGTATGCTCTGTAATACCTACATCTCTCTCTTGCAGCCTTAGCCTATCCAATATTTCCTCATTTCCTTATCTTTGTTATGTATCTTTATTATCTTTCACTGAACATTTTTCTGTTCAGTTATTCTCTTTTAGAAGTGAAGTATGCAAGATTCCCACATTTTCAAGATATGGACAACCTAGGAATTCCATCGTGTATTAATTAGGTTCTCTGTATTTCTTTTGATGAAATCTGTATTTGATTTTCTCTTTTGCCTGTTCCTGTGCATTGAGCTGATATTTTCACAGGATTTTAGTCCATAACATCAAGATCTTGCTTTTGAGTAGTAACAGGCAGCTTAAAGCTTTTCATAGCATTCATATGTAAAATTAGGACTGGTCATCCCCATGTATATCACATTTAAACACACTGAATTTAATCTGACATTTATTGCCCAGCCCCATGGTATTATAAGGTGTCTTGACAATATTTCACAGTCAGAACTTGTCCTTAGACTCTTTAATAACTTAATTGCATCAGCAATTTTGGTTTCTTTAGTACTCACCCCTTTCTCTGACTATGAATGTGCTCCACCACAAACCCCCTTGGAACACCTTGGTTATGAGCCTTTATTCCTACCCCTTCCATCTGGTACATTAAAAATATTTAACAAATCAAATGAAGAAAAAGGAAGAACAGCAGAACAAATATATGTGGAAAGAAATGGTTAAGTAAACCTAGAGAACATGACTTAGGCTTCTATGGGAAGTATTAATTCTGTTTCTAAGGGTCTGAAAAGATTTATAGAGAGTCATGAGTTCCTAGGGCTAAAACGGCTTCTGAAGTACATGTCAAAATGCAGAGAAACTCTATGATGTTTCTGTGGCACTGGAAAAAATCAAAAATCTCAGACACAGTCAGCACTTACGTGTTCTGTGAAAGTATAAGAGTTTTTTGTATGAAGTCTGGTGACTTTATTATACAGAAAATTTACAGCTCTTCTTACATCTACCTAATCTTAATGCCTCATAAACAAATGCCCTGGAGCAAAAGTAAATTAGTAGCTATCGAGGTTGCCTAAACAGAGATGCTTGCAACTGATTGCATTAAATTAACTGTTTAATTGAATACATTTGCCTGATTGAGTAAAACGACAATTGTGCCAATGTTTTTTCTAATTGTGTTAGTCTGCGCGGTTGGTTCACTGCCCTTTCTTGAGCTGATAGTAATCACTAATTTTGTTGCTCATGAAGCTGTGATAACAAGCAGATGAATTGACATTCATGTTGCTGTCCACATAGATTGAGAAGTAAAATGGAACTCCTTCTATCCTTTCAACCTCAAAGCTATATGTACCCTATTAAAAATTGACATTGTTATCCTGCAATACCTGTGGGCTAAATAATGATAAGGAAAGGCCATGCAGGTTGCAGAGGAATTAATTTTACCCATTTTAAGGAGCTCAGAGAACACTCTTATACATCAGTGGAAGATATTTTCTTAGTCTTTGGACTATCCTAATTTTTTTTTTCTAATTT
>JANRGV010000051.1:12049062-12100311 GCA_024734035.1 Alethe castanea
TGCACCAGAGCACTGCAGTGATACTGCATGATGCAACAGATCCACAGCCTAGCAAAGGACAGTGTCAAACTGCCTCCCCAGGGAGGGACCTGTGTGTTCCCACCTGCCCAAATGTATATTAATCCATGGGGTTCTGTACTTTTCACTGGGGACCCTCACCACCAAGAAGACCAGATGGAGGGAAGTAATGAGATGCCATTGGGACCCTTGGAAGTGTGATATGCTTCTACCTAATATTTGTCACTCTCCCTGCTCCCTCCCTTCTTCCCTTAATCCTCTTGTGAATATATTCTTTTCTCCTAGCCCAAACTTGTGTCATTTTAACTTATCTCTATTAACTTGCAGTCGAGGTCCTCAGGAGGCCCATTCAGGATCTGGTAGTCCTCCATACAGCTCTTGTTATACAGTTTTGATATAACAGGCCAAAGTCCTTCATAAAGATGTTTAAGTCATAAACCATAGCATTTCAGTCTCTGATACATTCCAGTTTTCAGGCACGTTCTCCATTGAGAATATGTACAGTATATCAAAAAATGGCTTATGTGGTATATCATCATATAGACATATATCTATATGAATTTATTTTCGCATTTAGTTTCTGAGCACTCCCTAAGAATATAATTTTGTTTTTTAGCAGGGAACTTATCCCAGGAAAAAATTCTGCAGAGTTATTATTATAATAAATAAGACATACCTGTGTTTACTTCATGGGTTTAAAAAATAATACAAATACCTTCTCTTTATATTTGGTAAGCAAGTGACCAAGCACTAACAGTGACAAAACATTGGATTTACTATCAGCCCTCACATAAAGTAATACTTGACCCCTAATCAATGAGCCAGAAAATTGCTTGGCTGTTTCCAAAGTTATCTTAGTCTGAAGTTGTCTCACTACCCCTCCTTTTCTCTCTTTTCCCCTTTGCAGTCACTTGCATCTCTGATTCACTGATCACTTCTTCAGTCTTTTTCACCTCCTGCCCACCCCTACTCATCATGCACATCATTTCTTGCTCTTCCAGACTTCCCTTTCAGAAGAGCAAGACCACAAATAGAAAATTTCTCCAGAAATACTTCAAAATATGTGGAAGTTCGACTCCCTTTCCCTATCCCGACATGCTTCTCTGCTCAAAACCCCTTCCACACCCCACAAGCAGTCTTTTCAAACCCAAACTCATCTGTATTCATCTACAGCAAGAAAGCAGGAAAAACTACAGCTGGTGAGTACAGCTTGCAAGGATTGCTGGTTTGCAAGACATTTTGAAAATTTACTTTGTTTCTAACACAGAGAAACATCTTTTACTCTGTAGAGTTTCTCATAGTCACCTGCTCTCTAAGCCTCGCTCAACTACTTGAGGAAATGAACGATAAAAATACATGCAATGATTGCAAGGCATGTCCTGCTACCACCTGTTGTGAAATCAAGAAACACAGAAGTATCTTTTATAATGAAATGGCTGAAAAAGGTGAATTTCACTTCAAACCACAGCTATGCCACCAATTTTTGTAAAGTACATGAAAGACATACATGTCCTTCTCAGGCAAAACTTCAGCATCAAAGCTAAGTCTGCCTCACAGTTTAAGGTCAATACACAGAGATGATATTCCTCTTAAGATCTAAACTCAGCTGAATCTTACATAGCAGCCTAGCTGAATTTCAGTGACTGAAAACATTCATGCATTTGACATGATCTTGTCATGGATTTGGAATTTATTCACAAATTGCAAATTGTCTGTACTTTATTAGCCTTTAGTGCAGTGAAACCTGGGAATATATAAAAAACAGATTTGTTTTTTCTATTTTGTAGAAGAACAGAGCACAGAGAACTAAAAATTTGTACTGAATCAGACAGTTTTCAGAGCTGTCGGTGAAGGGGAAAAAAATAATAATTAAGCTTCAGGCAATATTGTGTGTTCTTTTGGATTAATTTTCCTTACTCTTAGGCTAAGTCACATTTTTTTATTGCTTGAAGACATGCCCTTCTAAAAGCAAAAGGTGTAATATTTATTTTCCATAGTTCAAAGTAATATATGGGATAATAATATTTTTTTTCAGCAAAAGTTACAGAATAGTGAATTCCAGAACAAAGGAATTCTATGTTTTAAAAGACACCCTCCTTCTCCTCACTATTCCACCTAAAGAGATGGATTGAATCTGCTCTGATTTTGAGATTCTAAATGGTTTTAAACATCCTGAAACTCAAGTTTTCAGTTATCTTACTATTTATTAGAAGAAAAAGGAACATGAAAAATGACAGAAAAATCTCAACCACAGCAAACTAAGTAAACAGCCCCCCTCTGAGTCCTTGCCTAGGTGTTCAAGGCACTTCTGAAGTCTGACCTCAGGTTGAGGTCACTAGAGGTGAAGGGTACACTTTGGTTTTCCTTGTCTACCATTAACTCTGGTAATACCAAAATGAGCTTTGCAAAAAGGCTGTCAAATTTGTCAGATTTACAGTGCTATTTCTTAGCTTCCAGACCTCTCTGGACTTTAAAGCAAAAGTGCCTAAGGTGCCTTTAGAAGTCAGGTTTGCAGGTTTTTTCATCAGACAGACACACCACAAAGACGGTATAAATCCTTTTTTTTTTTCCCCAGAATTTATAGCTCTTGAAATGGAGCTTCATGTCTCATTCTCCTACTAAAAAAACAACTCAGCTATCTGCAGAGCAATCCAAAGGAGGCAGATCCTGACTGCTTCCAAAACAGATTGAATTTAGCGTGTTGTCGCTCCTGTTTCCCCTCTGCTCCAAATAAACTTTGAGATCTTTGCCATATTGCTGTATTACCAGCCAGTCATGATGCCAGCAGGGCTGGGGATGCAGATAATTTTTTGTAACATAATGTACTACCTTTTTTAAGATGAGCTGGAGGAAAACAAAACAAGTTTCTGAGCCCAAAGATAGTTTTCAGCTTTTCAGTTGAAGTTTTTCCTACAAACATTTCCTTATGATATTTAGGGTCCTTAAATACCTGAAGCTTCTGCATTAAAACAGAGATTGAAGAATATCTGTGTCAGACATCAGCTCTCAGACTGTTGAATGTTGCAATTTTTTTGGATCATGGAAGTTTTAAATAGAGAAGAACAAGCAGATTATCACATCCTACATATTGAATCCTACAAATGTACCAGATACTCTTTGGGATTTCATTCTTTCTTCTCTAGGTTTCGCATTTTCATTTCATGTCCTATAATGTGTAGAAAGGTATGGTGGTTAGACAGTGCTTTAATATCTCTAGAAAATTCTGTGTTTTTTTCAGAGTTGCCTGTGAACTTTCCTTTTCCTCAGTGGAATCAATCTCCTAAAACTTGCCCCTTCCTTGCCTACCTCTCCTTCTTCCCACAGTACATCAGGCTAAAATAATGACACAGTAAAAAAAATCACAAGATCAATAGCTTTCTGCAACAATCTCTCTAAGCAGTTTGGAGTTAGAAGCCTCTGTTCAGTCACTCTTCTTGATAAAATCTATCCTCAGCTTTCCAAATTAATAGAGAGGCTGAATTCTTATGTATATGTATTATCTATTATCTAATCAGGATTATCTAATTGTCCAGACTGACCTAAATACCTCCCTTAGTTCTATCTGGAAAAAAGCACTTTAAGATAATTTATCATAATAATGCACGTCTATTGAAAATCTTAATTATAGATGAGGATCTCTTCTTACAATGCATTGTGAGAGGATGGGTTGACAGATTACTGACAATTAAGACCTTCCTTATCAATTCACATTGCTCAGGCAAAGACCTCAGTTTAAGGTTTACACCCTCAAAATAAAGCTATTTGTCACATAAAACCAGATTACTTTCCCACTATTAATCATTATCTCATGCTTTATATTTGCTGATTAATGCAATCACAATGCAGGATCCTAACATAGAGGCAAATTAAAATTCCTTTTAGGATTTTATTGTTAGGTAAAGTACTGAAATATTTAATAACACCATCAATGTCTGGTTCTGTTTCTGAAAAAATATCAGAGCAAGAATGAGTTACTCTTCACTGTAATAAAAGGAAAGAATTTATGAGAATATGTTATAAGTCAGACAGGAGTTCAGGTCATCATTTTGGATTAAACCTGAAGGAGCTGTGGAAACCAAGGTTTGCTGGTCCATACACAGGACTGGAGGCACATAAAGGTTGTAGATAAGAACATTCAGAATTCCCATCTGCAATGGCACTTTATGCTGCTTTCTTCTGTTACTTTTATTCCTGTTTTATTTTCCAACACTAGTAAGTGAATCTATGGGCTACTCATGACAGTGTAGCCAAGGTTCTTCTGAATACTCTTACTGGTCTTTTTAATTCCATTAACTTCAAACACAGGCATTCAGACATGTTATTTGTGAATCACTCAGGGAAGGCTTAAAATTATTAACATATAGTCAGAGCTGTTATCAGTGAAGTGTTCAGGAGAACCACTGCTGGGACCCACCAAGGTAACAACAGGCAGCAGGTTTGTTTTCTGACAGTCATTTGATGCCAATGCTTTAGGACAGTTCTGGGACGCTGCCAGACAAAAGAATTTAATGGGTTTACTCTGCTCTAAGAAGCCTGCAAACTAGCTCAATATGCTGGAGGAAGGAAGTCAGAAAAGGTTCAGGATTAAAATAATCCTAGGCAGATAAATAAATTCATACACAGCTATTAAACCCACCAAGTTTCCTGAGGAAAGTCATCAGGAAAAGAAAGTACATGCCACAGCAACCCGTGGGATCATGCACAAAATGCTAAGCTTGTCATGTTCATTCTTATAATTGTAACACCTCAGGTATGATAGAGACTCATAAATATTGATATTTTAAAATCTGAGGTTTTTTCTCCTAGTGTTAAATATACTGTCAAGACAGCTGTCAGTCACTAAGCTACGAGTCACAGTTATCCCAAGGGATGAAGCACAGATTCCTAAAATACTCACCACCTTCAGGAAGCAAACAATTGGTTCAGATGGGCAGGTATTCAAGAACTATAGTGGGCAGGAACAAACTGCAAGTTCACTCCAAGGAAGGGACAAAAACACATTTTAGACCATAAAAGTGACAAGAAAAATAAAGGAATGAAAATTAAAAAATACAGTTGGATTTCATTGGTGTTCTTCCAATACACACCACCTGACAAGTACTTTCTGTTTCTTATCTGTGTAACATCATATTTGCAAAATTTAGTGAGGAAAAGGAAAAATGTACCACTAACCTTCATTATTGACATGTCTATTAAAATAATAGTAGTAAACAAAATGTAAACATAACCTCTTCCCCTAATTACACTTTATCAGCATCATTTTCACCTTAGGCATGGATTTCAAAAAATTTAGAACTCATGAAATTAAGTGCAGAATAATGAATTATGCTAAGAATTAGCTAGGAGTTCTATGTCTGTGAGTGTGCATGTGCGAATTACTGTCACTCTATGAATGTTTCTCCCAACGATAAGCAAAGAAACTTCTTTGTCAATTAAAAAACACTTATAGTAGCTGTCATCAGCTGCTACTTCCCTTCAAAATCTGTCTTAAAAGTGTTGGTTTTTTTCCCTTACTGAGAAAGATATAATGTTAGATCATTAACTGAACACAGGAAAAGATACAGATTGGAAATACAATTGGACATGTTATATTTTTAGAATAAAATGAACAGAGAAAATAAAAATTCCCTGTCAATGACTAGAAAACTCTGCTTGATGGATAGATCAATAGTAAACATGCTCCTTTACAATTTTAGAATTTTAGTGAGAAAGATTATTTTTTTCCATAGCAGCTGGTATGAGGCTGTGTTTTGGACAGGTGTGGAAAGAGTGTTGATAACACAGGGATGTTTGCACTATCACTGAGCAGTGTTTGCACAGAGCCAAAGCCTTTTCTGCCTCACAGACTCTTCTACCTGTGAGTGGGCTGGGGGTGCACAAGGCATTGGGAGAGGACACAGCTGGGACAGCTGACCCCAGCTGACCACAGGGATATTCCAAACCATATGGCATCATGCTCAGAATATAATGCTGGGGGAAAAAGAAGGAAAGGGAGATGCTCAGAGTGATGCTGCCTGTCTTCCCATGTTCCATATAATGAAACTCTGCTCTCCTGGGAATGGCTGAAGAGCTGCCTACCCAGGGGAAACAGAGAATGAATTCCTTGTTTTACTAGTGTGCATGGCTTTTGCTTTTCCTATTAAACTGTCTTTATCCCCACTCATGAATTTTCTTCCTTTTACCCTACATGTCTCTTCCCCTGTGAGTAGCTAGGTGGGGCTTAGCTGCCTTCAGGGTGTAAACCATGATACTACCTTTTAAAGCAAGGATACTAAAAATTCAGACCATATTTTAGCCAGTCTGGCAATCTAAGAGCTGGAGAGTTTGGTACAGATAGGGGGTTTCTCTCTCTCTCTCTCTCTCTCTATTTTTTTTTTTTTTTTTTAAATCTTTTGGTAATTTTCTCTAAAGTCTGTAACCAGAAAAATGAGCAGCCATATTTAGAGGGCCAAGTGCTTAGTCTTTCAAGAACAGCTGTTGGAAAAGCAAAGTACAAAGAAAAGAAGAAAATGTCAATTTTATGTACTTTACCAGTCCCTAATGTAGACATATGAAGTATTTGGTCTGTTAAGTTCCTCTGGGACTATAATACTTATTATACATCTGGAAACTTGAGGAAATACTAGAACATAGTTTGTTTCTATCCTCTTGTGTCATCTCAGAAAAACCAGGAATCAGCTGACACAGGAATCAGGACCACATCTTCTTCTTTCGTGATATTTTGGGGTTAGGAGAAGGAATAGAAAATGGGGCAATGAAAATTTGGAATTCTGACTCATTTTTTGATCAGTTTGAGTACTATTAAATGAAGCTTCTGTTAGAATTTACTGAGGTAAGATTTAAGTAAGGTGCAGCTAACAGCTATATTTCTAGAGAAAATGTTAGGGGCTCTATTTTTTGGCCAGAAATATGCTACAGCAAAACAGGAATTACACCTGTAAAGAGGAAATGGGACACTGAATAAACTCTTTGGCTGAAATGATCCCTAACACATGACAAGTGTGCTAAGATGAAATGAGCATGAACCAAATACAGAACTAATAGATAAAAGTACTCTTATGACTTTAAAGTTTCAAGGCTGTATATTAGCACAAGCCATCCCAGAAACTTTCTATGTTGAGTTACTATATTTATGTTGGTTACACACACACACAGCATGCACACAAAATTCCTTAAAATGAACAGGAATGATATGCTGGGCACAAATTTCACTTCAGTGAGGAAGAATGATCACTATAACAAATGAGAACGAAGCTGTGAGTGTTCTCCCTTGATGACCTAAATATACAATAGGCAAACTACATCTCCCTGAAGAGTAATTAAACATTGGTCAGCTTTTAATCTATCAGTTAGCTAGCTAAATTAAATGAGATAAAGTTTAATTGACTATGATTTGACTTGATTTTCTGTCAGAAACTAAACAGCTTTTCTATCTCCTTCATCCTTTCCTCCATCTCTAGAAATGTTGATTTGGGATAATTCAAGTCATTATGAAATATTTTGTGCTTGTCTATTTTTCCTTCTGGTTTGATTTTGATTAATGGTTTTGTTCTGTTTTTATATTTTTAAAATTAAAGGTCTAAATATTTTTTTAAATATTGAAAATAAAAACTTTATAATATCTGCAGCTATTTTTAACTTTGAAAATTATTTTGTCTCCTTGAGTTGTATTTTCCATCAAAAGTTACTGTCTGTGGAATAGGATCAAAGGAGGTCAGAGAAGATAATTCAAACATCCTTGTGGCTTTATAAATGTTCTGATTCTAAGCCCTAAAGTTGAGAATTGAATAAGAAACATATTCATAAATATAGAGATCAAAGTATTTTGCAGACTATAAAATCTGACCCTCCAAAGCTGATGAAAAGACTGGTATGATAACAACATCATATTTGTTTTGAAGAGCACCTGTGGCACTTTGATAAGAGCATGACTCTCTCTAATGAAAATCAGAATTAGAGAAGGAATATCCCAACTAAGATAGATGATCCAGGTTGTCTTAGACACTGCTGATAAGCACCACAAGTTGTGCTGATGGGTTTGTGATTTGCTCTTTTGGGATGCAGCAGTGGAAAAGGAAATCTATCAGAAGTGATTGGGGAAACTGACACAGCTCAGAGGAGAAGAGGTCAATAAATATGACATTAGATGTCTTTTACTTAGACATTACTGTTCTGAATTATCTCCTATTAATTGAATCTGATAACACTTAGAATTTAAACAAGCATTGTCTGAAGCTTGTTAGAAATTAAGAAGGTTAAGAGGCAAGAAAGACTGAAAAACTTATTGCAAGAAAGCCATAAGTACATTGTAAACTCTGCTTTTATGCTTTGAAATTTTGCACCAAATCTGGCTCCTAAAGACAAGTGCATTGATATGCAATGTGTAAACTTTCAGCTTGTTTTATTCTTAGCATTCAATGATGAATAATATCATAGAACTAAGCAATATTTTCATATCTATAAAAAACAAATTCCACAATGTCAAAATTACACAATGTTTATAACTGTGCAGTCACTGTGTGGTGAGTTGCACCCATTAATAGTTTGGAATGAATGTGACTTAATTTAATTACCACAGAGTGGCAGTCCTTCTCAAGTTTATTAAAGAATCATCAAAACAGGGTCTGGAGCTACTGCATGGGGTCTCGTGATCTCATCCTTTTCTTTCCTATCCTGAAGTTCTGAATGTTTCAAATATCTTATTTTAATATTTATCTGAATTCCTGTCTTGCACCACTGTGATGGAAGTGCTAGTGAGTGACCAGAATGTCTTTATTTGTTCTGATGCCTTGAGAGGCTACCTGGAATAGAGGCTAGACAGTGTAAAAGGAATAAAGTAGAGATTTATTAAAAAGCCTTCAAAGGACTCACCTTGGGCACCACAAGAGCCCGGCCGTGATTCCACCCAAGATGGAAGACGGATCACACGTTTTCACACTTCTATAAGTTTTGGTCCATTTACATTTTGGGTTAATTGTCTAATTACAGTATCAGGTTATGCAGTCCCATCCTCCCAGATTGCTCTCCTCAGTTTGCTGTTGTTTACACTTTTTGGGCCTGAAGCTGCAATGGTGTCTTTGGTTCTCAGGCTGGAAAAGGATTGCTTTGTCTAACTAAACCGTGAGGAGAACTTGCTGAATTTATATGAAGTTCAGAGTTACACACTAATGCAGTACAGAATCTGGAAAATATGAAAGCTAAAACTTTAGGCGTCAGTTCCAGCAAGGAAAAAGCTTTACTTTAATGATATTTTTATACGACTGTGGCAAATGTAGTCAAAAATTATGTTCTGCATTGAGAAAGATGGAATGGTTACATGCTGAAGAACATTTTTCTGACTTGAAGGACTGGTTTACATTCATGTGTCTGCTCTTTTTTTTTTTTGTATCAAGCTTCAATTTTAGGTTTACAAAGTCATGCATTTTGTATTTTTGGTATCACACACATAAAGGAAAGGTAATTTTGCTTTCTCATGTTTGTTTATATTAAAGCTCTGAGGAGCATTCACTACACAAATTCAAGTAAGTGTGAATTATAATTTTCATTGTAAACAGACATACTCGTAAACCGTTGTCATTGTAAACAGACATACTGATAAACAGTAAGTACATTTTAGTTCTACCGAGTGGGGTATAAAATATGGCCCTCATTAATAGAAAGGGCAAAACAGAGGATGTTTATGTGTTTAAAGTGTGCAACAGGACATCTACCACTTCTGAAATATCTATATAATATTTGTCTCAATTCTGTCACAAACACCCAGAAAAGATCATAAGACCCCACATGTGTTCATCATATCTGATGTATTTATTTACCATTGAAATTTATGAAGGTCATACTTGGAATGGTTTCCTGCTGGCTACAATGGCTACTGAATGTCCAGTTCAGTGTCCAGAAAAACAGCACTGCTTCATCAAGGCAGGCACTTCCTCACAGTGTTCTTACTTGTATTTGAAAGTAATTTCTAATCCATTACACTAGGGCCTAAGAGATCATAGATTACTCCCACCATGTCACAAAATGTCTTGAAAATTATTAAAACACTCAATTAATATTTTTGAAAAATCTTGACATTTTGCTAATCACCAGTTAGAACTTATTCAACTAATCTTTTAAGATCTCGGAAGACCAAGTTAAAAAAAAAGTCATTTCTATTTCCTATGAAACATTTTAGAAAATACTATTAGATTTATTTGCAAAATAAATATGTTGATAAGATTTTAATGCCTTTAGAGCTATTGCTGCTTTAACAGACCCAGATGACAGATTGGAATTTAAGCCACTTACTTTCTTCAAAGTACTATTATTTTTTCATTAGGCTCTACTTTCTTAACCTCATCAAACTTCTTTTTTTAAATAAGAAAAACAGTTTGAAACACTACTGATAGGAGAAACATCTATCTACCAGAGGAATACTAATAAAATTTCTCGATCAATTTTATCAAAATACAGGGAGTGCAACCTTACAGCCTATTCTAGAACAACTTCTCCACTATGGCCATTTTTTCTAGAGAGCAGGAAAAGTGCATAGCCGTTAAGCACTCATTTAACAAAACTGCTGAAGGAAAGAAAATGACAGCAGAATTTGAGTAAGATATAAAAATTTATTGTTTCCTTCCTTTTTTCATCTTTGTAATTCTGTCTCATGGTATCTTTATATTCTCACCTTTTTTTTTTTCCTATTACCTTTGATTATTAACTCCTTAAACATCAAACAATAGAGCATAAGAGGCAGAAGCATATACTGTGAGCTTCCCAGGGTTTTCTTTGTCCCATTGCATTACCAGAATTAATCTATTATCACTCATCCCTTCAAGGTTGCATTTTCTCCTGCTTCTTTGTGTGAGAAATGAGGCATTTGGGCTTATGATGATTGAAATGTCCCAAGCTGACAGCACAGAATTGCTTAAAATTACTGTCTCTCAGTGTCAGGTTATCATTATGATTCCAGGGATACTCATCACAGACAAACTTGGGTTCTTGCTATTAAGACATTAGCATTTATGATTCTATTTAAGTCTCCTGTAATTATTTGGGATGCAGTATTAAATATGAAAATCTGCATACATATTTAATATTTTTAGAAGGGGTAAATATGGTTACTTGGGTTGTGCTAGTTAAACCCTTTAAAGCAGACAGATTGTAGTTGTCATGTAAAGAATAAGAGGAACTAGGGAAGAGACACTAGGGAGCAGTTGGCACAGGGATATAAGGCTTTCACAGTTAGTCACTATCCAAAACGGAGATTGTGACTCTTGCAAAACCAGAACAGAAATTGAAAACTGTGTTTCTTATTTTCACTATTTTTATGTGTATGGTGCTTCCCGCCTCCCCCCCGCTTCCCCCCCTTCACTACCTCTACATATTTTTTCTTCCTAGCTTTTCTTTCTTCTTTATGCCACTACTGTTCAGGTGTTTAAAAATTAAAGATCCTTTATTTTGTGGAGTTTAAGCCCCACTTTTTCTCTGACACCCCTCCCGCCATTAGAACCCTGACACTGCTATAATCTCTAAGATCGATGGCCTCAAGGAAAAGTCTCCTACCCATTTGAAGAATCTACACTGCTCTATGCCTTACACCTCTTAATTTCTTCCACTTCATATCTAACACTAAAACTGTTCTTTGCTTTTATTCCCAAGAGTTTCATGGGGAGGCATAACCTAGTTCTTCCCATTTAATTGCATATTAGGTGTTATTATTACTTACTATCATCTTACACTTATTATCACTTACTCTGGGGCTGTGGTGCCCCATATACTTTTACAAATTCATATTAAATTAAGAAAATAGTATCTGTTAAGTCTCAATACCTTTCTCTTGTTCCATCTCAAAAAGCCACATATTATTTCTGTGTGTTTTCTTAATGGGAAATACTAAAGTTGATGAGAAAAAAGCTGACTTCACATTAAAATTGAGTTAAAACCTGATAACTCAGACTCCCCCCGGCACTCAAGAACTGCCTCTGCAGGCTGGTTCTCTATGAAATTGCTGCCTGCCTTGTACACAAATCCAGACCCTGCCACACGCCTGTTGACAGCTTATTCTAAAACAGCAATTCAAAAATGATGATCAGCAAGAGGCAGCCTCTTAATTGCCATTAGAATGAGTGGAGCATCCTCCTCCCAAATGACTCGGAAAGAATTATTCGATGGCAATAAATATGAGATAATGCACACCATTGTATTGAATTATAATTGCACACACTCTCAGAGGAGGCAAGAGCAGGGTGCTCCTTGAAGGAAGGCAAACCTGGATCTGATGGCAACCGTGGTGGCAGTGCTGGCAAAGCACCAGAGCCTGGCCAGCAGAGCCTGGCAGGGCCTGCTGTGGGTCCTGCAAGCACCAGGCAAAGGCAGGATAACGAGCCAAATCCAGGATGAATCCAGGAAATACAGACACTTCAGCCACAGGGAAGGAAGCCCACCTACAGCATTGCCAGGGCAGGAATATGAATAGACTGTTTCTCTGAGACACACTGAAATCACCTGGCAGCCTCTGAACACCAAGTGCTTTCTCATGCAAGGTGGAATATCTACACAAAACACTGTCACCAGAACTAATGGAGGGCAAAGGAATGTGTATGTTCAGAGCAGATTTAGGTGAATTTGTGTATTTTAAGTCTTTTGGTAGCCATTATAATTGTGGCAGTAGGATCACCTGAATTCCCAAATTGTTGATTGCTGACTTGCAAAACTGGAATGCAGATCCCTCTACCTACTCTCCCTGAAAATATTTACTAGTCACTGTTAGGAAAATGGTTTGGTCCTACATTTTCTTACAACAGTCTTTGCATTCTTTCAACAGAAATAATTTGTCATAAACATAATGTCAAGAATATGAAAGACCTGATTACAAAATGAAGAAATGCACAAGGAATATGTATCAAAAATTAAGTCAAGAAAGTAGATGTAAAAAAATAAAGAAGAAAAAAATCAGTTTTAAAACTATCTACCAAATCCTCAAAAACCTTTTAAGAAACCTAGACAACTAATCTTTGTGCAAGAGGATTAGGAGGACGTATGCTAAAAATTGATGAGGATAAACTAAAAAGATGATAAGAACATTTCCTGGACAGTCTGGACAGAAGAAAATCTAGGGTTAAACTTAAGTACTCCTAGAATAGCCCAAATCTTCACTAATAAGTGGTGACCTTCCACTAAACAGGGAACAAGAAACGTCTGCAGGAAACTTCATGGCCAAGGAAAAATATCAGGAAGAATTTGACTGGAAAAAGACTGACTTAAAGAAATGACCAAGTATCTTCAATAATGCCTTGAAAACAAAAACACATCAACCTTAATTGTCACAGTGCCACAGAAGGAAGATGAACCAAAATGTATTAAGCAGCTCAGCAGAACATTACTGTCACTTGCAGGAGATATTCATAGTAGATTGATATTATAGCAAAGGAAATCTAAGAGAAAAAAAAGGTAAGAAAAGAATGCACAGGTGTCAGATAAAGAACATTATAGACTGAACGTGTTTTGAAGAGCTGTAGAAGATATATTGAAGTGCAAAATGCTAATCATCAACCCGTACAATTCTGAAAAATCTTGTTATTCTTGCAGAAAATGCACAGAGGAGAATGGCTGGCTGTGGAACATGAATGAAGTAAATTATTCAGGTGGGTTAACCTTGGCTAGCAGATAAATATCCACCCAGCCAGTCACTTGCTTTACCCCTCGGTGGAATGTGGACAGAGATAAAGACAGGGAGATCATGTAACCAAACACCATTTAAGACAAAGCAGGCTTGCCTTGTGGAAAAATTACTTAATATCTTACCAATAAAAAAAAATAAATATTCCATTATGGATTTTGGCAGTGTGGAATTGTCATCTTCTTTCCACCTGCATGTATATAGCAAGAAAACAAGTCCGTGTTAAACCATCTTGTTTTGTCCACTCTCAAGCCAAAAACTATGACAGGAATTTATTGACAGTAATAAAAAGAAAAATGTGCAACTATTCTTACTGGTTGACTTCACTGAGAGAGCAAGACTTTAAGGAAATAGTGTGTAAAACCTTGGAACAGGAATCACAACAGTACAGACCTAGTAATTGAAAGCTAAATTGAAGTGTTTCTGTGCTTCTAGAAAGCACAAGGCACAGCTCTAAGGAGACAGAGCTATAGTTTTAAATATTACAACCAATCCTTTGGTCATCAATGTTTCTTAACAAATTTTCTGCAAATAAACACTAGGCATTTTGTTATCTACAAAACACCATAAGGATGGAAAATAATCTAAAGGCACAGAGAAGAAAGAATCAGTAGAGTATCTCTTATGAACTAGTTACATAACTTTTGTTCTGTAGAAATTCTTCAGACAAACCTGCCTGCTTTGTACTAAATATCTATAAAAACCAAAAACTGGATAGAAGAGGTAATAAAACTGGATAGAACAGGTAATAAAACTGGACATGTATAAAAGATGCAGGAACATATCCATTGCTAAATTTCTATTATGGAAAAGGCAGAAGAAATGGTTTGGAAAAGTCCAAAGAATAGAAGCATAAGTAGTCTTTATGACTCCAAATGTTTTAACAGTGAACCATCACAGAGGGGTAAGGTTTAGAAGGGAATGCTGGGGATCACATGGCACAACACTCTGGCCAAGAACAGCCACCTGGAGCCAATTTCCCAGAATATCTCCAGATGGATTCTGAATGTGTCCAGGCGTGGAAACTCCACAGCCTCTCTGAATGACCTCAAAGATATACAGAAAGCAAGATAGAAATTTAGGAGTCAGATCAAATAGAAAGAGAGCTTAAACATTTCAAAGATTAATTTATTTGTTCTAAAAACCTGTATTTGTTTTATTTTTTTAAATACAATTCAAGAAAAGGAGAAAATAGAGAATTACAGTATTAAGGTTAAATTTTAAATTTATTAAAATTAGATTAGAACATCATTAAAATATTTGCGTGTCTAGCTAGATAGAGGGAATACAAGACCTTGAATTTAGCTGTTATCTCTCCAACTAAAGTTCACAAGCATGATAGAATCTTGTTGATTTTAAGACATTTTTACATAGCAAAAATCATTATTTTAAAAAACTTGAAGTAATTAATGGATTTAAAATATATTTTCAGATCAAAGCGAAGAGGAAAAAAAATCAACAGACTTCAAAGCTGAAGTTTTTAATCCTTTTTTTTAAGCATTGTCACTGAATTGAAAGAACATTATAAGGTAGGTTTGTAATTAAATGGGGAAAGTGCTGAATGTGTATGTTGATGCAAAAGAGACCAAGATGCCGATAGCAAAGTACAAAATGCATTTCCCTAAATCTTCTTCAGTTTCTTGTTGTCTCCTAGAGACACACATTCTAGTTAACTTAAAGTTATTATTTCTCTACCTTTATGACATGCCTGTGGCACTGTGCAAGGTGATCAGGCAAATGCAGGTGCTCAGGAAAAGTTATAGGTGCTTTAGATCTTCCACTAATAGCATCAAACACACTATTTTTATGTGTTCTATATTACATGATACAGTTCTTGTCATGGAGTTGAGGAGGAAATAATGGAATATTGGTGAAGAGCATTGTAAACATACTAGAGTGACTTGCAGACAAGGTTTTGAGTAACACATAGCTCATACAAATTGTTGTTTGGCCTTGTCTGTAGAACAAATACTAAATCTCTGTTTAGATTACTTGTGCTAGACTTGTAGGCACCCCATGGAACATGCTACAGACTTCTGCCCTGCTGTGGGAAAGATCAAAGCAGAGTGGTAAATCACGCCTGCAGGAACCCCTGGCACACAGGTGAAAACAGCAGGTTTGTTCATCCTCCAGCATGGGCTGGAGCTCCCTCCAGCATGGGCTCTGTGGTGTCTGTGTGATGGGCTCACCCTTGTGTGCCACTGCCCAGGTACTGCTCCAGGGAAGCCCTGCTTTGTGAGGCAATGAAAATAAATTTATTCTTGGTATTTCATCTGTGCTTGTGCCTGCATCCTGCCTGTTCCTGCTAACACAGAGACATTTAGCTTTTATACAGAATCACAGAATCATCAAGGTTGGAAAAGACATCCAAGATCATCATGACCAACCTTTGACTAATCATTACCTTGCCAACTGGACCATGAGACTGAGTGCCACATTCAGACATTTCTTGAACACCTCCAGGAATGGTGAACTCACCACCTCTCTGAGCAGCCCACTCCAATGCTTGACAACTCTTTCCATGAAGAAATTCTTCCTGATGTGCAATCTGAACCTCCCTGGGTACAACTTGAGGCCATTTCCTCTTCTCCTATTGTTTCTTGCCAGGAGAGCAGCCTGACCCCCATCTGGCTATAACCTCCTTTCAGGGAGTTGTAGAGATTGATAAGGTCTCTCCTGAGCCTCCTTTTCTCCAGGCTAAACAATACAACAATGCTCCTCATCAGACTTCTGTTCCAGACCCTACTCCAGCTCTGTTGCCCTTTTCTGGACATGCTCCAGTACCTCAATGTCCTTCTTGCAGTGATGGGCCCAAAACTGGACACAGGATTAGAAATGTGGTTTCACCAGTGCCAAGTACAATGGGACGATCATTTCCCTTGTCAAACACCACTAGCCAATATCCCACACAATGCTTTTCTTTTTCTTTTCCTTTTTTTTTTTTTACATTGGGAGTTCCTACCTGCTTAAGATACTCTGAAATTTTATAGCCCATATATAACCCTGGGGAAAATAAACACAATTTGTACACACAGAAATGTGTGTAGAATTTAAGTGAGATACCACTTAAATTACAGAGATATGCAGTTAGAATTTTTATGTTCTTGCATTAAATGAACAGTAATTTTGCTTAACCAAATGACCAGCTACTTCCTGCTTCATTGACTCTTAGTCCTCTTTACCAAGTCATATCTTGCTAGTAAAGAGTATTGCACTTTTTAATAAGAAGGTATCAATGTCGTCTCAATTTATTAAAAATGCTTTAGAGTCTCAATGGATTAAACCATACTTTATGCAGAAAAAAGGCAGTAATTCTTTACATTACCATCAAATCAACACTGCAGATTTGTGTTCCAAAAAGATGATGAGAAACTTTCAAAGACTGCAGAAAAAACTGAAATCTCTAAGGAGTTCAAAATTGAGTGAAAGTAAATGTATTCCCACCCATGGAATAAATTACATTAAATTCTATTGGCATATATGACTTGTGAAATCCTATCTTTTAGGCATACCTGCATGCACACAAAGAAGTCATCAACTAAAGGTCATGAGCAAGAAAATGGCCTCTTGATGGCATGACTGGCCCAGAAAATTTATCCGTTGCACAATGCAACAAAAAAGTGTATTTTCTCTGGACATGAAAGATGGGAAAGCTCTTATTAAACCTAACCTGCATATTGCCAAGACCATCTTTATTTATGTACAAGGAACAGCAAACTGTATATTTGAATATGTAAGTTCCCTGGGGCAAACAGAACATTTTGTGGAAGATTTCTTTTCATAGAGTATTGTCCATCCAGAATCTGAGCCCTGTGGGCCCTGGTATGATTTAAGAGAATTTCTGATAGTGTCCCAGCAGCCTGCAACTACAGAATGAGAGGTACCTGTCCACTCTTACACTGGGGCTCCTGCTGGCAAAGTGGGACCTTCAGTGCCATGAGTTTGCAGAGAGATTCATGGTGGTAGGGCAGGTCACAGACCTGATGCATCCTTCTCACCAAGAATTCCAACTTCTGTTTGTCATGAATTAGTGTTTTATGTTACTTATAGAATCCCTGGGAAAGGTATCAGCAAAAAAAGGTTTAATATAAAAATGAAAGTTAATTGGCAAGATTCACTCTACTACTTACCAGATAATTAAAGAGCAGAGAAAAATCAGACTAAAATCCAAACTCAGTCATTCTAAAACTAAAATCAGTGTAAAAAGATCTACACACGGACTGGAGTTGGAAAAAGGATAAGAATGGGAAAGGGCGAGTATAAAAAGGGATAAGGGGGACGCTCACATTGAGTCCCAAGGTTCAGGATGGATTCCCTTGCCAAACTTCTCCCTGGAACTTGACCAACAGACTTATAACACAGATCTCTTATTCATTCTGTAATAACATTTCTCTTTTACCACTTTGTGTAAGAATATAAGGGTATGGTAAGAATATTTAAATAAGGACAAATAGCTGAAAAATATTACTAATAGTCTATCTCTTACATACTGATTGAGTGACAGAGGGGTTAGAAAGCAGTGAACATCTATATAAATGATGTAGATCTACTGAAGAAAATGTAGAAGATTACTCCTTCCTCTTGGAAAAGTTAAAATTAAAAAAAAAAGAAAATCAAGCCTACTAAGATATAGTGGCACAGAAAAAAATTAAAAGCATCACTTCAAAACAACAAAGAGATGCCCTAGACTAAGGATTTTTCTGCATTAAGTATCTTAATAAGCTTCTTAAATGTATGTACACTCAGTTGATATAAGTAAAATATCATAAATCCCTTAAAAAGTGGTGCTTGTTCTTCATAGATATCTGCTAGATGACATTTATCAAATATGTTAAAAGTGAAGAGCTTGATTTTAAGCATGGAGCCCCAGAAATATTTTCCAATTCAATATTGAAGCAAGTGGAAGTTAAAGGCAGTGGAAATAGTCAACATATGCAGCAACAATATGTTTGTCATTCTTTGTAGAGGAAGAGGTTTTGATTGAAATTCAGGTTGATAAAACTCTAAGCAAACTATAAGGAATGAAGGCTGCCTCTAAAAAAATATCTTCCAGAGGTTTTTGAAAATATCATGAAAGTGAATAAGATTGTAGAAACCACAGTGTGCACTCACTGGAAGAAATATACTTACAATATTCCTCATTTTTTTCCTTATATCAGCTGTTACTTCCCACAGCACTGTAAAGTCAGGAAATATAAAAAGTTCTCAAGAAACTCTTTACAGTCCAGAATGTCAAGAATTGAGTATTACCAGGAGGGCAGTACCAAATAAACTCAACTTGTATCTACAGCAATCCTGAAAAATATGGAATTTCAGCTTGACCTTTATTCTGTTTTCTTTGAAAAAAAAAAAAATTAAAAAAAAAAAATTTGTTCAAGAAGACCAGATCTATCTTATGCAAGCCTTATGAGGACAGATTTTTTTTCTCTATTCACATACTACAAGACTTCTTCAGAAATCAGCATGGCTTTCAGTCCTTTCATCAACAAATTAAAGGTTTTTGTTCATATTTCTGTCTTGTGTTTCTGGAGTAAGAAGCAAAAAAGTTTAAAAGCCATGGATAATTAGGAATAGCTTCATTTATATAAACATCCAACAAAACATCATCTTCTGATCTCACAATAATATAGAGGTGAATAAGGGATATTATTTGACTTCATCATTATTATTAGATATTTAAACTTGTGTTTCAGACAATTAAAAGTTATGTTCTCTATAGAGGACAAACAGGACACATCTGGAGTTCACAGTGAATGATCTGGACATTATCTATTAACAAGAAGCCCCATGGACAATGAAGATACCATATTTTATGTATTTTTTCAGAGATGATTTCAAATCAAATCAAGAATAGCAGTCATGCACCTGTGATAAGATGCATTTCTATTAGAAGATTGAGATAATGAGTTCTCATCATCTATGAAAAGTCCCATTATCTGGTGACTAAACAGCACATTATCAGTGAAATAAAAAATTACAAAAATGAACTCATCCTAATTTAGCCTGAAAAGGTTACTGTCGAGTGTATTTCCAGATGGAATTTCCTTTTAAAAAGTCTATAAAAGAAAACAAATTCTTTTGTGAAATGTTATAAGGATCTGTCTTAATAAACTCTAAAAGCTCCAAAGAAGGTGTCAAAATAACTCATACTACTGAAAATCACCATATATACACTGGACATGAGAGGGATGATTGAAACTGGTTATGTTCCTAAGCAACATGCTAAATCTCATTATGTTAATGGAAAATATGATTTGTTCAATTTCACTGCTCTGTTACTTCACTGTTCCCAGAATACCACCCCTCCTTACACTAGGGTTGCCATTACAAGGAGTCAAGGAATAAAAACCACGGCATTGCTTTGAGTAGGAAAAATCCTCCATTATCTTCATTCATTCTACAACCTCACTAATAAGGATTATATAGCAGTAATTTCCTTTAGAGTCTGAAAAAAAAAAAGTAACTTTCTAATTTCTGAAATATTACAACTAAACGAGAAAGCTACAACATAAATGGGCCTGGAAGGGGTAAACCCCTTTAATCTATATGACTGGAAATATTGTGACAATGACAGAAATACTGGGACAGTTAATATTTATCCTGCAAATCTATTAATCTCTCAGAGTTTCTGAGATACTTTATCTTCACAAATCAAGCCATAGATTAATGAAATTTTGTTTATTACCTAGTATGCTGTTATTTCAAGCAAACTTTATGGATAAACAGTGCTCATCTTGATATGAGAACACTGCAATACAGAATCACAGAAAACAAAGTCATGTTTTATCTACCTGTGCGAGCTCTTCTTCTTCCTTTCATATTCAACACTAAATGGATTTTGGCTTTCCTAATCCTAATCCTGCATGTTCAGACATTGTTTTCCTCCTGGGTCTACAGCTCCGAGATACAATTGAGAAACTTATGACAATTATGTGCACATAGCAAATAAGAAAGTTCAAGTAACATTGACTGGTAACAGATTTTGGTTGGGGCTCTTGTTGTTGTTAGTTGGTTGGAGTTTTGGGGGGTTTATATTTGCTTGCTTTGGTTTTGGTTTATTTTCAGTCAGAAGTTGTGCTTACATATATCACATGTATGATCTTACACATATAATGACGCTGGGTACAATTCCTACCTAACAATTTTTTAATAAATATATATAAAGAACTGTGTAATACTTCCAATGAGCCTTAAATTACAGTAGTGGTCCCCACTATTAAAGTTGGATGAAAAGGGAGCATTTGTTCTCTGTGACACAGAACAGTAACAATTCACAGCTCTTGGTTAGATGTCAAAAATGCTTGCAAAACGTACAACAGGACATTACATTTCTTCCTTGCCACCAAGGCAAGATACCCAAAGATCTGAGCTTTGCTAAGAGAGTGCTTGCTCATAGCCATTAGTGATAGTTTTGTTGTGGGTAGGAGGAACACAGCACAGCAAACAGATAAAAATACTTGAAGTGAAAAAGCTTTTTCTCAGAGCTCACTTTTGTTTCAAAGGAATGAACCTGTGGAAAAATTTCTGCCAGAGTTAGCCTGTCTTTCTTCCTTATGAGGATATGTTATATTCCAGTAAGGAGCTTTTAGAAGGGTTGAACAACATTACATCTGATACAATTTCTTTCTTGTTCTGTCAATGGTAATTTTAGTCTTGTGAGACTTGTGACTTCACACATTTTTTGATATTCCTTGCTGTTGAAGGTTTACTGGAGCCTCTTCAGTTTTCACAGGTTTATTAATGACATGCCTACTGACATAACAGCTGAAAATCCAAACACATTGCTTTGTACTTGAGACAAAAGAAAACTAAAGTGATATAGCATCAACCCCCTGTGGAAATTTGTACTAAGCATAAAGCAAATGCATTGGTCATCAACTACAGAGCTGTAATTTGGTGTTTCACCCATGGAAAAACTCCATTCCTGAACAACCATCCTCTGCAATGACAGCTTGTGGCCCTGCTCCTGTGTAAGCCACGATTCCCAAAACTCCCACTAAGTCCATGAGTCATTAGGAGTGCAAAAGCCAACACACCAGCACCACTGAAGGAAGGTATTTTTATAAGGGTTTTGTAGCTATCTCCCATTATATAATGTGACATTTTGGTTTGTGAGAAAAGGACATGTTAGACTAATCCATCTGATAAGGCAAGAGTTCCTGCAGAGTTTTGAAGTCAAGGGAGCCAAGAGAGGCTGTCTGAGAGAGAGGAAAGCCCTGGTCAGACAGCTGCTCCTGGCCCTGCTGCTGCTCCCAGCTCTGATGGAGTTGCTTCAAGCAGTGTTGTTGACCTGGGAGTCACTGTTTCAAACAGATGAAGTTACTCACTGCAGTACAAGACAGCCTGAAGTCAACAGCATCAGGAGTTACTGCCTCACAGGTAGCAGTATATTTGTGCAAGGCAGCTGTTTCTGGATCCCTCTCAGCTTCTGCAGCTGTCCAAGATGTATCTTTTTCTTTAAAAATTATAGGATAGTTTATTCAATCACAATTAAAATTTAAGCAAGTCTCATCTAAAAAATGCAGAATACGGGGTATAATCTGACCTCTCTCACAAGAAAAGGTCCATGTCATGAATAACATTAGTACCATTAATAAGCAAAAAGGACAGTGTATCAACAGTGTATCTAAGATCTTACCTCAGATTCCCATTTTTCTAAATAAGAAATATAGAACAGGACTTTCTTATTATCATTTTTCTACTCATCATTCACTTATGCTATATGTGGCATAATTAGTATTTACTAATCACTATACAGGCACTAGTAATTGATATAAATGAAGTAACACCCTGAGTATGCTATGTTAATACTTCAAAAAGTTTTTGGTTTTCAGGGCTTGCACAGAAAAACCACTGTGAACTAGAGCTAGATAACTGAACCACTGATTTAGATTTTAAATGCATCTTAACTTCACACACACTTAAATGTAAGATATGGCCAAACTTCTATTATGCTGGATTGAAATATCCAGCAAATTGTTATTTTCCAATTATTCTGCCACATTTTCAGTTTCAATTTAAAACCATCCTGAGCAGCCAGAACAAGAAAATAAAGTTTCTGTTTGACTAACCTGACCTTCTTTGAAAAGGTGACCAGCAAAGTGGATGAGGGAAAGGCTGTGTATGTCTATCTGGGCTGTAGTAAAGCCCTTGACATCATTTCCCACAGCATTCTCCTGGAGAAACTAGCTGCTCATGGCTTGGACAGATGCACTCTTCACTGGATAAAACATCTGGCTGAATGGCCAGGCCCAGAGAGTGGTGGTGAATGGAGATAAATCCAGCTGGCTGCTGGTCACAAGTGAGATTCCCCAGAGCTCAGTACTGGGGACTGTTTAATATTTTTATTGGCAGCTTGAATGAGGGGATCAAGACCACAATGAGGGGATCAAGAGCTCCAGTCAATTGCAGATCACACCAAACTGAATGTTGATCTGCTGGAGAGTAGGAAGGCTCTGAAGAGGGATCTGGAAAGGCTGGATTGATGGGCTGAGGTCAATGGTCTCAGGTTCAACAAAGCCAAGGGCTGGGCTCTGCACAAGGATCATCTCTGCACTGTGGGCAGAGTGGCCAGAAATCTGCCAGGTAGGAAAAGTCCTGGGGACCTTAGTCAACAGCAGCTGAACATGAGCCAGTGTGTTCGCAGGTGGCCAAGAAGGCCAATGGCACCTGGCCTGTGTCAGCAATGGTGTGACAGAAGCACCAGGACAGTGATTCTCTCCCTGTAATGGACACAGGTGAGGGCACACCTTGGACTTGTGTCCAGCTCTGGGCCCCTCAAGACAGAAAGGGCATTGAGAGGAGCATGTCCAGAGAAGGGCAATGGAGCTGGGGAAGGGTCTGGAGCACTGGTGAGGAGCAGCTGAGGGGGCTCAGCTGGAGAAGAACAGTCTTAGGAGGGACCTTATCACTCTACAACTCCTGAAAGGAGGCTGCAGTCAGGAGGGTTGGGCTCTGCTCCCAAGGAACAAGACACTGTACAGGAGGAAATGGCCTCAAATTGCACCAAAAGTAATTTAGATGGAGTATTAGGGAAAATTTCTTCACTGAAACACGGATCAAGCATTGGAATTAGGTGCCAAGGGAAATGGTGGAATCACCATTCTTGGAAATATTCAGAAATTGTCTAGATGTCGAACCTGGGGAGATGCTTTAGTGGTGGAAATGACAGTGCTTGGTTGGATTGATGATCTTGAAGGTCCCTTTCCAGCCTTCTATGTTCATTTAATAACTTGGTGTTCTGATGTATTTTGAACTGTTGTGAAATAGTCATCATCAACATGTCTGATTTTTAAGATGATAAAACCAAATAAAGCATCCTTATGTCTCTAACTAGTACAACTAATGTAAAGATTAAGTAAATCTGTTTGATTTTAGGACAGGTCTCAGCTAACTAGTCTTTTGAGACCCTATGTTAAAATACATATGTATGAAAAACTTTAAAGGAAATGTATGAGACTATAAGATGGAAAAAGTGGTGCTACTTTTCATACCTGAAGGTCCACTGCTTTTACACCTTCCAAATTAGACATGGTCAGTCACATTCATTAACTGGGAAAGAAAGAAATCCATAGTTCCTACAGACATGAAAGCTTGTTCAGTTTACTGGTTAGAAAGTGGGAATTAATTATTCTGTTGTTGTGTTTTCATCACTTACATTAGGGTATGGTGATTGCAAGGGAAAAGAGAGTTGCTGAAAGATGTTTTAGGCTTTTCTATGAGCATGCTAATGAGACCATTGCAGAAGCTAAAATTCCTGATTTCATTGGACGTTATCTGACCTGTTTTCACCCCAAACCAGGATGTGGTACATTTGTACAATATCAAATGAAAGGCAAACATTGCAGACAAAAAAGGACTGTGCTTTCAGACTGGAACTGTTTATAGAGCTGGGTCTAGTTTTAAAAGGGCAGCACAGTCAACCACCCTCTTTTAGTTAATAGAAAACTCTCTTGTAATTATTCAGGTGAAATTTCTTTCAGATTAGACTAAGAAGTGAGATCCTTATTAAAAGATTAAGGGGAAAGTTAACTCATTTTAGAGCAACACGTAATTATAAAATTCAGCTTATCAAAATGACAGAAAAATGTTTGCTGAAAAGCTTGGGGTTTTTTTAATAACACTTTTATTAACATTTCAGTTTAACCTCTTTTGAAAACCTATATATTAACTAATGTATCCAGGGTGACTAATGAAATGCAAAGTTCATCATACTTTTTAAAGCAATATAAAAAGCCCTGTCTTAAAAAAAAAGCATTACATAATGAATTACTTTTAAAAATAGTAGTATCATGAATCCTTTCTAAAGTTAATTTATGCTTCCTTTTAAGAAAATATTATTGCAGAACCTTAAATACAGAAACACATACCTTTCCCCCCCACCCCCACTGTGATTAAGAGAAAATAAAATTGGAGACAAAAAGGTTCAGTCAAACCCACAGGATATTGCAGCATCTCCTGATGGATCATCAGTGGAGTCCTAGGCATATTTCACCTTGAACAATCCTGAGAACCTGCAGGAGCAGGTTCCACAGGTACCAGTTCCACAGGTAACTTCCAGAGGTACCACAACTAGAGGGGAACTAAGTCTGTATTTTGCCACTAGGTTTCACTGATATTTACTGACAGGACAAAGCAATTTTTTTGTCCCCTGTAATTCTAAGTCCCTTGCTCTAGGTCCAATTCAAGACCCAAGTCTTGTGTAGCATTTTCTCCCTTCTCACTCAGAATCATTTTTTTATCAGTTCTCCATTCCCAGCTCTACAGCTGAAAATACTAAATTACTACCCCAAAGAAGAATACATCTGAAAACCAGCCCTAGATTAAACTACACAACAGACACAAGTGTTAAATCAGCACAAATTCTTACTGCTGATTGTGGCTCATAAATAATATAAAATTGTAGTATTTTGGCATGCTCAATATTCCTAGATGAACCACACATGCATACCTGCATATTTCTGTACTTTATAGGTGTATATACACAAAACCACAGAGGGCCTGCCTCCTTCCTTCAGTCTTGAAATAAATACTTGTCATTCCTTGTGCACTGTAGGTGGCCACGTTGAATGTGAAAACACATACAAAATCAGGTCTAAAGAAGATATTACACCCTTAGCTTTCTGGAGATATATCCACTTATAAAATACTATCCATTACATTTTTAGTTATCGAGATTTCACATAAAACACAGAATTATGAAGTAATTATACTTATTAATTGCCTTTATTCTTTGAAATATAAGTTTCCTATTAAAAACATATTTTATAAAGTCAAATTCTAAAATAAAATTATGGAAAGTATTAGTCAAGAGAATTATTAATGCAATGTGTTTATGCAACTAATAAAATAGAATAATAATAATATGTTTATTATCATTCCAAAGACCCCCTTCTCCAGCAACATTCTGATAGAAGTTTGGAGTTTAAACATTTTCTGAATATCAATTCTACATAATCTATGAAAAATTCTTGCTAATTGTTAGGTTTAAGGGCTCTGTGAAGTATTCTTGACTTATTGAACAGTTGCTAATACAAGAGAAAGTTAATATTATTTCCAAATTATTATTAATCTTATATATTTCAATGAACTCAAATGTAAAAATTCTCTTTTTTGAAGGTTTTTTACTTTTTGGTTTCTCAGTCATCCCAGCTAATAATATATAATAGTTAATCTGTGAAAAGACCATTGTAGCAATCATTAATTGTCAAAACTCTATTTTTTGAAGAGTAGTTCAATAGAAATATTGATTTTAAGGAATAATTCTGATTTCACTAAGCTCTGTCATAAAATATTTTTTAAAGTCTAACTTCAACTTTTCCTTCCATTATGAATGGCTCAAGGTTACTTTTAAACATCTGGAAATTACTTTAAGACTTTACAGGTTTTGTACTACTTTTCATAGAATGTGTATCAATAATCCTGATACCAAAATCACATTAGTTTCACATTGGCATAAGGGAAACCAGGATTAAGCTCCATAGGGGTTTTTTGTTTGTTTGCTTGTTTGTTTGTTTGTTTGTTTGTTTGTTTTTAAGTGATTCTGATATATTTCATTTTCTGATTGACAGTATAGAGAAAAAGGAAATAAGAAAGGAGAGATTTTTAAAAGTTATTTGCAATACATGGAGAAAAATCCTGACTGATTTTCTTGAGAAGGCGTATGAGTGTTCGATAGTAATTTTTGAGGAAGGAGGGGTTAAGTTAGGAAAAGAGTTTCTTTTGTATAAAACTATACTCTTACCTGATTGCACTATTCTTCTATGCTATCAAGTCTGAATTGCACTTTTTATAAGGCCATGCCTTAAAAAAAATAACGCATACCCAAAGTCACAGCCTGCAATTATGCTCAGAAATAATAATACCGACTCCTGATATCCTTTTTCCCCTGTAAAACAAAATAATTCAAATAGTACACTTGGAAAACTTGCCATCTTGTCATATCACATGAAAATACTGATCTCTGAATACCGTGTAAAGATTGGAAAACTTGTTGCAACATTGATTGGGTTACTTGCAACCAGTTTTGGATTACATCCATTATTTAGTTTCCACAGTAAAGAATCATAGTTTTAGCTGACTTTGAGGATGATCTCCAGCTATGATGAGCATAAATGTCAAAGGCAGGGCTAGAAAAGAATTTGTCTTTTATTTGTATCAGATTAATTTTACCAAATTAGTTCTTATTCAAAGTCCTGAAGTCACTTTTGCATTTCAAACCCTTTGGTAACCAAATTTAAAAGCCTTAAAAGCATGAGGTTAAACAGAAGGTCTATCTACCTGACCAAAAGTGAGCAGCAAGGAGGAAAACTACTTTGTTGTATTCCTGAGAGGACCAAATGCTTTGTGAGATTATTTCCTGCTGCCCAGGAAGGACTGTGTAATGTGGCTCCTGGAAAAACCTTATTTCTTCTGTCAATGCCACATAGACCCCTGAGCCTTCAGCTGATTGTGTGAACACTGCCATCATCTAATATGCAAAAGAAGAAGGAAGAGGACAGGCAGAAAGAAGAAGAATCAATAGCTTCCTTATTACTCTGGCATCCTTATCACTCTTCCCCATTAATCTGCATCCTCACATCTCAATTTACCAAGCTGACTCGTCATTCTTTCCTCTCCTACTGTTTAACAGGCAGATATTTTAACACTGTGTATTAACTATTTCCCTCTTTTTTACTTCTTACTCCAGAATTCTTCCTGATTTTTTGCCTTCTTTGTTCATCTGTTTCTTAGGAATTCACCAAGATTCACCAGGTTTTGTCTACCTTTTCTCCCCTGCTATCTATACCTCTACCAACTTAAGCTGCCTCCTCATCTGCAATTCATTTGCATCTGCTTAAAACTTCTCTTTTATAACGGGGCCATGCTTACAGCTCACTAAGCCTGTGCACATATAGCATATATTTATTTTATGACCTTATGCAGACCAGCACAAGCCAGAGGAGTCTCTCCCCTTCCTCCCTGCTGAGAAATGAGCCTCCTATCTAGCCATGTGAACATCTTTCCCATTTCGCATCCTCTACATCTTCTCTCTTTTGGCTTGTCCAAATACACTTTGCTCTCATCAAGAAGGAGGAAAGGGAGGAAATATACCAGCCAAGATGCTGGTATAATTTAATAGGGAAAGCAAAAGCCTCCCATAAAAGCAAATAAAAACAAGGAATTAATTCACTGCTTCCCAAGGGCAGGCAGGTGTTCAGCATCCCCAGGAGAGCAGAGCCCTATCCTCCATAATTGGTTACCTGGGAAGACAAATGTCATCACACCAAACATTCCCCACTTTCCTTCTTCTCCCAGGTTTTTATACTGAGCGTGATGTCCCGTAGTCTGGAATATCCCTTTAGCCAGTTTGGGTCTCCTGTCCTGGCTGTGTCTCCTCCCAAACTCCCATGCACCCTCCCCATTGTGGCAGGATGAAAAGCAGAAAAGGCTTTGGCTCTGTGAAATCCCTGCTCAGCAATAACAAAAACATCTCTGTATTATCAACACTGTGTTCACCCTGTGTTCAGCCCCACATCAGCCACTGGGAAGAAAATTAACTGTGTTCCAGCCAAAATCAGCACAGGAGGGTGAACAGCAGTGCCATCAGCCTCAAAGATACAGGTGCAGCAAAGACCTCAAGTGAGGCATTTTGCTGTTTATATTCAGTGCTCCATTATTTCCTGCCTACCTTCCCTATTTATTTGATTTAGGTTTGCTTTTCTTTTTGTTTTTTGGATTTTTTTTTCCTTGCTGGTAGCTGAATATTGAGTTCATGTTTTCATTGAATTTATCACCTCTGACTGAGATAATTTTCCTGACTGGTTGTGGTTAATTTGGAGCCTATCAAAGCAAATAGGGCAGTTTTGTCCACAAGCATTAATTTGTGTTTGCTGACACGAGATTTCATCTCCATCCTGTTTCTCATCCACTCAGTATCCTGCTGCATCTCCTCACTGCTGGATTTGTGTTCTGCCCCGAATAACTGCAAACCATTTAGAAACTGTAGCCCTCTCTGGGGGGATTTAATATGTTTCTAAACATATGAGAAGACATAAAATATTCTTCTCAGGTGTGACTCAAAGATAAACACCAGGAATTTCATTAGATTTCAACTTCAAATAGTCCTTTGGCAACTTAAATGTGATACTTATGTCTGGGTCTTTATTTTTCTGCCAATATATGTAACAAATTATCTATTGAGGGATAGAGCTAATAGCATATAGTTTTAAACCTCTTTGTTTTGAGAAATAACTGATTTATGAAAACTATGGCATGATGTTAGTAAAAATTATAATATTATTGTTGATTATTGACTAAGTCATACATCAGTCATTGGAGGTACAGACTGAGTTTCACTTGAATCAGAGACAACAGATACCACAGAGTGTTTTGTAAATTCACGACACATTTCCCTTTTTGTTGTTAGCTTGCAACACAGAAACTTCCCCAGTGTTTTTATACTAAAACATTGTATTGATGGGCAAATTAGAAGGAAGAAAGAAATTAAAGAATTATTCCTGAGTAACTTGGAATGGATGCTAAAACAGGAAAAGGATTAAGGGGTTTCCAGGTAAACTAACCTAGAATTATGTATTTGTTTCATTGCCATTTAACATTCTCTAGTACTGAGAATGCAATCCTCAGAGAATTGTACTGTATTTCCACCTTCAATGAATAATTATGGGCTCTGAATGCTTTTCTTAATAGAATAAATAATGAACACCTGCATATTAATTATTTAGCCTTGGAAAGTCCAAAATGAAAAGGTATATTCACTAATACAACTTTGGCCTTTTAGTATCAGAACTTCCAATGATGCTTATTCAGCATATGGTACAGAAGATGACAATAAAATACATGGATTACAGTATAGGTTATTTAAATTTTCTCTTGATGTTTTGTTGTTACTATGTACGATATAAGTACCTCTGTATCAGTCACCTAAACATTTATCCAAACCATCACAACTGCTAAATTGATCTGCAGGGCAGAATCCAATGTATGAGTTCTGCAACACAGATTTTTCAGGTATTTTTTGACTTCTGAGCATAAATTAGATCCTCCACCCCTCAATCTAAACCATCTTTAGTTCCATTTATGAAAAGCATAACAACACATGGTATCTTGTGGAAATAAGTTTGTTTCTAGAGTATCAGGAATTGCATTAAAAATCTAGATAGAGAGGTTTGAAGAATGATGCTGGAAGTAGCACACAAACTTTCCAATAGCAATCCCTTTTGAGAGAAATTAGTGTGGGCATTTTAGCCACTTAACAATCTAAAGTTTAGATTCACAGTAAGGTATTTAGTTTTCTACTGAGGTTTTTTCAGCTTTTCAGCTGCACCAGACTTTAAAGGTATTTAAAACCCAACAGTTTTGGTGATAGTATCTTGATTCACCATTTATGAATCCATTTGCAATAGCTTATTTATTTCATGAATGGTGAAAATGTCAGCTGGCAGTTCCTTACAGTCTGGAAGCACATAAAAAGCAACTCAAAACTCCAGCCCTGGACTACCAGAAAAATTTTTCAATATATGAATCACAACAGTGAAGTTTTATGTTACACACTTATATTAAGACAACCTACTAAAATCCCAGTGCTTGGATCAAAATAATTCTGAAAGGGCAGCATGAAGCAGGAATGTCTGAATGATTTCTATAATATAAAAAGTCTTTAAAAGAGGTGTTGACATGTTTAAAAGGGCACTTTCCCTTCCCATACTTCTTTTAACCTCACTGTCTGGCTCCTACCATAGAATCATAGAATGTTTTTTGTTAGCTAACAGCTTTCTTTCCAAGTACAGGGGAACAAAGATATTCAATCAAGGCAAACATTAGAAGATTGCACAATGGAGGACCCCATCCTAAACACTTAATTACTGAATTAGTTTCATTATTGATCAATTGCATGGCCATAAACAGATTTTTGTCTCATTTTGATAGCAAAACATCCTTTCCTTGGCACCAGCAGATACATTGCCTATGTTGTTTGCCTGTTTTGGGGGGAGAAATTTTTAGTTGGGTAATTGTTGACAGTACAAATATGTATAATGAAGTAATCTGCTAATATATGAATATGATAAAAAAGTGATCTCAGCAAAAATAGGATGAGCATTACACTGCCAGGGCCATACTACTCCACTTAGTGAATATTACTCAAATACAAACACCTTGGAACAAAACAGAATCACCAAAATCTAACCTATATGAAAAGCAGTTCCTTCATCAGGATTTGGATTGAACAGAAGCCCTGACATCAGAATCACAAAAGAGTTTGGGCTGGTAGAGACCTTAAAGTTCATTCTTTCCAGCCACACAGTTGTGGACATGAACACCCTCCATTTGACTAGGTTGTCAGAGCTCCATCCAACCTGGCCTTGAACATTTCCAGGGATGGGGTATCTGCAGCTCTTATGGGTACCATATTCCAACACCTCATCACCCTCACTGCAAAGAAATTTTTCCTAATATCTAATCTAAATCTACTCTCATTCAGTTTAAAGCCATTCCATCTTGTTTCTTTACTATATGCCCTTGTAAATAGTCCCTTTCTGGATTAATTTTAAAGCTTCCTTTAGATACTGGGAGGGGTTTTAAGGCCTCCCCAGAGCCTTCTCTGTTCCAGGCTGGACAATCCCAGCTCTCCCAGCCTTCCCTCCCAGCAGAGCTGCTCCATCCCTCTGCTCCCCTTGGTGCCTGCTCTGGGCTGGCTCCAGCAGCTCCCTGTCCTTGCTGTGCTGGAGCCCAGAGCTGGGTGCAGCCCTGCAGGTGGGGTCTCACAAAAGCAGAAGGGGAAAAATCACCTCCCTCAACCTGCTGATCACAAGAAGATCAGAAGAAGAAAAAGGGAAAAAATCCCCACAAAACCTACCAACCGACCAAAAGAAAACTTCCCACCAAAACCAAGGAACAAACAAAATCCTCCAGACATTGCCACTGAAAAGAAAACTTTTGGATGACTGATCCTTTCTTAGACAGAGGAAAGCTTTCTAAGTGGACCACTTGAGGAGCAAGCAAGCAACAAATAGCAAACATGCTGAAGGATAACTTAGAAAAGCTTCATGCCCAAATCAGAGAGAACAAAAGAGGTAAAATGGATATAAAGGAATGTCTTGCCTTTCTAAGGTATTTCTTAGCCAGCAGAAGTGCAGTGTTACCAAGCCTTGGAAAGTTATAAAATTCTTATTTTCCTTGCTTCAAATACTGAGTGTCATTAAATAGACAAGAAGACAAGGTGGCAGAAAGCCTCACAGAAATCATGTGAGGAGAAAATGCAGGATTGCATGTCACCCAGAGGTCCAATGAAGGCAGGCTGTCTATGGAACAGCAGGCAGGTTCTTTTTGGCTTCAGTGTGCATGAGCTGGAGCTGAAAAGAGCACTGCAGCAAATGTGAACTGTAAAAATGAAAATTCTTTAGGAGGAAGGAATGCATTAAAATAGAAACTGATGTGTTGCAGGATGAAAAAGAAGATGGAACTGCTTGGAAAATTTACTGCAAAAGAGAATATTAATCTGATATAAAGGATTAGTATTTGAGGAAAATATGTATTCTTATCTCAAGGCCAGACATTTATTTCACACCCACGGTGCAGACCAATTGCCCTATTTATACTAGAAATGTTGCCTTCCTTTCTGCAAGAAAGAAAGCAGTGCTGGACATCAGTGACAGTGTTTATTACCTCTAATAAAATTACAAATGGCAAAAATGTGTTTCCTATCTGTGAGCTTGTCAATGCACAAAATGGCCACCTAATTTAATGTTCTTGTAGCACCCATAATGGTTCTTCATCAAGAAATAAAAATGTCCTCATCTTAGAAATACTGCAGTAAAGAAAGTTCTTTTGCTTTAGTGTTAATGAGAAAAAAGTAAAAGTTGTAACTATGAAACAGTGATTCAGAGCAAAATTGTGGCTGTAGGTGGGAGTTTTATGAGTTATCAGTTCCTGCTTCTAATGACCATTTTACAAATGCTCAGGTCAGCTTTTACCAGTAAAGATGCAGCAGCATCCTCTTCCTTATAGAATCATGGAATGGCCTGTTTTGGAGGTGACCTTAAAGATCATCTGGTTCCAACCCCCTGCCATGGGCAGGGACACCTTCCACCAAATCAGGTTGCTCAGAGCCCCATCCAGCCTGGCCTTGAGCATTTCCAGGGATGGGGCAGCCACAGCTTCTCTGGGCAACCTGTGCCAGGGCCTCACCACCCTTACAGTAATATCTAATCTAAACCTAGTCTCTGTCAGTTTGAAGCCATTCCCCCTTGTCAACTCATGCTGTTACACACAGCAGTCCTGCCTCAAGCATGACTTGGTAACACCAGAATTGTCACACAACAGTTTTAACTACAAGGTCACATTCAACACACTTGTCTTTCCATGCCTTTGGTTTAAGCATGGATGCTTTAAAAGCTTGTATATATATCATTCCATTAATAAAAGGACTCCAGAAATTTGTTAATAAGTACAGAACACAATAGAAAGTTTTCCAAACATTAACTTAAAGAACAAAAGGCTGAAGGTTTTGGTTTCTGAGAACTAATAAATACTTGCAGAGTGTGAAATATTGTCTAAGTGTTAGCTGCATCTAAGGAAAGCAGCACCTTCTGAAGTGGTGAGACACGTTTGCATGCACTCCCCACTGTGGTTTGTGCTGCATATCTGCACCCTAGTGGTTAGGTTTTGGCAGACAGTTACAGAAATCACTTAGGAACCCTAAAAGCCAAATTAAACCTGCACAGATTGCTGTGCCTAGATTCCAGTCCACTGCCCTTCCTTCTCTTTAAATATACTCTGAAATTATAATTTCTCAAAATTGTCTAATACCCTTTCCAAGTTATGCACAACAGGTTGTAAAATATTGGCTTGCTTGTTCACATTTATTAAGAACAGCTCTCCTGAAACACAAAAAGTGAAATTTATACCGTTCTGATTATGCACAGCATATCAATATAACAGTTTAATTTTACTATGGGTTTTAGTTTAGCTCAAACTGTTCAAGATATTTCTCTGCTCCTAATTTCATATTAGTCATCATAGATAACCTCAAATACATGTTTTTGTAACTGATACAAAACTCAGCAGTTAGAATAAGATCAAACAGAAACAAGGAGGAAGGTGACAAACTACATTACTTAAACACCACTTTACTCCCAGGTAAGAAAGAGAAACCAGAAACAGTTTTCTGACTTTGGTTCTTCAAAGTCTCAGCATTACCAGTCGATAGAAACCCTTATTCCTCGCAAATGGTTATTGTGGTTTGTTGTTTTGAGACAACATCCAACCAACTTTCAGAATAGTAATATTAAAAAATATCTCTTCTCTTTATACACTAAAAAAAAAAAAAAAAAAAAAAAAAAAAGCTCTTGAAAAGGAATTTATTTACTTTTAAAGGCTACCTGAATGTCCAACTGTCATTCAAAGTAAGAGATTGGTCTAAGAGAAGACAAAAAAAAATAATCAGAAGCTCCTCTTAATCCCATGCAGTGTGTATGAATGCTCATTGAGCTACAAACCCAACTATCCAGTTTATTCTGCAAAGCACATACTCTTATATGATGTCCTAGCTAGATGGCTGAATGCAGGGAAATATCAACCTTCAAAATGTCAACAGTATAACTGTTAGAATTCACTGAGCCTCTGGGGGGGGAAAAAATTAATCAATACCAGTAAAGGAAACTTAAGTCAGGATATTTAATTTTTACAGTTTTATTTTACAATCCCAGCAACACCAACAACCATGTTATCTCAGGCTACATTTGTTTAATGGCACTAGTCTAGTCTGAAGGTGTCTTCCAGGAATCAAGCAGATGGACCCAACTTTAGGCGTTGAACACTAACAGTTTTCTACTGACTTTGGGGGAAGATCTATCCCCTCTGCAGCCCTGTAAATAGGCCACCTTCTCAGTGCTCAGGCAAGAATTAGATTCCTAGCTTTAGCTATTTAATGTAACAGCAAGAGCAGACTACCAAATAGAACATAAATCCCTTGAACAGTGCGATCTTGTATCTAAGGCATGAGCAAAAATTCAAATACCAAATACAGCATTTCAGGGTTAATACCTAGATTTCATCAGGAAAAAAATCTTGGTTGTATGTACTACACAAGGTCACAGCTCTTGGCTGCAATCCAGCTTATCTATTTATCCCAAAAAGCAAACTCTGAGGCATGATGTTCCCACTGAGCTGAATGCAGAGGAAGCTCGTGTGAATGAGCGTATCCACCTCAATCACTTATCTGTTGGATTCATGAGGTTGCAAGAGTTCAGGTTCCTCAAAACCTCCTGAATGACAGCCAAATGCAAATAACAAGTCAGCACTGCTGTGCAGCCACCCAGCAAGTGGGTGGTTTCACCGAGCTCCTCTGGAGTATGACTGGTTTTTAAAGAGGTTTGAGACAGAGCTTAGAGGTCATAATTATATATGAAATGTGGTGATTCTATTGACTGAGAAGGGAAGCTAATTAAAGCAGATTTATGTATACAAAATGGAAAAGTTTCAAGACTAGCTAGGCAAAAAATAATTTCAGAGCATAAAGTCAAACTGAAGATTGTGAGCTGAGTGTTGAAATACCCTTAGGAAGAAGTCAGGTGCAGAGTTCTCCCACCCTGGATGGTCACTCTTATGCCAAAATAGAGAAAGCATAGATCCAGTGTTTTACCAAAGGCAGGTTTTTGGTATTTTTCCCTCCCTTTTCTTGCAAGGTAAACATTTTTGTTTAAAGATGTTCTTTTTTTTACATGAACAAATTATGTCAAAATTTTGAAAGAAAGCATTATTTTATTCTAATTATTTTTGCTCCCCACTCCTGTGTTCAGTGTTTCAGTAAGTAAACCAACTGTAAAATGTTATTAAAATACTTATTCAGCAGATATTTAATTACAGTTCTAGGAATTTTCTTCCCAGTTATACAGCTTCTTCTGTTACTTTCCTCTAATATTTTCTTCCTACTAGAAAGCTCCATCCACAGCAGTAGTCAGAATACAAGAGACATTATAAAGTCTTTGGGGAAATTTTCTGGATTATATTTGTTTTGAAGTTGTTTTGATTCATTATTTTTTTATTTGTTTTGTCTGAGGTTTTTGGGGTTTTTTCGCCTTGAACTCTTGCAGAATATTGCCGAGTACTAAAGAAGAGGGAAGGTACATATGTGGCTTTCAATTTTGACCTCTATTATTTCTAATTCAGCAGAAGTTCAAGCGAGATGCTTTATAAAATAAATCTGCAGGTACCTTAAATACACACACACATACGTATGTTTAAAATGTATTTTTTCCCCCAACCCAATATGCAATCCCCTACAAAACAGTTATCCAAGCAAGGGAAACAAAATTTATTTCATGTCCACTTCTATAGGAGGAAACAAATCCTGAAGAATTCAAATAAAGGAAAATAATGACATTTCATAGTAGGTCACCAGTTCTGAATACAGCACTCTTTTCTACTCTGTGATCCTTATGCACTTCTTAACCTTCTTTCCCAAGGTCAAGTTGCAGCCATCTCTATCTCCAGCACTGGCGGTCAAGCAGATTGAGATCTTTGTTCCTTTAGTGCCTCACCTTGGCCTCAGTACAAGAGCTAAACATTCAGTGCCCTCCTGGGAGTAACATCTCCTACAAATGACTCCATTTTTTTCTTCTGTTAATTCCCTTGAAGATACATTCTTAAATGTCTGAACTCCTTGATTTGGTTGCTGATTCTGCCAATCACCTATTCTGTTTATCTCTTCAAGTAGAAGTAAACAACAGTCTTTTTCTCACTTGTTGCACAGAAAGTCCTAAGAAATCATACTAACTGTTTTCCAGTACATCACAAGAGTTTAAAGCAGACAAAATAGCAGAAGAGCAAAAGATGCATGCAACTGAACAGGGTGAAGGTAAATTCAATAAGCAATTAAACATTTATTCATTACCCTAGTGAATTTTACCTGATGTGAACTCCCTCTGAGGGGATAACTTGGACCTGTCCTAACGCCACAAGTTCTGCAGTCCCCATATTTCATTTCAGGTGGCTTCAGCCTTTCAGGAGTAGCATGTCTTTATCCTTTCCTGGACTAGAAGCTACCCGTATCTGGAAAAAAACCACAAAGGAATTGCCACTCTGCAAAAGGCACAATGCTGTGTGTGAAGCAATGATGTTCATCTTATTTTAACACAGAATAATGGTTCCAAATTCCCGATAACTTCACACCATGCAAGGAAGTAGAACCCCTTGCTGGCTTTAGCTTTCTTAACACATGCTGGCTCTCAGATTTTGGTTCTACCTTATACCTACAGCTGGTCAAAGTTTGCTGGCAGAATGTGCTCAAGCCTTGCAGAGTATGTTTATAGGTGTAGCATGATGATACCACTGGCTCGTTTGATACCAGTTCAAAACAATATCTAAGAAATACACTTTCAAGAAGAGTACAAACTACTCAGTTAAACTATCTCTTTCTGCAGGATGACACTGTTCATTCAAATTCAGTTCTTGGGGTTTCCTTAAGGTCACTGGTGATATTTGCCCTATTGGAAATACCTGTGGAGAAGACATTAATAATCATGTCTAAAGTAAAGGAATAGATGGAAGACCAGTTGAATGAACTATAGAGTTTTCTGAGAAATACAGCCTGATATTTAGTTTGTATGAGGATATTCAAAAAAAGAAAAAATCAGAGTCAAGGAGACAACATTAACAGAGTAAAGAAACACCTAAATTCTGCGTAGCAAAATAAAATCATAGAAAAAATGAAAGATTGTCTCTATGTGTCCCTGTAGTCCAAATTGTATGTTGGGAAGTCTCAAGGGTTTCATCTGTTTTACTCTCCTGTCAGATTCTTCAACAGCCTTTGTTTGCACTATTTTGCTCTTTTATGTCGTCTCTTTGGTTATCCAAGGATAACCTTTCATTCTACACCTTCCCTGAAATTTTTCTGCTGTTATAGACAAACAGAATTTTTTATGAGTAAAGTTAATTCAAAAACTCTTGGGCAATTTTCAGCTACCTTAGACAATCATTTCATAAGGTTCAAATCTATACCCACGTGTGAAGAACATGCAGATCAAAGTTAAAGCTAAAAAAGATAACGGAAACATATTCAGAGTAAAAATGACAACACGTTTCATTGTTATAAATGAAACATATTAATGGTTCTTTAAAAATTAACAGTACTATGAATAAAACAAAAGACTAATATACAAGTGCCATCAATGCTTGTGGGTGTTAGAAAAGCCACCTAACCTCCTGTCAATTGTTCCAAATTCTAGCTTTCATCACCTCTTTGTTTTCTTCTTTTATTTCCATTCCTGAGCCAGTGATGATTATACAAATTGAATTATTTTCCCTGTAGAGCATTTGTTTGTGAGCAGCTGTCCTGCTCAGCAAGCAAAGTGCTTTGTGTTACCTTGCCTACCAGAAGATTTTCCATTTATCAGTGGCCATAGCTTAGATAAAACACAGTTCCACATGGCTCTGAATTCATTGTCTGTAGTATGTGAGAAGCATGACACCCATGTCTTCAGCTTGTTATTTATCCAGCACTCAGTAACTTGCCCCTGGTGCTTCCAACAGCTGCCTGGACAACCTTAAAAACAATACAAAAGCTACCTATAGCTGGATAGTTGCAACGGTATTTGGATTCAATAATGCAGTGGAAATGTCTGGGTTTATTACATTCTAAATATTTTTATAACAGAAAACATAAAGAAGACTTCTGCACACAGCATTTGGAACCACAGCAGAGTTCAAGGACCAAGTCCAGGCCTAGATATTTAACTAGACAAGTACAACACAGGTTAGAGTTCTGATGTCTGCTTGTAATGAAAAAGAAACGTAATTAGAATAACTATTATCCAAAACTGAATTCTACTCTACCATGGTTATCTGCATCATAAAATTGATTACCTGCTATGTCCCATCCTTCATTTATGATTCTTTCATAAAATGCATCTGATGCTTCAGGAGGTAAAAACAGGCAACTCTATATTTTTGCCCTAAGGACTTTTAAAATGATACCTAGTTTCTCATTTACCACATACTAGAAATAGTCAGTTTGGAAGTGGATTATAGTTGTCTTAAGCAGCCTTGGACCATCACAATAAAATCATTTAAATGTATTTAAATTTGTTTCACTCTAGTGGGATAAAACAAAAGAGGGCAAAAACATGATCATACTTTTAAGAAGTTGTTGACATGGCATGTCTTTAAAAAATTATTCTTCAAAATCAGTGATTATTTAGATTCTAGTAGTTTCTGACCTATGACTGACTATCAGAACTATTGACACTTATGTTTATTCATGTCAGTTACACCAACCTACAACAGACAGCCTACAAGTTCATTTTCTTATTAAAAATTGCTTCAGTAGCCTACCAGAAAATGTTGCTAAGACCTATATTTTCTCCAAAATTATAATAAGTTTGTGTAGGATACATGAAAGCCTTTTGAAACAAAGGAATAAAACCTAAATAATTATGTTTTAATCAATTTTGTTAAAAGTTGAAAAACTAGTGATTACATCTGTTAAAGCTGTTCAAAATTCTGTAAAAATTACAACTTCTGACAAGACAGGAGCTCATCTGGATGGTAAGCAAATAAGACAAAATACTTGTCCCACATACTGCTGACCACAGACTAATTACAGAACAAATGTATACATTGAAATTATCTGTACCTCACATATAGTTTCAATAAAAATATAGCGACCAAAAAAAAAAAAAAGATATATATAAATTTTGCCTTCTTATGCTCATGTAATGATATTTATAAAATAGTCAAGTAATCTTAGAGATAAAACTGTAGTTGCATTGAGAGCAAGACTGGTTAAGGTATAAGTGTTCCCAACAGTTAAATCATATTACTTCAGAAACAGTTTTCTCTTTCCATCATAAACTACTGAAATTTCTTCCCTGTTCAGCAGCTCAATGAATATGAGTTTCCTCTGCTTACATACTATGTTGAATATTTCTTCTGAAAAAAATTACCACATAAGCCTCAAACAAAACTGAGAATGCCAGGACCAAATTAGCTGCTGTGGTGGGGACTGTTCAAGGCAGGAAAGACAAGAGCATCTGTTACTGTCAAAGCAATTTTATTTGTTCAAGTATCAGACAAAATTGAAACGTTTCTGAATGCTCAGAAAATTCCACGTCATTTCCCTGATTTTGAGGGGTTGGGGGAAAAAATGCAAAGAACAACCCTACAAACTTCAGCTGCAGGAGTTTCCTCAAGTGAAGTAAGATGACAAAATAATTTAATCAATCAGAACAATATACACTTCCAGAAGTATTTAATGTCAGAGCTACCAGTAATTCTAGTCTGTATTGTCCAAAAAATAGGGGTTCATATAAGCAAACTGGAAAAATATCACTTCATAAGATCAGATGGAAAAGTATCAACCATAGTTCTTGTTTTAGTTTTTGTTCAGGTTTACAATGCAAACCCTGCATATACGAAGTCCATCCAATGATGAAAGTAATTAAAAGCACTAGTTAATTTCAATTAAAAAAAAAAAATCCCACCTCCATACCACATCCTTCTGTCTTGGTTACTAGTGATGTAGTTTTTCTCCTTATGTCATATCACTTCCCTTAGAAAAGATCCAGATTTTATAAGAGTTTTTTAGTGTAAACCACAGTAACCCTTAGGAAAGAGTTTAATGCCAGGGATCTCAGATTTTCTCTTCCTTTTCCTTTTTTTTCAATACAGTAAGATCTATCAGTCATCTGCCAAATTGTTCTGGACAAAAATACATTGTTGAAGATAATTCAAATTGAAATGTCAGTAGCTTGTTCTGTCAGTAGTTTTGACCTAAACTTCAAATCCCAGAAGAAAAAGTGACAGTAATATCAGATTTCTTGAAATCTAAGTCTGCACATAATCCCATGGCTATGTGGAGATAACCTAGGGAGAATAGGATTACAAGAGCCTATATTCCAAGGAAAAAAAAAAAAGAAAAAACAAAACAAACAAAAAAACCCCAAAAAACCCAAACCAAACCAAACCAAACTAAAACAAAAAAAAACTCTAAAACAAACTACATACATTTAAAGTCATACTGGTATGAAGTGTAGGTTATCCAAATTGCTCAAGCAATTCTCTTCATCTCTGCAGACAATTTGGCAATTAAAAAGAGGGTAACAATTTTAAAGGTATTAGTAGTTCTCTGTAAAACAGGACTGAAAAGCACTTCATTGTTAATTTATTGTTCAATACTAGAACTCTAACAAATAAAGGAAAGGTTGTTAACATCAAGAACACTGTTGTAAAGTGACCCAAATTACTCCAAGGAAGTTATTGTTCATTAATATACTCCAAAAAAAAATAAGAATTTAAAATAAATTATTATCCACTGGAACCATAGACTTAATCAGCAGGAATCTAATTTCCAAACACTTTCTTACTTACATATTCCAGACACAGTTTGAGGTTTTTTTGCCTGTTTGAGCAATCTTTGTCAGATAAGCATGTAATGCACTGTCTGAAATGGCAGACAAGAATGGATGTTTTCCTGGAAATATTCATACAACTTGTTTTTGTCTATGGCTTGGCCACGATGCAGCCCCTTATTGCCATGGAGAACAAAAGGTCTTCCTGTCCTTGGGAATTCTACACAGTAGCTGCTTGTAAAGCTCTGAAACCCAACTGAATACAAGTCTTCACGCTCTGAAAGAGAAAATTTCCCAGTATCAATCCTACTCAAACAAATGACTGGATTTCCCTCCCAAATCAAGGGAGCTGTCTTTAATTTACAGCATTGCATGCTGCAGCACATGGAAATCAGAAGAGAGAATGAATTCAAGACATACATAAAAGAAAATGTATTTAAAATATTGTTCAGAAGCAGACTGCCATTAAAAAAATAATTTTATCTTGGCTCATGATATAACATATGTAAGCAAACTTCACATCTCAAAATTTGTGTTTGCAACTAACATACATTGATGTGAAAATGAATAATCTATTTCGTTTTCTCTACACCAATCATAAAATATCAAAGCCTGTGGAAAGGGCTTTATTTTTAGGTTAAAATATATGTGTCAAAAGCATTTCTGTTTGCCAAGTACAGTCTCAAATGCTGGGAAACACCAAATAAAGTGATGCTGCTCCAGTTGACTAAGGCAGGGGCGTCCCACTGATTCCTGAAATTTCTGGACCACAGCAAGAATGAGGCAGAGGGTCCATTAAAAAAAGCATGCAACTGTTTAATTTAAGTGTCCATTGTAATGCTTATGTACAAAATGGCAAAATTAAGTTTGAAGGGTTTTAAGTACCTTTTAAATGCCAAACCATATGGCAAATCAAAATGGTCATGGAAAACCAGAGGCACCCCTCAGATTTCTGAGGATTTTCACTAACCTTCTTGGGTTATAGAATTGTGAATATGCCACTACAGTATAATGACTGCAATTAGTGCTAGCAAGAAACAAAATTATGATTGATAGAACACTGTAATTGTCTGTATTATGTACTGGGTTTACTCCAACAGTCCTTGCTCATGTAGGAGTCCAAATAAATTTCTATGGAATCAGATGAAAATATACAAAATTTAACATTCATCTCATTGGTATGAGTGTCTCTTCAATCCACACATGTTCTATTTATACACAGTGTAGAACAACTACAGGCTTGCAGAAGCTAGCAAAACTCAATATGTAGAAAAATAGCACCTAAAACAAAGGAAGAGAAGAACAATATTTGCTCCCAGAATTATTCAAATTTCATGTTAAAGACATATATATAGATCATATTAAATATTTTTTCCCCCCAGAGGAAACGTGGTTGTACATTGAAACAGAGAAAAAAGTCGTCTCATTCATATCTAGGCATTTTCAAAATCTAGAATTCTATGAAATGGATGTCCAGGCAATGTATTGCATCATATAAATTTTCAGAAGAGAGATTTTAACATAGCTCAAAGAAAAGTAAAGACAATGATGATGTAAATTAGCTTCTCATGACTTAGGGGCTTTTTTCTGTTTTTAATAAGCATTCAATACTGAAAAGAAAAAAAAAAAAAGCAACAAAACTCTAATTGCAGAGTAATTCCATTTAGTGGCACTGATTCCAGTAAGTGAAAAGTAGCAAACAAGATAAAAAAGTAGTTTTGTGTCAAAAGGTTTATGTCAGAACCACAAATGACATTTAAATACAACAGACACTGCCCTAAAAAGGGATTATTTCTACAGAAACATTAGCAATATAACAGGTATAAAATAAACATTATGTAAAGCAATTTTTTAAAATCTGTATATAATTTTATATTATTTTTAAATACAAAAATTGTATAAAACATAATACTTTCTCAAGAGTACATGCAGGCAGAATTTGTGGATTTTTAGTTAGCTTATATATTGTTAGTGTTTTTAGTAAATGTTGTAGTTTCTGTGCCAGCATGCATTTTTGATGACTGACAAATATATCATCCTCCTAGTCCTACATTTAGGTTTTATCCTATCAGAAGAGTTTGCATGCATGATTTTCTGCAGTAAGAACAGGTATCTGAACAAAACATGTATGTTGCCACATATATTAAAGAAAAACTTATAGCCAGCAGGCAGATTGATCAAGAACAAGTTGAGATATATATGCACAGCCCTTTGTTGCATTTTAAAGAATGGAAGAACAAAAAAAGATCATTCTCAGGCTAAAGGTATTATGCAAGGATATATTTGAATTCGAGTTTCTGATCCCACAAACCTACTGACAGACATTGAGGTCAAATAGGCTGCTTTTGAACCTTGCAATTGAGAGCAAGGGCCATCCCACAGCAATCCAATTCCATGATAGGCCTTTAAAGAGAGCCCCACAGAGCAGGTGACCTACATCCCAACAACAGAGTCAATCTGCCTTACAACAGATGAGCAAAACCTACAAAAGCTTTAAATTGGACAGTAAAGCACAAGATTTCTTTTTCACTTTCAAGGGCAAACCTTCTGCTAACTGACTGTGTAAAAAAGCAAGTTCCTTGGTGAGCAGGTTATTCCAAACTTGTCCATCAGTCCACCCTTTTAACATCACCATCTGTCACACTAGTTCAGCTCTGCTGTGTGTCTGAGCTACCCTGGTGATCACCACATTCAGTGGCTACACCAAATTGCATCTGTATTTTGGATTACACTCAGTCAGTGTCACTCAATTTTATGGTGCAAATACTAATCGAAAGAAAATTCTTACTATGGTATGAAATTGTATGAATATGTATGAATCCTTACTATTGTAAGAAAAACATTAAGAGAAAATCCTGTGCTTTGAGGTGCACCACACATGATCAAATAATTGCAAGCACCCAGGATCACATACTGACCACACTGAATATTTGTTTGTTGTTGTTTTAATGAAAATAAACTGGGGGGAAAGTATGGTGGGGTGGGAGATTTATGTTGCATGTTTTGGTTGATTCAGCTTATATGGGCTTGATTCTTCCCATTTATTGGACACACTCTGGAACAGACAGTCCTCCAAGGTGGTAAACAGAGCAAGTTAGACCAGTCTTGTTTTCAGGTCTTATATCTGATAATAAAATACCACCTCACCCTCATTGCTATCTACTACTTTCTGTTAGATGCTCACATGGTGTTAAGTCTTATTATGCCTGCTGGACTTTAGACAGATGTCCAAGAGGAATTTTTAGATAAGAATTCAAGAGGGGGAAAAAATTACATTAAAAAAAAAATAAATTAACATTTGCTAGAAAAACCAGCATGGAAGCACGAAACCAATGGTAACAGTAGCTCTGGAGGGTTGGATATGGCAAAATTCAGACTTCTTATCAGTCTTAGAAAACTCTTGTGATCAAGTATTATACACCTAACACAGAGGACAGAAAGTACAGGTAAAATAAATGAATTTTTGAGTCAATATTGTAAACCATTGACACAAAAGGATGTGGCTCAAAGGACTCCCTTAGTTCCTAAGCCTCCACCAGACCATCAGATGACTCTTTTCAGGTGGGATAAAGTTCCAACTCAGGAAGTATATGATTTTATTCTTACACCAACAACAGGGGAAAAAAAGTAAAGCTGGTAAAGGACTAGTAAAGGATTTTTTGATACATCTGATTAAAATTAAAATTAAAATAAACAATCCTAACAATTGTGTCTATTTGAACAAATAATTAAACTGCCCCTCTCTTCTACACCCATTGAGGATCTTCCTATCCAATATTCTGACTGTATTATACCTCTCTCCTTCCACTCCTTGTTCTGCCTTTATTTTATTTAACAGACTTACTTATCTTTATTTCAAAGACATTTCTGGTTTACCAGCAAAGAAAAGTCAACAGGGAAAGTCTAGATAACTTGCTGCAAGAGCAGAGATAGCATGAGGCCATTATCTACCGAATCAGTCACTACAGCGGCCTATCTCTCTAGCAGTTCCCAGGCAAAGAGGAGCTATATCAGCTCCTGTTCATCTTTAAGGAAGTGTATACAGAAGGGAATAAAGCAGCATGGGTTAGAGACAGGTAAATCAGTGGTCTTGGAACAAATTCTTAAAATTTATCTGAGCAGGCAGGTAAGAAAGAACTAATACGGAAGGGGAATTCAAGGGGCTGGTGTTTGCCCTAGGTACAATGCAATAACTCCAAAGCCATAATGAAGGCATGTGTATTCATTGTAATCCTGTTTAAGAACGGCTGTTTTAAGTCAGAGAGAAGCACACTGCAACAATAAAGTTAGCTGGGTGACCTTAAACCCTACTGTGACTTGCAAATGTTCTGACTCCTGTGGATGCGCATCCGTCGTGAAACCACTTACTCTGTCAGTCATGACAGGGTAACTATTCTGTCTATAGCTACAGTCTGCTGAAACAAAACTCTTAAATGAATTCACTTTTCTGATGAAGCATCATGGAGGGCACCTTGAACTTAATGGCAGTTTGGTTGTGCTTGCGAAGTGTGAAGAAAGTGCAAGTCTCTGAGCTAATATAGCTCCAAGATTAATTTCTAGCCTTAATGATTTTGTGAAATAGCCTTTTGAAATCATTGTGATCATACCAATTAGCTATAAAGTCCTTGTAACAATGTGCCCCCTCTTTCACAAAATACTTCTCTAGCTGGAATGAGGTCTTATTTTTATTAATGTGTATTTTGGTAAGTATATCAATAAAGTCTTTGTTAATAGCATACATATGTGAATTTTACCAGAGTACAGCATTTCCAAGAGACTAAATTTTACAGCAGTACAGTGCCTAAGGATCTGAAACATCATCCAAAATAAAAGTGCTGAACTATTCAAATACATATCCTTTACCTCTTTTGTTTCTGGTATAGGGGGATAAAAAATAGATTCAGCACATGTTTTGCTTTAAGGAAAGCTACATAAGATGCAGGAAAAATAGAAACGGACTATTAAAAAATGCAAAAATGAACAGAGATATATGGCAACACTTGCAGTGACAGGGAATGTAGAGAGCTGTTGTATACATTGTCGCAAGTATGAATTTATTTTCATATTTTAGAATATACAAATATATTCTAGAATAACAGCACTTGCTGTGACAATTTTCCCTTTTAGAAACATACTGAGCTATTTGGAGGTTTTTATCTTGGTTTTGCTACGTTAAAAGGCTTCCCTTGCTTCTACAGTGCATAAAGGTCAGCAACATAAATGCTTATTTGTGTACACATGCTACCACGGTAAATGAAACACAGCATCTGGACATATTTAATTCAGAAATCACTGAACCAAAGGAATTGGAAATCAAAGCCAGGAGAACAGGCAATAGTAACTGTCATGGTCTGATGGGGATAGAATCAACAACATACACTGCACTCCCCTAAGGCACACTTGGGCAAGGACAAAATCCTAACAGTATTTGGTAGGGGAGCACGCTCTGGGTACAGAGGGGTCCTCAGAGCCAGATTGGCAAAGCTGGTAGCCACAGAGCTGACAACTTCCCTTAGATGATGGCTCTTGTGTCAGAGGGCTGTGCTTGGGGAAACCCAGACCAGGGCTGTGGCACACGGTGCTACCAGTGACCTCGGGAGTGCCTGCATCCAGCTGCTAATGGCTTCTTCAGGATCAGAACACAGGACTCATTTGGGCAGAGAGAAACCTAAAAATGTTCCACAAGGCATCTGTAGGGTCCTGCACTCAGGGAGGAATAACCTCTAGTAGCAGCACAGGCTGGGACTGACCTGCTAGAGAGCAGCTCTGCTGAGAAGGACACGGGAGTCTTGGTGGGTGACTGGTTGGTCATGAGCTAAAACTCCAAAGTATAAATCAAGCTTTAAAAAAAAAAAAAAAAAAAAAAAAAAAAAAAGGGAAGAGCATTAAATATTCTTAAATGTTCTTCCATTACCATGCATGTGGAAAGGTGTATGTAGCATGTATGTGTCTCTATATAAACACATATATATTTATGAATCTGTTGGAAATCTTAAATGTATGATTCACACAGAGTTACTTTTCTGAACTACATCTGCTTTCAAGACTGACTTAGTGAAGCGTCTGGAAAAAGGATAGTCTGAAATAATTCTTGCCACAGTACTACAATATGCAGATCACAGCCACTATCTGCTGTGAATACAGTTGCATTGTGTCTGGCTGAGATAGAGTTAATTTTCTTCAGAGCAGGTGGTGTGATGCTGTGGTTTGGATTTGTGGCCAAACAGTGCTGATTGTAGCAGCACCGAGTCCCTCCCTGTTTCTCACTCCACATCTCCAGTGAATACATCAGGGGTGTACAAGAGGTTGGGGATGCAACCAGGAAGATGACTTGAATTAACTGAAGAAATAAAACATCATGATCAGTGATAGGAGGGGAAGATAAAGGAATTTAGGCAAGTTAGCCATCTTTTGCTCAGAAACTATTTATAGGAGGTGGTGGTAATTATATTTGGATGATTTTATTTTATATTTTATCTCTTCTATTTTTCTGTCACTTACTAATCCATTTTATTTTGACCCACACTTTTTCTAGCTTTTACCCTTCCTTTCCTCTGCCCCCATCCCTCTGGGTAGGAGAAGGAGGAGGGAGAGAGCAGCTATATGGTACTTAGGTGTCTACCCACAGCAACAGACTTATTAAAACTAATTTTATTTTGCAGCTAGTGAAATCATCAAAATCTCTATGCTCCCTGGTTTAACCAAAGTAACATATCTAAATTTCTCTTTATTTTCTGTTATAAAGTTGAGGCCTACAAACAATTATTTTCTATTAAGTTTCCCTTATTTTTTTTCTTTCAAACCTTTTAACTTTTGAGAGAAACTCTTAGAATGGTTAGGGCTAGAAGGGACCTTAAAGATCATCTAGCTCCAACCTCTTTTATTTCTGCCTCCTCCCACTAAGGCTGTGAAAGAAGTGCACAAGACAATTCTGGCATTTTTTCAAGGAACTAACAGGTGTGCAACAAGGAGAAGGGCCTGCTGCCACTGCTTACCTAACAAGAGGTGCTTGAATATCCCAGGGTGGATCTATGATGAGAGGCATAACAAGGAGCTGTGGACCAGGCCCACAGACCACATTCACAATTGTGATTTATGCATGCATTTTTCAAAAGTTCCTATGTACACTTAAGTACTAAATATATTTCCATAATACATATGTTTCACACTGTAAGCCCTCCCCCACATTCATGGAAAAAGGACTCTGGAAATAAATAGCTTGAAATTTTTAAAACTCTGGCTGCTGCCTGAAGCACACTTTGTTGTCAGCAAATTTGTCCGAATCCAGCATCTCTGACACTGCAAATCTTTGATTGTACAGATGCAAGGATTACTTGAGCTCTCTGAATGTGAGTTTTCTTCAAACATTGACTCTGGCTTCAAGTTTTTGAATCTACACAAGTTTTCAACCACAAATCTGTTCAGACTTTCAGGAAAATAATGTAGGTAAATATATTTGTCCCTAAACTTTCTTATTTGTAGCTGTAGTGAAATGACTAGTGCCCACAGACACTACAGAAGATTCCCCTGTGGATTTCCACTATTTGTACTTAAATAAGGTGGCTTTTAGGAGAGTTTGAGTGAAGGGTTTATAAACCAAACCTCATCAATCACTATTTGCAATTGAATTTTCAGTAAATTTTTGCTTGTTTGTTTATTTTAATCCCTCTAAAAATGCTAATCTTTGAAAGAAACTTCAAATTTTTTTCATTTTGGAGGTTTTTTTGATAAGAAATGGTGTCAGTATATTTAGACACAAATCTTTTTCACCTAGGTTGGACAGTGCAAAGTAAATGCGAAAATGAACCAGTGTGAGGATTTAACACCCCATTTTCTCAGCACCTCCCATTCCCCATGTCTGCTGTCTGGGATGCTTGTGTAATCCAGTTGTGAAACAAGGTTTTGGACTTTGAAGTGTGAAGCCTTAAAAAAACTTTGAAGATACTAAACGAGAAATAACAAAGTCCATTTGTTTTGAGGTAGTAGACCAGATTTATATTTTGCATGACCAAAGCATTGTGACTCAATAAAACCAGTTGTTTGCTTTTTCTACTGTCGTTCACACCTCACATGACTTCACTAAGTTTAATATGGTTAAAAAGGAAGCTTAAATATTATTCACCAATCAGATTCTCTTGGCTAGCATTTCCAAAATCAAAAGGTGTCATTGCTTCACTCTGACATTAGAATGTTATGATAATTAGGTTTTGTTTTACAAATAAATTTCAGACCATGTGTCAAAATATATTACAAGATGATAAACATGAGGAAAAATCTCTTAAAAATTACTCTCTATAATTAATAAAGCATATGTAAACTTAGAAACTTCATGCCAATTCCAGAAACCAACATGAAAATCACTGCAAAGGAAAACTCATTGTTTTAGCATACATACCTTAAATTTTCTAGTATTTTTGTCTTCATTATCAATAATTTTCATATTATATATTGCAATATCAAGAGTTCATCAAAAATCAAATTCTAGGTATAATACTGTTGTTTTCAATAATTACATTTCCTTTTCTTTCCATATTGTTGCTGTTGTTGAAATACTCCAGAATCTCCTCCCCATAAACACCAGACTTATTCAAGAAGGTGTTTTCCATTCAGTACTACTTACATTCCAAAACTCAACATGGACTCAAGAATTTAGGATTCAGCATGCCCAAAGCCTTCCACCAATACAGTGCATGCATACGCAGTTTTTTTTTGTGTTTCCAGGAGTAGATACAAAAGGATTGTATTTCTGCAGGAGTAGAACAAAATAATAGGCTCCCACACTTATCTCTGAGGAGGGGGAAGATATTGTAGCTACACAAGCACAGAGCTTGAATTGTAAGTTTATTTACAGTTTTCTAAGATTATTTTAGAAATTGAACTCCACAGTGTCTTACATGGTGTTTTGTGCTACGCAGCTGTCATAAAATACTTAATTTGGTGTTGTATACAAAGCACTAACTATCTTGAGGAACAGGAAAGTTAAGAAGAATCCCTCATTTCCCAGAAAATAAGCATTATTGCTATTATCAACATTCCCTAGAAGTGGGACCTAGTCCTTTTCATACTCAGTCCAGATAAAGGTGCACAGCCTTACATTTGTTTTTGCTGAAAGGCTGGCATCCACTTTATTTTTTTTATGTAGCACACTGACATATTATGATAACAGGGAGGAGGACTTAAAAACAGTAATGGTCAAAGGCAGTTAAAAAAAAAAAGCTAGTGAAGATTTAGACTTCTGGCTATATGTTATCAGTGAAACTACTTTGGGACTCATGATGCCTTTAGCTGAATCACTGAAGCTGATCCTCTGTCTCACTGGAATAGATGTAAGCCTGGAAGCCCTCAGCTGTATTTTCAGTCAATGACATTTCAATTCATATTGGTCAATATTTAGCCTTTAATGATTTTCTGACTAGACATGTGCTTGCTGAGTCACTGCTTTGGATAAATGCTGAAGAAACCTCTAGCAGAAACAGTATAATGCCACTGGGATAATCTTTGCCCTTTGGTTTCCTGTAACCCCTCCCCAACCTCTGCTACTCTGTAGTGTTTGTGATTTGTAGCCCAGCAATAGTCAAGTCTTCATATGCACTAAATTAAGCCATTTCCCTCCCACCCATATGGTGGTCTGATATGCACAGATGTTATTACAGAGTTCTGTGCCACATAAAATCCCAACTGGAATATTAAAAAAAAAAAAAAATTAAAAAAAAAAGCTCTTTTTCT
>JANRGV010000051.1:12100411-12123256 GCA_024734035.1 Alethe castanea
CTGAGTACAGTTCTGGTGTTTCTTATTACTAAAAACACATGGGAAACTATAAAGAGTGGATGGAAAGGTGACAGATGGAAAGCTCTTTTTCTCCTCTTTAAAAAAGGCAAAACAGATAAGGGAGAGAATGTGAAAGATAAAAGAAGGATTAGTATTATTTCAGACAGTGACAATAATTAATTTTAAAATGCTAATCTTTATAAAATAGCATTTGACAAAATACTTTTGACACAAAGCAAGTTCTTATTTGCTAAGGTTTCTCAAAATTCTGGGTTGTAATATTTTTTAAACTGGATTGAAGGAGTGTAAGTTTCAGGAACTCTGTGTTCTATAGGGCAAAGTAACTAATCGTGAAAAACATCTTTTCTGTAAATGCTTTCAGTATTTTGCAACTAACAGGTGCCTTCTCCTTTTTGATCAAAACATCCATGCTCCCAGAATATTCACAATAAGTCTAAAACCATAGCTCCTAAACCTGAGTTCATCTCAGAGGAAGTTATTTTTCTCTTCAATACTGATTTTAATTTTGCTACATTGATATTTTAATCAAATCTTGCAAATCACTGCCTATACTTCCTGATTGCCTGAAGAATCACACAACATCCATGCTAGATTCTCAAAATTTACTCTAGTCATCCACACAGTCTGGTGGATGACAAGTGACATTAGTGCCAGTAGTTCATGTAGCGTTTTTGTTTGTTTGTTTGCTTGTTTGTTTGCCTGTTGGGTGTTTTCTCTTTAAAGACCTAAAATTAAAAAAGTTCTTTGCTTTGTAATTGAAACTGTTATTATTGGCTGATTACAATTTCAAGTGTCATGTGGCTGCCAGACATCAAGTTGATAAATCCAAAGTACCTACACCTCAGGTGTGCAAGTGCAGACTCTTGGGGCTCTTTTTCAGTAACTTATGCAATAGCAGGTTTTACAGAACAGCACAAATACACTCAAAGCTGGATCAATCAGTCTTGTGAATGAGTCTTTTAAGGTCACTCCAAGAATCACCGGCATAGTAATCATCAAAAGCAGGTTTAATATAAAAGTGAAAGTGTGACAAAGATCATTGGTTCAACCAGATATTTAAAGCACACAGAGAAAAATCAGATAAAAATCTAAAATCAACCAACCTAAACCCAAAATCACCACAAAAATTATCAGTGTCGAGGCTGCAAGTGGGGACAGGGTGAGTAAAGTGCAAGTAAAGGAAAGGGCAAGGATAAAAAGAAGTAAGGGACACCACCCATTCAGTCACAAGGTGGAAACCCCCTTCCCCTGCCACACATAGCCCCAGACTTAATCAACAGTTTAGGCCTAAAAGTTTAACAGCACTTAAGCTTAACAGGACTGATTCAATAGCTGTAGTTAAATAACAATAGATTCTATGGAACTTCCTGCAAACACAAGAGTAACCCATTTATAGGTCTGACCTTCTTATGAATATAATATACTTAAGAGTCTCAGAGAGCAACACTCACAGCACATTTGCTATAGCACACTCCCACTTGCACATACACATAGACCTAAGAACACATACAAGCCTATTCCTGTGAAAAATTCCCCGTAGGTTAAGTGGAAGACTCACTTGGATGGCTTTGCACCTTCTCAGTAGGCAAAGGGTTGAACCTTGGAGAATGTGGAGATACCAGCCACTGTGTCCCAGGAGAGCTCAGAGTCCCACTTAGGACCACAGCTTATAGGGTCACATGGCTTTAACCATAATAACTTTCCATCCCCCTGCAATGTGGGTTGGAAACTTTCTCTAAATGACTGATAACAAAAATGTTGTTCCACTTGTGTTGTCATTCAGGAAAGGAAGCTAAGTTTCCAAGGCTTTTGGTAAAAACCCAGGAGCTTGCTGGACAGCATAAATTCCTGCGGGCAGTTCTGATAAATTCAGGAGAAGCTGGCCCCAGGTGCTGTTTATCAGGGTCTAATGGACATTTCTGGGATCACAGTGCTTCCTAGAGGTGGGAAGGGAAGATGCACCCCCACACCCACTTCTGCTACAGTCCCAAAAAAGGGGGTGGAGATGCCCCTGGTTGTGTGTGCACCTGTAGATATGTAGATATGTAGATATGTAGATATGTAGATATGTAGATATGTAGATATGTAGATATGTAGATATGTAGATATGTGTGTGTGTGTGTGTAAGTATATATATATGTATATGTGCACCTGTGTGTGAGAGACAAGGAGTTCTTTGGGATTTGGGTATTTACTAACAGCTTGTAAGCAGCCAGGATGGAAAATTTATTCGTTCTGTAACTCATATTGATCCTAAAGGCATAGCTCAATGTTTGCCAGCTAATTGCACGTCATTAGTAAATCAATAAAACCACTTTGATCCTAGTTTGCTTTAATTATATAAAATGAGCAGCTTTCCCCTGTGATAGCTGAGCTAGGATGTCTTAAACTCACATATTTGAGGATCAGTTAAGAAGTCCTAAACAAAGATTAAAAGGAAATTCAAAAGCAAAAAGTCTAGTCTAAGTACTTTGGGCACCTACATCATTGGTCTCTAAATATATATTATTTTTCCTAGAGATATTTCCCTGCCTGTTACAGGAGTATAATATCCTTGTAAAATCATGGAAGTCAACAATGTAAACCAGAAGTTTACTCTATGATTCTGGAATTAAAAATACACTTTTGAATTAATAAAGGAAGAAGTATGGACTCCTGGTCTCGAAATTGCTACCCTTACTACAAGTAAGAGCATTAAGTCCCCTCAAAAACCCAAAACAAGCAAACAAACAAACAAAGAAACACAAATAAAAGCCACAAAACCAAAAAATCTAAACAGAAGAAATAAACCTTGAAATCAATGGTTCCTAAGACCAGGATTCTTAAACTTCATACCACTGTAAGAAATTAGATTTCTGAAACAAAGAATACATAGAATAAGAGGTGGCAAAGCAAAGCTGGGAGTTTGGAGCTGCAGAAGTTCCAACCATATTCCACTTAATTTTGAAACCCCAGGACAGGTATGAACTGTTTCAGCTGAAGCTAAGCTAAGAAAAATCAATGGCAAAAAAAGTAATTCTGCAATTTTCCCATATTTTTCCCCTGAATAACTGCTTTTTAACTTGTGGTCCCTTAACCACAGGGTAAAATAACCTTTCCTTGTGACAAATTGCTAAAATTTCTAGGATAAAGGCACATGTTAATATGAAGATTATTTTCTTAAACTATTCATCATTTTCTTTATGGGCTCAGATTATATACAGCTGCACTGCCATGTAAGTGAGTTCTACTGAATTGTAATCAGCTGAGCAATGTTCAGATGAAATTTAGACATGCACAGCTTCTTTGTTACTATCATGTAGTGTTTGTATGGAAAAAAAGCAATTCATACATTTTGTGTACCTAAATATATATAAAAAGGAAGACAATTGTTCTAGGGATACTGTAACATAAGTTATTTTAATAGGTCAAGTAAATCAGTTTGCAATTCTCAGATACAAAAGCCTTTGTTTTTTTCACTATCACAAACACACTCTTCACTGGACTCCTTCAGTTTCGTAACCTTTGGGTTTGGGTCTGCAAAGATGCATGGAACTTCTGAATTCCAGAAACAATATTTATATCTTCAAAGAATAAAGTCCATGAGTTATTGAGAGGGATGTATAAACAACCTCACAAATAAGCTGGGAAAGATTAGTATTTGGAAAATAAAGGACTCCAAGAAGAAAATATGTTGTGATGTTTCATTATAGAGATCACCAGTGAGAGCAATTACTACTGCTAGGGCGCAGAGACCAAGAGAAACACTTTTTTATTATTACATTTTAATATAAATTAATTTGGTAAGTTATCCTTCTACTTTTTCATTACTCTGCTTTAAACAAAGTTTTAGCTCTTGAAAATTCATCCATTCAATCAATTCAATCATTTTAAGGTGTTCTGTACGTAAAGATGTGATGCTTGATATAACAGGGTCACTCTTGCAGAATCTGTTTCTCCAGAACATTCTTCTTGGAAATCCTCTGCATTAATAAAAAGTGTTATTCCCACAGAAGACACACAGGCTTGGTTTCTTCCATGGTTTCCTTCCCTATTTATAGCACATGGGCTGCCTGTTATTCTACCAATTCCATCTCAGAGGGGCTCCATAGCCCAAAAGTAAGGAATGCAGAAAGTATTTCTTTGACTTAGTACCATTTGTGAGAAGGCAGCCAGGAAGATGAAGGAGAAGCAAAGACCAGATATTCTCTGATTCCTTCTTGAAATCATTGGCTGAGATGGAAATATCCATTGTGTTCACACTGAGAGTGAACTGTCCATAAATCCCAAATACTCTGTTCCATGCACCACAAATAGCAGAAAATTATTCACAACTTCAGCATCAGGAAATTAAAAAACGAATGAAAACTCACAGTGTGGAGCACATAAAAACCCAGAAGAGCACAGTCTGAAAAGTCCAACAAAGACAAACAGTAGCTTAGCTCCCTTCCTTCATATCCTGAATTTGAATTGAATGAGAAGAATTCCGACTCAGTATAGTCAATGTGATTATTTCAATATTATACACAAATACAAACGGGTGATCAAACTAGGATAGCTTGAATGCTTTCATAAGCTCAGCTTAAATGTGCAAAAGGAAGAATAGGAAAAGGGTGTCCATACTAAATGAATACTCATTAGAATTCAAAAAATTGACAGACTCTTCTGAAACACAAAATGGTCACCAAGAGGCACATATTCATCAAATATACATTCTTCTCAGAACAGAAAATTTATGTCTTCCTAAGGGGAATAAAATAATAATAGTAGTAATAATAAAAACAGTAATAAAGAAACCCAAAAATAAACAAACACCAAAACAACAACAAAAATACTAATGCAAAATAGAAAATTCTTTTGCTGAATCAGGTGCTTTTCATACCTTAAAACAACTTCAAAATAGCAAACATAGCTATATGGTTATCTCTTTCTGATACAAAAAACAGAAAATGAGCAGCATAAGCCCAACACTCCAATTGTATTATCAGAGCATTGCAAGACATTTCAAATTTAAATACATATCTTCAATCTCTTATAAAAAGAATACTTTCAATCTTTTGAAAGAAATGTTGAAAATCAGACAAAAGAAATTAAAAAGGACCAGGGGAAAGATAAGAAAATTAATCTGATGAGAACATGGAAGAAGCAAACATAGCCTGGACCAGCCAATGGGATCAGTGAGGTGAAAGACAATCTCATTACAAATCCCTAGTCGCATAGAAGGATTTATGTCAGATTTGGACAGGTTTCTTAAAAAAGTCATGCCTCAGTTCTCCACTTCTTAAATGAGAAAATAAATGCCTTCATTTCAGGGATTAAAAAAGTTAGGATAATATAATTATTACTGTGGAAGTACTTGGAAGTTACTAATCTATGCAAAATATGATGTCTTTAGGCATGCCAGACCAGCCCATCAGAATGCAATACAAACAATCTGCTGTGACAATAGGAGAATGGGGAATAATGAACACAGAACTGGGGCCAACCTGTATGACAATCAATACAACTAAATCAGCTAAATAAATAATAAAGAAAAAAATAACGTAGCATAAATCAGTAAGCAAAGTGAGCAGGGATAATTTAAAATTCCACTACCCACCTCTTCCTCCTCCCTTCCTCCAAAATTTTCTTAAAGCACAGGCACACTGACACCTCCAGTCATGAGACAGACTCATGTATCTCATGACTACAACCTACATATGAAAAGAAAAGTAAATAGCCATATTTTACTTATTAGCATAGTACTTTAAGAGTAAAAGGCACTCAGATTTGCCAGAGAAATGGCAAATCTTTCATAAATCACAGAAAGCAAAGGTAGAACCAGTCTCACGTGTGTATGAGCTTCTTTGTGCCACTCTGTTTTTAGACTAATACACCTTTCAGTGCAGGTGCAAAACCATCTGTTGGTGAATGATAAACAGTTTGGGGTTTATTTCAAATAAATAACTGACTAAATAACCTGAGAGGCATAATAACAGGTAACCTCAAGGTCACCTCTGGAGGAGAGCTTAAGGCATATTGCATATATGTCCTGACTATTATTTCAGAAACAAAGGATAGGTCAACATATAATTTCCCATCTGAATTCTAAGATCCCTCTATTAGAGTTTTATTCCATATTAAATTGGCAAAACTTAGTATTTCAAGAAAGAAAACAATATTACAGATGCCTTACATGCATCACTTTCCACAGGCAGTTAAAAACAATGTTTCAGAAGTATAGACCTAGAGAAGAAGATAACAACTAACAGTTAGGTTCAAAAAAGAAAAAAAAAAATCCAGTCTGTTAATATGCATTATACTGCAAAGATTAATACAGCCATGGTTTAAGAGTGACTGTCAGATTTCCACATAATGCTTTGGCCTACTTTCTAAAGAACTTTATCTGGCCACAGAGACACTCTGAGATTTGAGCCGTCTTGAAAATCTGACTGAATTTGGTGCTCTCAGAGAGAAAAACATAAACAGAATTAACTTATTTACAGTCTGAAACAACCTGCAATCAAATGAAAAGTGAGAGATCTATTCATTATGACTGAGCTGCATTCACTTTCATTATATCTGAATTTACCTAATTGCTTGTATAATTCCATTGTTCAAAGAGAAGTAGATTTAAAAGGCTGAAATATAAGCATTAAGAAAGGCAAAGACTTTTATACTATAAATAAGAAAAATCCAATGGAGTGCTACATCAGACCCAGTTTTTCATATCACATTAGAAGATTGCTTTCATGTTGTTAAAAAAAAAAAAAAAAAGAGGCTGATAAGTTTGTTTCTTCATTACAGTTAGATAATGGAATAGATGTTGAGTTTTTTTGGTTTCCATTTTTATTCTCAAGAAAATATTTCCTTAACAATGTTGTGTCTTTGCCAGAGCAAATGAATAGTGCAGAACACCACTCAGGTTTTTTGCTATCTGAAGTACCACTCCCTTAACAAACTCCAGAGACAGTCTCAAGAAATGGTTGAAGCCAGTGCTTCTTTATTTGTGTTCTGTGGAAGAGTGAATTGACTTGTAAAGGCAGCAGGCCTGAAGAATGTAAAGGTACAACACAAACTTACTATTTACGCTCCAGAGAGTTTTAAAGCATTTAGCATACCTCATGTTGTTATTTTTTGCAGAAGTAGAAGTAATTGAAGTGTTAGTAGGAGAGGGGGCTTAGCTGATAAAGTGGCAGCATGAATAGAAACATTAAGAATTAGAGGTACTAATATTCTATTGGTATTAGTGAACTCATTTGGATTTGTGATGGATTTCATGTCCATTTTAGGCCCTATTTTCCATAAACAGCAAACTTGGCCCCAGTTCTAACTCTGAATACAGCCTATTCTGGTTGCTAACTGTCTAGCCTATTCTTATGATAAAGAGAGTGAGTGTGAAGACACAAGTGAGTAGTCTTTTCACAGTTTAATTGAAGTAAATTCTCCTTAATTCAAGCCCTTTGTCACAGCTGCACTAATTAACTGCAGAAACAGACACAAAAAAGAAGTGGAAAAACCAATTTGGTGGTACAGAAGCGAAACACAAGTCTTCCCTGCTTTTCCTCTAAGCTGTGTTTGTTTCTCCTCTGCTGTCTCTGCACCCACTCTTGCTGGGTAGCTCAAAGTGATTTTTCAGCCCAGCTGTGGGTTTGTAGGACTAGGAACAATCACATTAACTTCTCAGCAAGTTTCCACAGATTCCTCCAGCAGTACATTTTAAATGCACAGACCCTGTGAGTTACTACCACTAAATATAATTGCACTTCTGTTAGGCTGATCTCTACTTGAATGATGTCACCAGAATTGTTTCAACTCAGAATTTTTTTTCCTCTTTAGCAAAGTAGCAAGTGCATTTAAATATTTTCATTTTTTCTTGCAACCTCTATACACTTTTATGTGTTATTTTAATCTGGGATACCTCTGATTGTCTTGCTCATCTCGGACGTAGTGATTCATTATAAGTACATAAATTTATGTGAGTACATTGCTATGATACATGTTGTAACTGGAGATGAGTGTTACCAGTCAGAGGCATCAGGCTTGGCTGTGATTCCTTTTCTTCCTTTACATTAAACTATTCTGTTTTTTGCAGTTTAGAAATTAATAAACTGCAAAGATCAATATTGCAGTCTAGTGACTTCTACATTTTTTTTCAGAAGATGCTATATATATAATTGAATTCAGAGTAATTTCCTACTAATTTGTAGCTATAACTAGGTTCTAGCCAAGTTAAGCCCTACAGCCTTCATTCACTCTTAAAATTAGGATATAATAAACAGCCTCATGAAATACACATAATTACCTTTATAGACTTATTTTCTTATTAGTGAGAACTGAAGCCTCAGACAAAGCATGCACTTTTCTGTACTCTTAATCAAAACTACATTTCAAATACTTTAAAGAATAGGTGGGATAAACATAGCAAGAGCTAATAAAACCTGTCTGTCACACAAACTGCTTTGAAACCTTTTGCTGATATCTACTGTGTCCTAAGATATCTCTACAGAATAACATAATTGATAAAAATTAATTAATTACATTGATTTCTTCTTTAAAGCTTATGTGCTTGTATTAGCAGAAATCCTATAAATAAGTTCTCCCTCACATACTGTCTCTTTCACAAGTTGATAAACTTATTCTCTTTTTCTCTACACAGAACCCTCACTTGCATTTCTGATTCTCACAATTCCAGAAGTGTCCATTTCCTCCACTACTGAAGGTTAAAATATTCTTTTTAAAACTTGTTAACACAATCAATTGCGTTTTAACATTGCAAAAGGCCAGGCTTCCTGGAATTGAAGCTTTTTGGTTTTGCCTTTTACTTTCCAGGAAGGCAAATCATTGCACTTCATCAACATCCAGTGCATTTGCAGATTCCTTGCTCTCTCACATTAGTGATATTCTCTCCTAAATGAAGGCACAAAAGCTCAGTGCTGGAAATTTCCACAAAGAAGACTCCCATAGAGGGGAAGTGGAGGCACAGATACAGATGTCCTCACTGTCATGACAGAACTCCAGGAGTTGGACTCGATGACTTTTGTGGATCCCTTCCTTCAGTTTATTCTATGATTCTGATTCTGTGACTTTGGGAGATGTTTGGTTTGGATATCAGGCAAAAATTTTTCACCTAGAGGGTGTTTGGGCACTGCAGCAGGTGCCCCAGGGCAGTGGTCACCACCCCAAGCCTGAAAGAATTTAGGAAATGCTTGAAAATGCTCTCAGACACACAGTTGGATCGTGGGGCTGTTCTGTGCAGGGCCAGGAGTTGGACTCACTGATGCTTGTGGATCCCTTCAGACTCAGCATATTCTGTGATTCTGTGATATTTGCCACTGCTGGGGACAGGCATTGAGCTGTGTCAGGTCCCAGGGGTGTCTGGGCTGTTCTTGCCCAGAACTGAGTTCTCCAGTGCCCACTGCCCACCCTGTCTGAGCTCCAGCTCTGGGAAAGCTGCCAGGGCAGGGGCTGGCAGACCTAGGCAGCTACTGCTGGACAAAGAGCCTCCAGAAACCGTGGGTTTCTGTAGGACAGCAAGCTCTCACTATATCTGGGTTTTTGATGTCTGTCACTGTCACCACCCCAGTCACACACAGGGCTGTTCTCCCTGAGCACAGGGCCCAGCTCATCTTACATTTTGTCACCCAAGAGAGAGTCCCTCTCCCACTGCTCCCTGATAGTATCCTCCCAACCCAGGTATTTCTCTGCTTTCTCCCTTCCACCCTCTCTGTATGCTGAGCAAACAGATCAGTGTTCTAAGGCTGTTGCACATTTACAGAGATTGGAAGCATTTCACAAGTCCCAGCTGTGGAACCAAGCTCTCTGTTGTCGGGCAGCACTTCCCAAGTTGGAGGTGAGGGCAGTGACAAGTGGAGTTGCCAGCCTGGCAGGAACTGAGTAGTTTGTGTCAGATTGCAGAGCTAATGGGACTAATACATATAATAGAAAAGAAGGGAAATGGTTTCTGTGGAGTGTGATGGCTTTCACTCTGGAGACCCTCTATTCAAACATGAATTCACAAGAAGAATGGCAGCTATTTTCACAAATGTGTGAAACAGGGTATTTCAGCCTCTAACTTATCGCCTCTCCAGTGCTTGGTTATTGCTCCTTCCCTTAAAGAAAACCCCCTCATGCAGGTGAAACTTTGGCCCCCTTGGAACAAGAATCCTGGTCACTGGTCTCTATTCGGGGAACCTACTAAATGAACTATTTTCTTTTACAGTACCACTATTGCTGGTTACTCCAGGTTCAGCCTGCTAAATTGATGAATTTCATGTCATGAACACACTCTGCTCACAGAGAAAAAAATATCACTTAGAAAGGTATCGGTTTTTAACTTTTTATCTATAAATCTGCCACGCTGTCACTGTGGGCTTTGAGGCTTTGGTATAGTGGGTCCCAGAAAGTTTTCTACCCCACCTTTCACTACCTTAGAGAGCACTGCTGGTTTATATCATAGTGCAGTCAATACGACTTAGCAAGTTGTGCAAGACACCTTTTTTTTAAATCCACCTGACTTTGCTAGGCACATGCTAACACAGATCTAGATCAGCCACAGGCTGGTAGATTTAAAAAGTCATAAAGACATGACACAGAAGGAAGGATCTAATCCCAGAAGCAACTTTATAATCTGCTCATAGATGAGCAGCTACATATTCCTAAAGAAGATGTCTTTAGAGAAAAACAGAGTTATCCAGAAGAGTCATCTGGAATTTCAAGTTATCTCAGATTTAGGATAGCAACAAAACAGGACCTAAGCATTGATGTCACCTGAAAGAAGTAGAGGCATAATCAAGCTACTTTTTATTCTAGATCTGCCTTTTTTTCATAAAAGTTGAGGGAGTTTTGGGTTTCTCCTGTTATAGAAAGAATGGTGCTTAAATGCATGGAATTAATATTTCCATTTAGGATAAATACTCCCCATGTCTAACTCTGCTGGATACAACAAACTGTTGATATTCATTAAGGAAGTGCTTAATGGAAAGACATTAAACAGCTGAGGAGGTTAACAGGATACCAGTTCTGCAACTGGACCCTCTAACTATTTAAAGAAACATAGCTCATATCAAACATCATCCCAAAAATTTGTCAGATTATTAAGTAACCTAGTTGTCAAAAACTCTGAGTAGAAAATGTAGCACAACTGAAACACTTTAGTGTGTTACTTAGAATACTCAATACTCAGGACTTGTGAGAAATTTGCTGAGATTTCATCAGAGGTGGAATTTCATACAAGTTTTGCCCAAATCTAATTTTTTTTCTAGATCTGCATATATCTATTGTTCACTGTGCCCTGCTCCCTCCCTGAAAAGGCTGGTTGTTTACTTGATGCTGAACCTTTTCTTTCTAAATGGTAATGAATAACTGCCCTGGAGACAGAGATTATTCAAGAAATGGAATTTAATACAGAAAATGTAATGAGAGTCTGCAATGTCCCACGATGTTTGTAAAAGATGTTCTGTAGCTAATTCTCTAAGCAAACCTCTCAGTTTATAAATTTAGAACATTACCATTCCCTCAAAATGTGCATACATCCATTTCTTTGGAGAGCATGCTATTACTATAACATGTATTCTATGTGAGTTTTTAATTGAAAATTTAATAGAACTTTTAATATTCTGAATGCATAAAAATCCCAACATTAAAATGCGATCAGTGACACTTACAAGCCTCTGGCCAAAACGCTGTAGTCACATCCCTTCCTATCTTCCTTTCCCTTAATTTCTTTTCTCTCTCTTACAATGTAGTGTAAAGATAAGCTAATATTAATTTACAATGGAACATTTCTGTATTAGAGATAATTTGCATTCATTTGCTTGCCCTGATTTGTGTTCACATCTTCTTGCACTTTATGCCAATGGCCTTTATGAATCGTAGCTACATTGGAAAATTCATACAGCAGAAAAGTGAGAGGTTTCTGGCACATTAAAATCAGAGTGATTCCTCTTGCTGTATCTGTAGGTCAAAGGCAAGTAGGAAAAAAGAGTGACATACAATTAAATTGGAGTCAGACAGAGGGCAGTCAGAAACTACTGCAAAATTTTACCATGAGAGGTGAAACATATTCTTTAAACTATCATTAAATAATACTTTTCAAGCCCATCCTACTGCATACTTAACAATATGCACACCAAAAAAAAAGTATGCTTAATTATGCCTGTCATCTTTCCTTGGGTCAACTAGTTTTTAATTGTACCCTTAACATTTCCAGTAATTCTACTGCACCTTCCTTTTCTCAGGCTTTGTATGTTATAGCTTTTCTCCTTGCAAAAGTTTAAAAGTTCAGCAACAATTGCCTGCTGAACTGCTTTAATTATTACCTTATGTCCCTTGGTTTTATGATGTATTGACTTTCAATCAGAGGTTCAGTTATAATATGATTCTATAATATATTCTGAAGTGGGAAAAGAAGGTTAAAATAAGATCCTTTTGTAGGAATTTAAAGATTTATTTATATTCACGCGTTTGCAAGTTCCTATTTTTCACCTTAGACAGAAGATATTTTTCTATTCACTGGTGAAAGAATGACAGTGTTAGAGAAAAAGTCAAGGTGAGCAAGGTAGATGTTGGTCTCTTCTCCAAAATAACAAGTGATAGGAAAAGAGCAAAAGGCCTCAAGTAGCACCAGAAGGTTTAGGTTGAATATTAGGAAAAATTGTTCGACCAAAAGGTTTGTCAAGAATTTTAACAGGCTCTCCAGGGAAGAGGTAGAGTCACCATTCCTTGAGGCCTTTCAAGACAGGCAGATGTAATTTTTGGTATTATTCTATGGTTCTCTGAACCACTCAATAAGGGCAAAGCACAAGCAGTAGAGAAAATAAGTTCTTATATGAAGGAAAAATGTCAGCAGGATGTCAAAACCTGCATGCCTGTGGTAGCTGGTTGATACCACTATACCAAACAAGGTCCTGAAGGTTCAGCTGTGTCCCCTCAAGTTGCTGCTGCACCAGATTGTCTTCTCTGTTCCTGGTCAGAGACTACAGAAACTCTCCATCACTCAGCTGTGCCTGGCCCATTTCATGAGTAACCTTAAAAGCTTTTGGCACTATTGGAATCTCTGGAGAGAACACGTTACAAGACTGAAGAGATCAGAAATGCAGTAAAATAAGATGGACAGGCATCTCTGCCATGGAAACCAGTTCTCTCCTGCTGGTCCGTGCCTGCCACAGGATTTCTGCCACAGATTTCACACTTTTCATGATCCTCTAACTGACTGAAGACTCAGCTTTCATGGTTTGCTCCTCCAAATGCACCTTTTGCAGTTTAGTGAGGAGAAAAAAAGCAGAGCTTGTCAGTCATCAATGCTGTGCTGAAAAAAAGGCACACTTTTATTACCTTTACACTTTTGTTTTATGTCCATCATATCCCATGGAGCGGGATGTGAGTATTTGCCAGATTAACCTAGATTCATTCACAGTACTAAACAAGATTTGGATGGAAAATAAGATCAATGCAGTCTGGTAAAATGTAAAATCAAATAACTTATTAGCTAATCTAACTAATTAGATTTATGTTGCACATAGGTAAAGTCTTATAAAATAAGGGCCTTGTTGCCCTTGTAAAATCATGGCTCAGACCTGCTGCTTTGGCTAAGTGGAAGAGAACTATGGGAGGGTGACTCAGCTGGAATAGGGGTAGAGAGATCTGAGAGATGTGCTGCATGGCTGCCACATGTCCACATCAGGGTGTGTGGTGCTTGGCTGGCTTGGGCTTGTTGTGCCCAAAAACTATGTAACTGGTAAAGGCCTGAGTACTTAAAAAGGCCTGGGTTTCTCACTAAAGAGCTTTCCTTTGCACTGCCTAGGAACTCTGCGTCCCTCTGTTTGGTACAGATTTAGAATAAAATACAGAAAGAAGAATTACAAAGTTTGCCTTTTTGAAATTATTTCCAGCATATTCCAGTATTTAATACTGACTGATAAGGACAGTTCTATATTCTTAGACCTGCATGCCATTTTTTAAGAGAAGTGACTTCCTCTGTAGTACAATTCCTAAGTGGGAATTTCTAATTTGGAGAAACTTACTTATGAACTCCTTCATACAGTAAGAATTCTACTGTGCATGAAGAACCATAGGGACTTCCTGTAACTTAGAGTATTCATAATTTCTTTTAATTGGACTACTAACTATATTCCTTTTATGAATGTAATGCTGTCTGCCATGGCATAGATTTTGCAGAGCAGAGAGGTTTCTAAAATGCCATCTAAATCTTCAGAGAACAAATAGTGTTGGCACCCAACTAATTAGACATTCAGACATAAAAATGAGCCTCTTTTTGATAAATTTTCTTCTGAGGAAGAATTGTATCATATATGGCTTCATCCAAGTTCAAGGCTTATTTCTTTCCTATTTAACTTTAGAACCAGCTACATAAAAAATTCAAAGATAAGTGGAGTTTTTGTTTACTAGGGATTGATTGACTGCACCAGATAATCAGACAAGACTGTTCAGAACAAGAACCTGTGGTTCTGTGGTCTGTAGTGTTGGAAGACCTCTATGGCAGTAGGCAGGTCTCAAATGGAACATCTGGAAAAATATTTTTGAGGGATCACCATCATTGAGCTAAATCAAAGTGCAGACAATCCCTAGAGAGGCTTTACCAAGTAGCTGGGTGTTAGCTTTGCCAGTGATTACAGCTCTGGACCTCCCCTGAGCAGAGACTGATTACCAGCTTTGGGATGTCAGGGCCTCAGAGGGTGTGGAATGTCTAGGAGAGTAATTGAATCCTGAGCTCTGCAATCAAACTCACTTTCTCTTCAGTTGTTACCAGCACCACTGAAAGGCCAAGTTACTTTCTCCACTGTGTTACCTACTGACTATTCTTTTGAAAACAAAAGATTATGATGCAAAGCTAAACCCCTAATATTATATATTCATTATCTGTATTTCAGGTTAGGAAAAATGTAGATGATACTGCTGATCACACAGATCAGATTCTAATCAGCAACTATTTGATACAACTCTGAGGATTTTTAATTTTATTATACAAACCCCATGATTCCCTCACCAAATAAGCAAGGCACATGCTCTAAGGGACAAGATAAAGAACATATATTCCTGAGGACAGTTTTACTTTTAGAGATCGAACCATGAGTCAGTTGGCTTCATAAAGTGCCTTGTTAAGGTGCAATTTTTCCACAAGTTGCTTAAGTACATTTATGCTTACTGATGAAATCATACACATTTTGACAGTAACAAAATAGGGAATACATTTTCCATTTGACCAAAATTGAACTTAAAATGTTAGTCCAACACATAATCCACCCTGAGGTCCCTGGTTTCTTGTAGAAAAAACAGGCATGCCAGGCATCATTGGTATTTATGGTTCTGCAGATTATACTAGATAGCATTAATATAATGCTCAATGGCTTTGATAGGATGAAATCCATAATTGTAACAAGGTGTTAGAAAACATGACCAGTTTAAATCCATCGGGAACCTGATGGAATGAAAAACAACTGAGATATAGTTCTGAGTTGCATATATCTTGCTATCAATAGATATATCATAACTTCATGTCTTTGCGGGACTACCTACATATACACTGGTTAATTTATTCTGGTGGAAGAAATTTTATTTTCATAGTATTTAACAGCTTCAGAAAGTTGAAATGGCAGAATTGAAGTAAAATGGAAAATAGAGGTCACAGTTACATTTTCCTGCCTTGGCATGAAGGGACATCAAGTGGTAATAAGGTCTAAAAGATCACTGTAAGTGAAAGGAAATATGGAAATGCTGATATGGCAACTCATAACCACAATGTGAGCCAAAAGTAAATTATTAGTTTATTTTTATTTGTTGCTAGGTAGCGTGCAAGCTCAAAAATCATTAACCAAAATATTAGCAATAATTTTTCATTAAAGACAGAATATTGAAGTCAATATTGTTGGACACAGAGAAGCAAACTGTGTGTGGGAGGAAGCAGATGCGTTCCCTGTCTGCAAGATAGGCTGAGAGAGATGTAAAGGGTTTGCAGTCTCTGCAAACTTGGCCAAGAGGTCACAAGCACACAAGATGGAATTTAGGAAGGGGCTCTTTTCTGTTAAGTATAACTGGCAGATGCTGTAGAGGAAATAATGTGACATACAGGGAGATAAGGAGGACAGTGAGCTTGGGGAACAATTCTGCAACTATTCAGCCATTGCCCTGGCAGTATAACAGAGAAAAATGCACAGTTGTTGACAACAAAGTAGAAGTAATTGTCATAATAGGGACAAAACAGACAAAATAGAGATTAATTTAGTTAATATACACAAAATATAATTGAAATTTCTGGCAAAGGATTTAAATCAACAACCTTCCAAAATGGAAAAGAAGGTTAGAGTTATGTTAGTATAATATTTGCAAACAGTACTACACCACACCCATAAATACTGATTACAAAAAATGGAAAAATGTGAATGTTGGATATTAACTCCCAGCAAACCTATAAAATTGTATGCAGGATGCATATAGCAATGCATTCGGGTCTCTATAGGCAATCACATCAAACAAGAAAGGATCAGATGAGAACTTACAAAAATAGAATTACATTCATGCACACATATAATTAATTATTTGTCAAAAATGTGATACGAGTGAAATCAAAGTCTGTCAGACAAGCCCCAAATCAATACCTTTCTGAACACCTGTGGAAAAAAGACAAGTGTGATTACATCTAGGATTCTTGCATGCTACACAGCCAAAACCTCATTTTTGTCTAAAGATGGAAATATGAAAGTTCAAAAATGCTGTTATGTCCTTTAATGGTCTAAATTCTCCAGCAGCTTCTTTCTTCCCTACATTCACTTTACAGGAAAGACTCATTTTACCCATTTTTTTTAGCAAGAGTATATCCCAGCCTAGAAAGAATTCCATATATCTGGCAAACCAGAGAAATACTGAGAATTTCAGAAATGGCTTTGGCAACATTTTCTTATCATAAAAAAAAAGCGTTCTTCCAAATGGAAATAAACTGAAAATAGATTTTTGGTATTAAGGACAGTGTGGAAGATAATGTAGAAAACAGGCAAAAGCACAGCACTTTTTAACACTTTTTTTTTTTTTTCCAAAATTTTCACTCAGCATTAATTAGAGCTCAAGCTGTTGGCTTCCAGTCTCGAGTTCAGATGCTTTCTCTCCCTTTGCCACCCACTGTGGCCTGTTATTCCCATTATAAACACCCATAAATCTCACCAAGTCTAATGGGCTTATTGCAGTCCTGCATATGCATCAAGGGGAGGATAAATGTCTCTACTTGTGCCTTTCGATACCCATAATTGTTTAGTAATATAATGAGATAATGTTTCTAAAACAGCAAAAATCAGTGGGTGTTTTTCTACGCCCTTTAACATGATTTAGAGAGCTTTTCAGATTAAATAATTCTAGATTTTAACTCTGGCTACTAGTTTCTGCAGGCAAAGTAAAGGCAAATTTGCCCCTGAAGACAGTAGAAGTAGGAAATAAGGGAGAGCATATAAGAACTTTCTCCCCATTCCGCTGAAGAACCACAAAAAATATTCTTTTGCCAATAAAGTGAGCATATAAATGGATCAGTGAATTTGAAAATGAAAAGGTACAGAAAAGGATGATCCAGAAGAGACTTTCTTTTTCCTCATGAAAAATGAACAAAAGGACTTGTTTCATTAGATTAGAAAAGTGAAGGTTGAGGAGCAATGGGATTGCTGCCTTTAGACACAACAAGGAAATGAACACAAGAGAGAGAAAATAACAATTTGAGCGAAAGGAGTATTTTGGCACAGGAACAAATATACATAAGCTGTACATGAATAAATTTAGATTTAATTTAGAAATGGGCTCTGAGCCTTCCTGCCTATCAGATTTGGAAAAGGTCTTTCATTGAAAATAATGCAGACAAAAAGAACTTGAATACTTATAAGAAAAATGAGTAAGTTTTGAAAAGAGTTGAATAGCACAGTGCTGCAAGAGATTGATTTCATAATCTAGAAGCTTCTTTCCTAGCTTCTTTGTGTTCCTGTTTTTTCCCCTTTCTCTACTCACCATAGAGTGCTTACAAAATGAAGATATAAACCCAGAAAGCAACATCCCCCCCAGACAACTAGAACTTTGTAAGACACGCAGTTATGAGGGATAATGGCACCATATTTATATAAAAGTGCTATGAATTAATAATATTTCAACTTGACCTGAATATAATTCTGGGGGGTGGAAAAATGCATACCTCTTGGTAATTCTCTTGGTATCAATTGGCACTGTCTCATTCTCCGGCCATGACAAACATTGTCCTGCTAACTGAAAAAATTACTTTGAGGGTCTGTAGGATCTGGCCCAGTGCTATTAAAAAAGGAACTGCATCTCTTTATGCATTTATAAGCAGATCAAAAGAAGCAGGGCATTTTGTTGGCAGTAGTTCCAATTACTAGATGTCATCAAATTGCTGATATTTACCATTTAAAAGACATCAAAATAATGACAGGAGTTAAAAGTGTTCTCTAAGTACTTCGTGTTAGCTGTATGCTATAGCTGCTTGAAAAGACACAAAAACCATTAAAACCCACCAGCCAAACCTTTATAAATTACTGCTGAGTGTAGAACAACGCTCAAGTTAATTGACTTTGCATTTTCAGCAAGCACTTTGCCAAGTAATTATTATTTATCTAACAATGGTTTCAATGCAAATTGATGGTGCATATTTGCTATTAATCTGAAGTCGTTGCAAAATACAAACAACAATTACTTTCTGAAATTACCACGGAAAACAAAGAGAACATAGTTTTGTCGCTGGTTTACACATTTAATTTATAAAAAAGAGAAACAAACAAAGAAACAACCCTAAATATTACTGCTTCTCAACCCTCTGTGCCAAATTGCTATGTTAAAAAATAATGAGGCTAAGCCAAAGAAAAAGACTTTTATGGTACCTTGCCACCAAAACAGATGCATCAAAGATCCATATGTGGTCCAGTATCTTAGTTTTCCCTCGTGCTTCTCAGGAATAATCCTGGGAAAGCTGCCAGATCTCAGGATGTTGTACTTCCCAGACAAGAGGATCACCAGACCATGGAACACCAAACCTTATTTAGGGGAGACAAATACATTTAGAATATTAATTACATCTCTATAGAGGATTACATTTAAAATATCAGGGGAAAGTTTAAAATATTGTTGGGAATGATTGCTTCATATTACTAAAATGTTTGCTGGGAGACTACACTCTGTAATCAATACTTATTTCATTGGGTGTAATCTTTCAGCAGTATTGAAGCTGAAATATAGGGATGGAGCTCTTTGTCTACACCCTTTGAGCTACTCCAGCTTTACAAATTACGCTGGTCCCCACCAAAACTCAGCTGTGATGCATACTAGCCAAGAACCAAATTCCAGTCAGAATTTAGATGGGGAGAGAATAATGGCTTGGAATCAGAATTAACATCAGGGAGAGAAACCTCAGCCTTAAAACAATGGTGTAGGTAAATAACTTCACTATATTGAGATACTAGTTTTATAAGGACACCCCTAAAGTAAGAATATACACATTCCATAGCATTTTTAACACATCAGTGACCTAAACAGAATTTCTTGGAATTCCTTTTGGTCCAGCCTACAATATGGGAGCAGGAGGGTCAGTGATTCAACCCACACTGCTGTAAACACAGCCACAGGGACTCAAAGGAAAGCAGTGCCCGGATTCACCTCGGTGCTGGGGGAGCATCCCTCCAGGGCTGTGATCCTACACACTCCAGGCTGGTACCTGTACCTGCTCATGCTGCAAAGAGCAGACCCACACTGACCCATTCACCCCTATGATTCTCTTTCAGCCAAGCCAGGAACTGTGCCTTGAGCAAAGTCAGGGAATTACCTCAGTGAAAAAACTTTTCTTCATTATTAATTTATTCATTTTCTGCTTAGCCGTCAGCTGTCTCCCTTCTCAGTGCACCTGCTCTGACCTCACTCATCCTATGGATACACCAGATAGTACAAACCTTCTTGGGTAACACAAGTGAAAACTCCACCTTGCTCTTTCTCTGAACCATTTTTAAACAGCTTGTTTTGCCACTTCAAAGCCTTTGTTATATTTGAAAAATTTCTAACATACCTTAGACCTTCCACAGAAAATAAAATAGAACAAATGAAAAAAAAAAAACCAAAAAAAAAACAAAGAAGAAGAAAGAACCTCTGTACAATTCCAGCTGTCTGATCAAATATCTACTTTTTCAACGTGATACCTTCATGTTACCTAGCAAAGATAGAGATTCATTTCACAATGCAGCGATCATCTCCAAAACATCTGAAAAGTTACATTTTTGGGGGATAGATAACTCAAGATATATAGCAAAATCTAATCTAGGGATTTCAGTGCACTAGATAAATCTATTGAAGAAGGAAAAAAAAAAGTTGCACTAAAGTCTTGAGTAGTCATTTTTCTATCAATATACCCAAAATATAATATTCATTAGTGGTGCAATTCATGCCTGACATTGCATTGTTGAAGTAGCTTTGAATTTGACTTTTATATACAAATATACAGTTATGCACAATTGTACACAAACCAGGCTGAATTCAGCACTCCATGCAAAATAATAAGCACATAGACTAGGTGTAAGAACAGAAACATTTTTGTGAGATAAACATATTCAGCCACAGGAAACGAAAACTCCTTGTGTGGGGATATTCCTGAGCTTTGCTTTTTGGTATGAGAACACTTTCTACTACCATTGGTTGCATTGCTTTGCCAGATGAAATCCAACCAATTCCTGAAAAAAACCCCAAGCAGAACACAGAGTATGACATGTGAAATACTAATGTAGTATATTAAGTCTATTAGACTTTTTGCTGGCATTGCAGACAAGATATTGATTAAACTCCTGTTTTTTCCTTGAAACAACAGGATGTATCTCAATATTGGTACTTCATTAACATTTCTGATGAGTTGGCTAATTGAATAAGAACAAGAGGGGACAAGAGGATGCTTCCCTCCCTTTCTCTTGTGTCTATACATGCAGGGCTGGATGCAGGCTGTGAAAATTCTGTTTGAAAGAATGCTTCCACAAGCTGGAAATAATTTCTCTTTGTTTGGCTTTTCATGCTGTGCAGTATTTAGTAATTTCATCCTGGAAAAAGGGTTGCTCTCATCTGGAAACCTTCAGACAAGTGTGCTTTGATTCCTCAGCCAAACTCACTGCATGAAAAGCTTGGAAGAGAGGTTTGTTTCCTTCTCCAAGTTTGTTTGTTTGTATTTCCTGAATAGCAAATGCATAGTACTGACACAGAGTGCTAGACAATCTCCCTGGTATCAATATATACAATGCTTATTCACCTCCATGTTATCTAAAATATTCAGTCCAGATTAACTTCTGCTGTGCAGACCCTGGATGTATTTAAGCAATGTGAAAGGAATTCTGATGTGGCCTGTTAGATGCTGTAGGTGTTATGAGTTGCATCATATCAAAGAATAAAGCCTTTTTTTTTTTTTTTTTTACTGCTACAAAGACCAAAGGATGAATGTCAATTTTCCTTCTGCACTGAAATTAGTCTTTTTGTCATAAAATATTATCTGAATTCTTTTAGGAAAAAGTGGCATTATATATAAATATATATAGTAATTTAAGCATTCTCTAAATCCCTATAAGTTTAAAAATCAGTTATACATTCATAGGACTGGGATTTCACTTGGTCTATGCTGTAATAAGGACTAATGTTTAATCATAACATAATTGTTTCTGTGTTTCTGGGGTGGTTTAATTCAACATCAGCATTATGGAGAGAGATATGATTAGGACATCAAATTTTTTCAGGCTGCTCTCAGACTAAAAGACTGAGGACAAAAAAGAATAAGGTTCTCTATCTGAATATAGGTTTGCATTCTGTTTAGGGCTTTTTCTTTTCACCATTTCTAACATATTTGAATAAAGAGCACAATGGTGTAAGGCAGGAGCAGAGTGCTGAGCTAATATTTTGAATAACCACTATGCTTTTCTATCAGTGTTTCAGCTTTACCCCCCTGAAGCACAGGCCAGATTTCTGATTTGTTAACAGCAGAATTAAACCACGGAGATACTATCTGTAAAACAGGTGTTCAGATGCCCTTCTAAACTTCCAGAAATAGGGTACCATTCAATTTCTTAGGAATTACATAGTTCCACTGCATAGCTGCTGCTGAAGCAAACTCTATATTGCACAAATATAAATAGTGCACCTCTCCTGAGCTTGTGATGAGCTGAGTGATCATCAGCTGTTTGTGAAACAGAAATCTCTGGGCTGTGCCCAAAGTAAGCCAAATCCTGTGCCTTGCTTCTAGCAGCAATTTTTTTCCTGCAGATATTATTTGGCAAATCCACAAATCTAAAATTAAATCTTATTTTTGCAAGTAGAGCTATTTTATGCTAAAATAAGCTGAAATTATGTTAGGTGATTATCCCTGGGTTTGTTTGGTTTTTGGTTGTTTGTGAAATACAGGCATTGGTTTAACACATTTCCATTCCACCTTCATTCCCAGGATGTGGTTAATAGTGATGGGCCAGCTGGCTTGCCCTCAGTGGAAAATTTCTGCACAGATTCAGAACCAAGTCCCATTTTAACAGCTCCCCTTCCACTTCTACCAGCTTTAGAGGTTTCCACCAAGTCTTTCTCAGCAGGGTACCCTGCCACATGCTCTACATCTCTGTGTTTGCAAAGAGCTGGGCCAGGTTCTAAGCACAGATACTCCTGGCTCCTAGCTTGGCACATCATCTCTCTCTCTTATCAGGTTTTCCTGGAGTGAACACCTATGTCTGAGGGGAGCTACAGCAGATAGCCATAAACTCCTCTGAAGGAACAATGAGAAATGAGGACTGTGTGTTTTATAAAGCTCAGCATGATAACTCTGGGCAGATCTTGTGTACTCCTAATAAAAGTCATCCTCACCCC
>JANRGV010000051.1:12128113-12160642 GCA_024734035.1 Alethe castanea
ACACTGACGTATTTCCTGCAATTTTCATAAAACTCCTTTATTTGGCTTTTGACTCTGCCAATAATGATGCTTCCCAGAAAAAAAATAAAAATTAAAACAACAGGGAAAAAAAAGGAAGAAAACCACAGTTTCTGTTTTGCTTTTAATGATTTCAGAACTGTTGTAGAAGAACAGGATGGAGATCACTTCTTTTATATGTTTGTAATATCTATGTATTTTACTAATTAGGATTATATTTAACCTCCCTAAGGACATTTCTTGCACATAACACTATTTCTCACTCTCTCTCCATTCCATTATTCTTTGTCTTATAGCTTTCTTTTATGGTGCAATGTTTTGATAAACAGGTTATTGTTCAAGCCAAACTCCATCTAATTACTTGTCTAAATAATGTGTATTAAATGGAGAACAGAAAAAGAAAACAAGCAAATAACAACAATAAAAAACCCCAAACAAATCCCTTTGAGAAAACTGAGCTTAAATTAATTTCCTGCAGAAGTTTTTATTTGCCACTTTGGTCTTTCATCACACACATATAACTGCTTTCCTACTGGAAGACTGTGAGTATGAGTATGAACCAGTTTTGATTTCACGCACAAACACAGACACGATTCTGAGGTTTGAGGTTTTGCATTAATTTTACTCTTTAAAGAAGAACCATTTCAGTTGGAAAGCCATTCCAGTGAGTCACCTAGCTCAGCTCAGCACAGCAGAAGTATTGATTTGGTGGCTTACACACATCCTGGGTGTGTGCTGTCTCGTCTAGCACTGAACAAGCCACTGAAGACAACTCTCAAACATGCCTTGGCAGGCTGTCCAACTGCTTATCTATAGCCACAGTCAGAAGCTCTTTTTTCCCCTCCTCCTAAACTTTGCTTTTCACATACTGAAAGGAAAATATATGCTTACATAAATTCAGAAGGATGGTAACATCTAATACTGAGTTAATACCATCGAGCAATTCCTTACATGGAACCTGCAGGAAGAATGGAGAGGGACTGTGATTCTTCTGTCATTCTTATGCTTTCTATAAGAGCATGTAGTGACAGGACAAAGGGGAAATGTCTTCAAAGGAGAAGGGGCTTAGATCAGCTATTAGGAATGAATTATTTGCTCTGAGGGTGGTGAGGGTCTGGCACAGGTTGCCAGAGAAGCTGTGGATGTCTCATCCCTGGAATTGTTCAAGGCCAGGATGGATGGGGATCTTAGCAGCCTGGTCTGGTGGAAGGTATCCCTGCCCATGGCCCCTTCCAACCCAGGGCATTCTCTGATTCTATAATACTATAGACATACCTTTTTTTTTCAGACTAATGGCTTGTGATAAAGCAATTGAACAATGAAGCACCACACAGTATTACACCTGTAATTTTAAGATGCACATATGTGGCATTTAGCTAACAGTTTTGACTAGTTTGTCATAATTCAATGATTCAGCTTTAATTCTCTTTCTTAGGGTTACTTTTAATATATGGACAAAAATTTACCCTTGACACTTTGAAAGAGATAGATTAGATAGATAGATAGATATACACAATTTAGAGTACAATTAATGATTTTTCTATTAATAACCCAAACTATTTGTGTCTGTCTATCAAGCTTCAATGAGCATTAATGGGCTCATCACCACCAGTGAGACTTCTGGTGAGCCTCTGTTGCCCAGGCTGATTTTGGTCAAGTGGGCAAGGGTCAACTTCCACTGTCCCTTGAAAAGAGTTGGCTCTTGATGCTGCTACACATTAGTTGCCTGCACTTCTTGTCCCTACAGTTTATAAGTGGTTTCATGTCAGTGTTTTTTTCTTTCAAGCCATTGAGCTGCTAACTATTGTTTTCTCAATTGTCTGTCTAGATTTTAACTTGCCTTATGTTGTTTGGCTCTGACACACCTCCCTTCCAACAACAGTTTCTTAGTGAAACTGCACCAAGGTCACAAAGTTGTGCTGCAACAAATCAAATCCTGAGTAACAGGCAGCTCAGTCCTTGGGCTGAAGGTTATAGAGTTGTCAGTCTTTTAAAGCAGATTGTTTCATTGTCTCATTCTCTTACATTTACCATATTTAAAAATAGCATGCTAGCACTTATCTTATCATGTACTATCCCTATTATAATAAACTTCGCAGTTATGGTTATGATTAACTTCTGTCTAGTGATTTCTCCTCTGTGAATCAGTTACATGATACTTTTCACTTTTAATACAAAACACATCATTGGGAGGCTAACTTTTACTTCACCAGATTATTGCTACATCCACTGTCTGCAGGTCATAGTCCATAACTTGGAAAACATTGCCTGCTGCCAGAACAGCCCATATTACCATAAATCGTGTAAAAACAGAAAAAGAGACTAGACAAGATCAGGTCTCCCGAGTGCTAAGAATAAATTAGATGTTGAATCTGAAAAGTATTAGAAATTCAGCAAGGAAGCAGATATTTTCAAAGATCCGTTGAACACAAGCCATGAGCATAGAAGTTTTTCACTAATTGTAGCTGGAAGGAAAGGTAGAGACATTTTTACACTAAACCCATAACTCCACTTGTGACTAAGTGCTCAATTGAATTTCTTGTTAGCACAGTCTCTAGAAATCAATTAATCAGCATCAAAAGCAACCTTCTTGTCTAGAACAACTTCAATCCAACGCTCTCCCCCACTTCTGAAAAAACAATTCTATTGCCTCTTACAAACTGTATTTCTTGCAAACTCCTTTTTACCTTTAAAAAATTCTATTCAGCATTTGAAATAGGGCTCTCTTTAGGAAAAAAAATCCTGATGTTTGCAAATGAATGTAGTTATTTAATACCACTGATAAATATTGGCTAACATTTAGTAATTTCCTTTAAAAGATCATTTTTTCTGTTGCTTGTAATTTTGGCAAACCAAATGAGGCACACACCTTTTCTCCTACTGGATCTCATACTCACACAGGTGTATCAGAAAATTTCACACAAGGGAATTTAACTATTTCATAGGGAAGAGGAGCATGTTGATTCACATTCCATCCACTCTGCAGCAGATAGGTCTCCCACTTTTCTTAAATTTGTCATAACAATTCCCAGTCAGTCAAGAACCCCATGTGAGCATTTGCTCTGTGTTCCTGACCATCCTGCAGGTCCCTGCCCCCTCAACTGGAGCATCACACGTTGACCTCAGACACTCCACACAGAGACTGGCTAGGGCTGGCGGTTGGTGGGGTCAGAAGAAAGGAAGAGGAGAGGAAGGAGAAAGTGGGAAGCTGTCTGGGACAGAAAACACAGGCTGATCTCCAACACTGATATTTCCCTTTATCTGTAGTACTCTGGCCTCTTTAGTTACACAGTGAGTACCTGGAGATAATTCCAGCATTTCTAGATGTAATTTTGTACTAAATTATGATGAAAATCACAAACCCACTATTGTGTGGAGTGAAATATTCAGAAGTATTTAGACTCAGTAAGTTATCTGTAAGGTGGAATTTTAATTCAAGCTAATAGCATTCTGTATTCATCTGAGTATATTCAAGTCACGCAGCAACAAAGTAAGACATTTAAATATTGCTGGAACTGCATTTTCAACCAAAAATTGTTGTTGAACTGATTTATATGTTCCTATATAGGGGATTAAAATTTCTTTTTATGAACAGTTTTCAAGTCTGCTGCCTTCAACCTATTGTATTTAATACAGCCTCTGGCTTCTTTCACTCAGGTTGCAAAGTCCTTCCTCTGGCAGAATTTCCCATTCATGTGCTATAAGGCTTTTTGCCAGCTGGATGTTAGCAGAGTACACAGAAAGGAACCAGCCAATTCCTTACAATATTTGCTCTAATCTTTATTCTCTCTTTCATATTACTTCTCTTCCTTCTGTTCTCTGCCTCCATGGAATGCTAAATCTTCATACAGGTCTCAGGTTGTTGATAATGTGGAATTATTATAAAGTGTAAAATCCCCTTTCCCTAGCCTCACTCTCTAAAGAAAAAGACTGACTTTAAAACTACTACACTTAAAAATCCCCAACCCAAATCCAACCCCCCAAAAAAACCAAACAAAACGAACCTTAAACCAATAAATACACAAGAACTAGAGTTTGAGGATTTCTATTTGATAGACTGGATACATATTACTTTTTTTTTTTAAGTTTTAATTCAGTTTAAAAATTTTAGCAGTACCTGGAGGGTTCAGAAATTACTTCCTCTCTTTTTACTTTCACTTCATGACTCAAATTTTAAAGAACTGTAGCTTAGTGGGGGGAAACAACAGCATTGAACACTTTAAATCATGAAAATGTATGAAAGCTCACAAATTTGATCCATTAACTGTATTCCATTTTTCGAAGACATCTATTTCTGTTGCTGTTGTCACTATCAAATATTTAAGACTTAGGTAGTGTCTCTTGCAAGCATTAGGAAAATAATATTAGGAAGGGTTCAGAAGCAGAAAATTGGCTGAACATGAGCTAGGAATGTGGCCACGAAGGGCAATGGCACCTGGCCTGTATCAGCAATAGTGTGGCCAGCAGGACCATGGATGTGATTGTGCCCCTCTGCTGGCCACTGGTGAGGTCACAGCTCAAATCCTGTGTCCAGTTCTGGGCTCCTCACTGCAAGAAGGACATTGAGGTGTCCAGAGAAGGACAATGGAGCTGGGGAAGGGTCTGGAGCACAAATCTGATGAGGAGCAGCTGGGGGACAGCTGTAGGTGCTCAGCCTGGAGGAAAAGAGGCTCAGGGAAGACCTGATCAACAACCACCTGAAAGGAGGGTGTAGCCAGATGGGAATTGGTCTCTGCTCCCAGTTAACAAGTGCCAGGACAAGGGGAAATGGCCCCAAGTTGTACCAAAGGAGGTTTAGATTGTATATTAGGAAACTGAAGGGGTTGTCAAACATTGGAATAGGATGTCCAGGGAAGTGCTGGAGTCACCATTCCTGGGTGTGTTTCAAAGACATGTAGATGTTGCACTGAGGGATGTGGTTTTAGTGGTGCCCTCAGCAGTACTGCATTAATAATTGCACTCAAAAATAATAAAAGTCTTTTCCAACCTGAATGCTTTTTCTGATTCTGTAACTCTAAGAGCTAATCCTTTATGAGGGCTGCAGCTGGGGCCAGCAGTGCAGGTGAAACTGGAAGAGAAATTCCTCATTGCCTACTCAGACCCAGTGTGCTGGCTGGAGACATGTGCTGTGCCCTCCTCATGGGTCAGTCTTCAGCCCTGTGCCTTCTCCTGGCACTGGAAATCAAACATCAGGCACACCTACCCACTGTAATAAGTGGCTGGACACACCCAGGGAGGGGCAGGCTCACCACACATGACCTTAGAGCCCAATATTTCCACAACTGTGATGGTGGCTCTTTGTGGACACACAGTAAATCTGTCCTCTTGCTCTTCCACACACAAATCTGCCACTCTTTCAATGTCCTCCAGTGATAGTGGTACCAAGCAATAATTCTTGGAGGCCAGAATTTGCAGCTTTCAGTGGGAAAAGCACCTGTAGCACAGGCACCATTTTCAAATGAGCTGAACTGGACCCACTTGAAAATTCAGCCCCAGCTCCTGTTGCTCCCCCAGCAGGATATAAGGAAGGTTTTAATGGTCACTAGTGTGTACTGGATTCCTGGTGTGTGACTGAAGGAGAGCAGTGCTTTTAAAGGAAAGAAGTTTGACTGTCTGAGGAGGGAGGTGAAGAGAAAGATGGTAGTGACTATCATCCTGAGGAACAGCATAGATAAGAGCTGCTTATGCTTGAATGAGCATATCTGAGGATAATATTATTTTTATAAATTTGTGTGATTTTGGTCTTTTGTGGTTTTTTAAATAAAGTATCGTTACAAAAATGTTTTCAGACATATGAATATCATGATTTTCTTTTTTTTTTTTTTTGAGAAAGATTTAAGTGGAGCATGGAGCTGCTGTGAGCAGCTTTTCATGCCTTTTGTTGAACTCTGGATAAGGCAAGAAAAAATTGTGGGATTTTTAAAATTTGTTTTTAGACTTGTGAGTGTCAATGTTTTATGATGCAGAATCTATTCTGCATGACTTATTTAAAGTTATGAGAGAAGCCCTTGTCACTTTTAGTTTTTCATATTAAGTACTGCTCCTCTCATGTTGGTTTATCTGCCTACCCTTCAGGAAAAAGAAGGAGAGTATAAAAATGAAAAACTGCCATCCAAAATCTCCAGAACAATAATGTTGTTCTGTGCTCATTTATTTTTTGAGTTCTTGATTAACTATAAGTGTAAATTCCATTAAAAGTGTGAAATTAGAATTTTTTTTTCCTCTATGCTGTAAACAGTAATTTTGCCTCCTTCTTTCCCTCCATTTTCAAAGGCACCTTTTCAGGCCTTCAAATGTATTGTATGATATTACATTATTAGAGTATCTCTATTTATAAAAGAAACTATTGAAATATATGAATTTGATATTCATGGACAATAAATAATTAGATAAGGAGATTGATAGTGGAAAAGCAGGTGATGAGAGAAGGTTTAGAAAGATGCATTTGCTGAAGCCAGTCACAAGCAGCTATTAGTCTAAACAGTCCCATCTGGCAGAGATTTGTAGGTATTGCAGGAGAGGTAGGCTTTAAGGAAGGATTTAAAAGAAGATAAAGTGATATGATCTCCAGGATTATCAGTGACAGATGGAATAAACATGGATTAAAAGTGGAAGGCAAGTTTAAGGGTCTTTTTAAGTCCAGGACTTATATTGTGAGATAACCAATTTGTTTTCTTTAGTAGTTTAGAAGGTTTTGCATGAGCAATAGTGGGCTGGAGGAATTTGTTGGTGGGCTTGAGATGTGGTTGAATGCTTTGTCTGTGTAGTAGTGTCCTGTTTGGTGAAAAATCAAATTTCTGAGCATTAACACTATATGCTGATGGTGACTACTTGCCAGGCAAGCTCTTATTTCTGTGTAGGTGATGGGGGTGTTGCAAAAGAGTGTAGGTCACCTAAAGAATCACCATCAACAGTATTGTCAAAAGCAGGTTTTGATAAAATTTGTGAAAGTATGATAAGGCTCTATAGCAAGGCTCACTGTTTTACTTACTGCATAGAAGAAGCATGCAAAGGAAAATTGGCTCAAATTCACTTTAGAATGATTTGCATGGAGAATGGGGGTGCAAAGGAGAAGGGAAACCTTCCCACTGAATCCTGAGGTTCAGAATAGACACACCCACCACCCCTTGCTTTCTGAATTCTTGACAGAATCTGGGTGTTGTTGGATCCAGTCTTAGTCCCAGACCTGGTCAACCATTATGTCTAAAGGGCTTAACCAGCACTTAATTATTGATGAATTGAATGTTTAGAAAATGACTCAATAGGATGTATTATAATTAAGTCATTGTAGATTTGAAACAGCAAAATTCATACTATTCTTCCAAGAGAGTATAGGGATCAATTCTCACAGACACACATATGTATATATAATATAAATGCATGAAGGTATCTGTCAAAAATTCTCCTTTATTTCAGTGAAATACTCACATTGAATGCCTTTGCAATTGTCAATGGACAAAGGATTGAGCCTAGAGGAGTGGGGGATATTGGCCCAGATCTCAGTGTCAGCTTTTGGTGATTTTCCTCCAAGTAATGCAGACTTGAGATCTGGTGACTTCTGAGAAGTGTCATACTCCTAGGGTGATGCTGGCACAGCCTCCTGCCATCCAGGAGAGCTTGAAGGGCCTCACCTAGGACTACTGTTAATAGAGTTCAAGGTGTTTGGCTTTAGTCATCAGTCAGTTCTCATCCAGGCCATAATCTGAGTCAGTAACCAGTGCAGATTTTCAGAAGTCTGGTAACAATGGCCCTGCTCCACTCAGGCTGTGTTTAATGAAAATGATGGTCCAAGGCTGTCAGGGGTGACTCAATATCTCTTGTTCCCCACCTTAGTCAGCCAATAGCTATCCCTGGTAAGAATACTTCTGCTCCCACCTTAGCCATGTAAGCTATGGTCAAGGGACACTTCACTACACAATTGGAACCACTGGCAAACTACCTTTACCAGCTCTGCAAGAACTCAGCTCTTGTTTTTCTGTGTTTATCTGTTAAATTGTCATCATACTTCCTAATATTTATAGCAACATATCAATTATTTTGACAAAGGAATGTTTCAACACTTTCAACAGTGTTCTGTTCACTGTTTGTTTTTCCTTTCTACCTCTTTTAATTTATCTTCAGCTGGCAACCCAGCCCCACCCAAGACACTCTCATCCCTCTGCATTAGGAGGGTAAAAGTGGGAAAATTTGAGATCAAGACAGTTTAATAGGAAAAGCAAAAGCGGCACATGAAAGCAATCCAAAACAAGGAATTCATTCACTACTTCCTATGAGCAGGTAGGTGTTCAATCATCCCCAGGAGAGCAGGGCTCCATCACATGTCATGGTGACCTGGGAAGACAAATGCCATCACTCCAAGTGTTCCACCTTCATTGTTCTTCTTTCCACAGCGTTATATGCTGAGCATGACACCGTATATTACAGAATATCCCTTTGATCACTTGGGATCAGCTGTCCCAGCTGGGTCTCCTCCCAGTTTTTTGTGCACTCCTGTCTGCCTCACTGGCAAATAGTCTGAGAAACAGAAAAGGCCTTTGTAAGTAAGGACTGTTCTGTAATAAAAATACTTTTCAGCACTTAGCCAAAACAGCCCCCTGCTAGATACTATGATGAAAATTAAATCTATCCCAGCCACAACCAGCATGAAACTCAATTCTTCATTCTCTTCTTTAGAGTTGTAATGAATTAAATATGGACAGTGGATCTGAACAGAAATATTTATGGCATAGAAAAGTCAGAAAATCCCCTCTAAGATGATTTTGTTTGAAACTCTGGATGCTGGTCCAATAGACAGCTGTCTTTGTGATATAATACCTAATATCTTGTATTCATGTATAAATTTAAAAGCAAGGTAACCTGATTTTGTTTTGTTTTGTTTTTTTCTTTACCCTCCTTGAGAATAGAGATTTTGCAGTCCTTTCATCAGTGTCTTAAAAAGTTACATTTTCTTCAGAGTTTGTTGCAGAACACTATTTGTGGGAGTGGCTTCTACAGAAGTAGATTTTTGGATTAAAAAAAAAAAGTGCAATAAAAGCATTCTTCAGAATGCTTCATTCTACAGAACTGAATGGTGTGCTTGAGGTGATATCATTAAAAAGTCCAGCATGCTAAGGAGATTTTTGAAAAGTGCTTAAGGGGGAAAATGTCTGCAATGCAAACCTGGATAATCCAAAAATATTCTGCTTTCTCCCTTTATGTGTATGAACTATAACAATTAGTTTGCCTTGGGCTACTTATATGCAGAAGAAGAGGAAACTGCATAACCAGTGCTGCTGGAAGTAGGGAGGGAGCAGGGAGAGGTGGGTGGGTAAGGCAGCAAGAATGCTAATTTTAAATGAAAGCTGATATTTTCTAATAGTGGAACCCTGCCTAGTGGCACCTTGTTCCCTGCTGTTCCCTTTGGCTTCCATTTTTAATGGTTCTGTATCTGTGGTGCCACTCTTCTGCAGTTCTGCACTCTGCCCCCTTAAACATCCTTCTTGCAAGAAATTTCTGAAATTATCATGTAGTTGTGACCACAAAAGACAGGTTAAATACGAGAAAAAGAGCATACAATGCATATCTGTAACTTAGCTGAAATAAAGATCACAGCTGGGGAAATGCCGTCATGAGTTTCTGACAATACACAGAATGTTTCTGTATAGGAATTGAAAATCATCCTCTGTTGTACTCTAACCAAAGAAAATGCACTCTGCAAACTCTTTACAGCAGCTTTTGAAATCCTACATCTTTTCAGTGAGTTTTAAGGCAATTATGCCTGCTTAGTCATGGTAAAGTAGTGAGTGAAGCTAACTAGATATTAATAACATTTTGTTGTATGTGTTGGGAAGTAAAACTGGTACTAATTGTAGCTATGCAACACACGTGTGAGTATGTGTGCATATACCCAGGTGTGGGTGTGTTATAAAAATGCCTATTAAATAGCATATTAAACTAAACTAAGGTCTGTTTTTTCTGGGTGGGGAGCCAAGACTCTTATTAAGAGGCCTTGATACTCACAGAAACAGTTGGAATAATTTCATTCACTAGCTGGGATCCTAGATTATCTCAGAGTGGAAGGGACTTCAAAAGATCCTCTGGACCAAATTTCTGTGGGAAAGGAAGCCTAGATTAGATTATCTAGCACCTTGTCCAGTCAGATCTTGAAAAACATACAGTGATGAGACTCTATTTTATCCTAGGGGAGGTTATTGCAGTGGCTGAGTGTTCTTTCTATAAAAATAAATTTCTCTCCTATTTTGAGATGAAACCTCCCCTTGTATTTGTTGTCCCCTGTCTTTCCATGTAGATCTGTGTGAAGAGAAAACCTCTGTCCTTTTTGTAGCTGCCTTTTAACTACTGAAATAATGTGGTGAGATTTTTCTTCTGCCTCAGTTTTTCTTCTCCAGGTTGGGAAGACTTAACTCCTTCAGCCTTTTCATATAGGGACTGCTCTTAGACCTTTGAGCATCTAAAGAATGCTTGACTGGAATGGGATTATTGACAACACTCAAGATTACTACTTAAAAACATGTATATGTATATGTATATCTGTATGTGTATGTGTATGCATATGTGTATATATATATGTGTGTGTATATATATATATATTCTATTTCTGTTTAAAGCCTCAAAGATCATGGTGAAATAAAATCCCCAAGAATTTAAAAATGCAAATTTACTGGGAGTTCAGGTTTACTTTTAGACACTTGAACTTTTACACTTCATGTTTTTAGCCTTGTTTACACACAAGATATGTCTGTTTTCTGGGTTACTAGTGTGATAGCAGAAACTTTTGCCTTAAGAAATAACAGAGGAGCAATAATTCCATTACAGATTGTGGAAATACTATAGATGTAGCATAGAATAAAATAGGAAATTTTGAATTTCAATCTTGAAGCCCACATTTTGTTTGTATAAACTGAGTATTGTTACTTACTGGAATATCCTCTTTTGTCTGTATGGTGTCTCTTTTCTTTTAAATGTAGTGATCTCAAGTATTGAACTTGCACTAACAAGATAGATTTTGAACAGTAGCTCTTTCTGTAAAAAGAATTAACAGGATGTAAAGCCTTGTCAGATGGACAAGAGCCTCTCCAGCTTTTTAATATCATCAGCCTTAAAGCTTCAAGCATCAACTGTTCTCCCCTCATCCTAAACAGCTTTAATATTTTAGCCTGGTTTTCCTGTGAAAAGAAGTCTCTAATCAAACAGCCTCTCTTTCTGGCTGTGAATCAGTCTTGAGATACTTTTGACTGAGCTAGCAAATTCCAAACAAATCTGACAGGAGGGTGGAAACATCAAATACTTTTCTCAAAGTTTTCTGACAGGAGGTGAACAGATGGTAAAAAGAGTACCTGTTTAGCACTGTCAAGGAGGAGACAGTTATGACCTGGCGTTTATGCTTTACTAAATACTGTGGAATGCAAACTGATGATCAGCTTTCTGACTTTTTTCTAGTTTCATCACCTACTAGAAATCATGAAACAAAGATTTTTTTTTTTCTTTGGGTTTTGTGTGTATGTGTGAGTTGGCTGGTTGGATTTTTTTGGTGTGGTTTTTTGTTTTTGTTTTTGTTTTTTATTTGAAGTACTTGTAAATTGTCTTTGACAGATGCTACATAACTGCAAAAGCATGATCACATTTTCTGCACAGCAGCAGACCTGCCACATTATAGAAGAGAAGTGGTGGACAGGTTTTCCTATGTTGTTTTCCTCTGGTAAACTGCGCAAAATAAGATAGAAAGTCATGCTCAGTGTCAGGCGTGATGAGTGGTGTTTTATGCAATCCTACTCTTCCAGTTGCCCCATCTCTGGATTCTGTTGTAGCATACAACAGAGCTCCAGCTTTCTTTAAAGGAAATCAAATCACATGAGGAAAGGTGAACTTCCAGATATAGCATTGCATGTTTGGTTTGGAAGGGCAGCCAGGCTTTCATAGCTCTCTTGTAATGTAAGTGACATCAAAATAGGCCTGAAATATTGATAGTTGTGTGGTAATTCAATTTACTTTCTGAGGCAAATGGCACAGATATCTGAAAAAATAGATGTCTGCTCCAAGTTGTTCCGAGCTTCCCTTAGATCTCCCTACAGAAAAGGAAGATAATCAGCTCAAGACAAGGAGGAACCTAAGTAACTTGCTTCAAGTAAATCATTTTTTCTAACTATCCAATTAACTTTGACAGCTAATTCTAGGAGATTTAAGTCTCTTCCTGCTTGCCTGACAATTTTACTGAAGGTTTAGCAGGTATTTTATAAACCACTGAAAAATCTAGTTGGAAAAAACCTCCAACAGTCTGCAAGCCTTTCAAGGGCACTACTCTAAAGAAGTATATCTGAAACATATGGGGCTTGAGGGCTGTTTCTGTGTTGTGCAGGCATAATCTCAGTTCAGTGCTGGATTGTCTTTAAACTGTGTGGCTGGAATGGAGCTCTGAAAGGTGATGAGGTGAGAAGCTGGCTTTTTGTTCTCTCACTCTACTGCTCTGCTCATTAGCAGTCTCCAGCTTCTTTGTGTACCTGTGTTAGCTCTTTTCAGAGTTCATTTGCAGTGACTGTCATATTTGGGATAGTAGTGCTTGCTGCCCAGCTTTTGTGTTTCAGCACGGGGTGCTGCAGTGCATGTTTGTGCTGGTGACTGTGTAGTGACTGGAGCTACCAAGGGGAGGAAAGGCCACTTCGTGGTATAAACCCTTAAGTTCTAAGCCTTCCTAAATTAATTTTTCATTGACAAATTGCATGTAAAACTTAAAATAGGTTTGAAGTCTACTGCATCCTTTCCAGTCTCTGGTTGAAAACACCAAGATGCCTAGCAGGGTTAATAGAAGTGAGTGTACCTCATTGCTCACTGAGTAAGCATCATGGTTTCTGCTCTCTTCAAAAGCAACTTGCTTATTATTCTGCTCATAGGATCTAAAGCTGGAAACTACCAATCCAAAGAACACTTCTGACTCCAGGGACTTTTCAGGCAAGGCACTAAGGTTATATAGGAACACTGTTCTTCTGAGGGTTTTCTGCTTTGTTCTGTCCTTGGTGCCACATGAGGATTCAGGGTGGATCTGAACTGTCCCTGGCATCTTTTTCTGAGGCTCCTTAAGGAGGAGTGAGAAATGCATTTATGCACTTTGTCATTATAGTGTGGCTCATTGCTTTTTTGTGGAAGCAGAGGCAAAGACAGAGGTGAAGAAAGGTGCAGAATCTTTATGTCTGCTGAAAACCTGCAGCTATATCTGTGGGTGAGACAGCAGGGGATCCCTTAAAAGCAGCATCTTTCTGTATTCTGCTGCTGTTCTGGTCTTTTATGTAGTGGAGGTAAGAAAGCAGCAGCTAACAAGGATGGATGTGCAGTCTAAGGTAGGCACCTGCAAATCCTCAGTTCTGCATTCCCACAGCACTCAGCTGTCATCAACAGATGTTTTTGTGCCTCTGCAAAAGAAGGGAAGAAAGTGGAAAATATAGTTGTAGAAAAAAGCAAAAGGAAGGGAAAGTGAGAAACTGTCCCCCTTAAGCCCCACATGGAATAAAGCTCAAAGAGAGGTCCAGCAGTGAAGAACAGCTCTCCTCAAAATGCAATGAACTACAATGTTAAGATCTGTGATAAGGGTAATACAGACTCTGTAAAACTCTTTACATGCACAAATGAAGTCTGTGGTCATCTGCATAATGTCTGCAAGGATTCTAGAATAAGGCCTTAAATATAATTATTTAACTTGGGGGAAATTTAAATGTTTGAAGTCGCAGTGCAACAGCTTTAGCAGCAGTACTTGCATGTGGAATTTTTTTATTATTGTAATTTTAATAGCTTGGGATTCAAATTGGTGACATTCTCTTGTTGCCTGCTCCAAGGCCTACATAACATTGCCTCTTTCCACTGTCAGTTCTAAGGTAGGATTTTTTTATTTCCAGAATAAAGAGTTAAAGGAACAGGAACAGCCTTCACACTTGCCAGCAACCTAATAAAGTATTGAGAAGAGAAGGAAGTGATGAAAACAGTGAAAGACCTGTAGGAGCAAAACTACATAAAAGGACCTCAAATTTACCTCAAAGCACACTTCACTGGAGAGTGGATTTTCAGAAGAATATAAAATTAGCCTGTACAGTTGGCTTCTGGAGAAGGATGCTTGCTACAGAGCTCAATTCTAATGCACAGTAGAGAGGAGGGGAAGAGGACAAAGACCTCAAGCAGAGGGCCAGAAGAAGGATAAGCTGATGAGAGAATATTGCTTTGAAGATGTAGGTTAGCAAAAGGACATTGTCAACCTTTCAGTATGCCACAATTTTGCCGCATTTCACACCCTGCATGCAGATTGTGCTAAAGCCTTTGCAGAAATAGAAATCTGCAGCATGTCCTGTACCCTGCACCCTCTCTTCTGAGGGAAGTGTGACTTGGGGTCACAGTCCTTGCTGGCATCAGCAGGTTCAGCTTGCCTGGAGTCATTGGAGCTGAACACCTACTCTTGGCAGCAGTAGTTTGTCCTTGTAGTTTTTTGAGTTTTTTTCATAGCAGGAAAACAACAATTAACAGTGCTACTGCTGAAAATATATATTCAATAAAGGTGCTAATACAACATGTAACAATCTGGATTTGTTATCCACTTATCTCTGTTATGTAGATTATGTTTATCATCTGAGAGGGGGAAATATACTTAAGACAAAGAAACCTACTTCTTTTTTTTTTTTCTCTCAGAGAATAATTTTGTAAATGCACTGGAAGAAGAGGTTTGCTTTCCTTTTGGGTAGAAGAAACTTTTTTTTTTTTGTCTGAATGAATCATTTTCATCTTCCTGTTACTGTGATTTCAGCTCTGCAGAAGCACGATTCCTGTGGATGGTAACAGGGATTATCTAGTGATTATGGCACAGAGGTGCATGCACAGAATATTTCAATACTATTATGTTAAGCACGGATGCTGCAGAAGCACAGCTTCTTGCCTTATTATTTTCCTTCTTCCTTTCCTTTCTTAATTCCAAGCTATTGTCTGTGCTGGGCTTGCTAGTGGGTGTATCCAGAGTAGGTTGGGGGGTGGGGAAAAGCCACAGAGGATAAAATTCTAGAGTAGCTAAGACATAATCACCATTACTATCTAATGTTTGCTGCCTCAGGCCTTTGATGACTGTACACCCATTGGCAAACGTGGATGACACTGGAATGTTTGAGGCTGTCTTGAGTTTGGAATATAGGTATGTGGATTTTTGCAACAGGTAATAGAGGTATGTATTTCTTGGAAAACAATGATTCTGACACTCTTCCATGATGCTGCTCTGAACAAATATTACTGTGTTTATTTAAAGATAGGTGGCACTGTCTTAACCTTAGTCTCAGAGATGCCGTTGACTAATTGCTTCTTGGCAGTACAGTCAATGCTCAAGTCTCAAGGACAAAACTCAATTTTGTAAAAACAAGAAAATAAATTCTGGGAACAGGGAGGAGGTGGGACAGGGTCTTAGTGGCACAAGGAAGGAGAGAAAGATGTGTAGTAGGGAACAGTGAGACATGGGCAGCTGGAATTCTGGAGGCTGTGAATTGAAAATAAAGCAGGAAGAGGTAAGTGGATATGTCAGTGTAAGAGGGGAAAAGGGGAAGACGGATAAGTGGAGTCTGAAATGGCAAAGTGACTTTAGGGTAGAGAAATGAGCAGTTCTGACTGCACAGCCTTTAGAGGAGCAGGCTCCTGGGTTTCTTCCCCGTTCTGGACAATTGTCTGCTTATCCTGTGTCCTGCTCTGTGACAGCAGTAGCACAGACACAAACCTATGGTGCATTATCTGTGCAATTTACCATAATGAACTGCAGATCTCTTGAAGCTACTACAAGAAGCTTTGACTAACTGAAACACCTGATGCTAATGATGAATCAGAGCCTAGAAAATAAAAACCCTGCATGAGGGGAATTCATTAATAGATTCTGTAATTTAGAATAAATAATATGCAGGATTTGTGTTCCAAAATGAGTATTTATCTAGTTCTTAAGAATACCAAAGAGGTACCAAGCAAGATATAGTCTGTCTGGGTTCAATGAGGTAAGAAAAGAAAAAAAAACATTTTTTCCTTGCTTTCTCTGTTATCTAGAGATCTAAGGTGTATTTTTCTTCTAAAAGAGAAGGTGAGATGTAAACAAAAGGTCTGAATAAAATTATATGCAAGTAGAAATAGAATATAAAAATTCAAATAATAAAAATATATTTTGGTAAAATATTCTGTTGGAGAGATACAAATGGCAAACACTTATTACTCCAAAATTTACTTAAATGTCTGAATTCATCGAATACTCACTTTCATGTCCATCAGGATAGTTGAAATATTTGGTGTATACAAAACTGCATGCATTTCTTTTCCTTTCTTATCTCATTTTTTTGACAAAACAGTCATTTTCAGAGAGGTAAAAATTATGGGCAATTTTCATGTTGTGGCACCTGTGAGTGCAGTAGCATGACATTTTTTTCCACAAGTGGAAAATACACAATGTGTTCCAATTATAAACATTTTACTCCATATCTTTAATTGTGTTGGGCAAGCTAAGATATTTCTGAGCAATTTGCCTTGATTTCAGATCAGGTAATCTAACTGAAACAATTAATTCACATCTGCATCACAACAAGGTCTGGCAGATAGAGATAGGCAGTTGACTTAAAGTTAGAAAAAGAGGCTGAAGCTGCAGCTCGATGCTGCCAAGTCTCAAATTAAGTCATAGCTCCTTCTAGCAATTTAACTTCTGGGAAAGTGGAGGGAAGGATTTGTTCTGGCCTCTCTGGCTGTAAAATATGAAGGGTGTCTCTGTCTGTGTGAGCTATGATGGTCCCTGCTGTGGTCAGTGAAAGGCCTTCAAGAGGAGCCTCATCTCAGCCTCTTTCAGTACCTTCATCTGAAAAGGTGTGAGTGGTGCCCATGATACTCCTGTTTCTCTTGCCTGGCTATAAACCCTGCAGGATTGCATCACAGATCTCTAGGTGTGAGTTAAGGCACTGTTAGGCAGTGAGTCCTAACCTGTCATGGTCAAACTGGGCATCAGAAACTCTGGCTTGCTTGAGATTTGGCATATCAAAGCTGGAGCTGCTGATGCTGCTTAGGTTAGGGTGTTTCTTGTCTGTAAATTGTGGTGGATAAACCTCACAATGACATGAGCATGGGTGAATTCTCCCCTGATTGCATGATGTTTGGTGCATAAACTCTGGTTTCTGTGTGCCACTGTAAGCCTTTTAATTTTCTGTCAAGTAATGGTCATAGACTTATATAGAATGGACTTAGGTTTAAAAGAACCTTGCAAACAGCAAAACAAACCCCCAGCTAAACACACAAAACTGTGGTATTTCCTGAACAAACAACAAAGTGCAGAAATTTCCACAGCAGATACAATAAACCATATTTTCAAAGTTATGTTGATGGAGTTGAAGTGTCCTTAACATCTAACACCACTGATGTGCAGATGTACAGTAAACACTTGGATTTGTAAATTGAACTTCCATAACTATATGAACAATATTTGACTATATAGTGGAAGTGTTTTCCCATTTTGTTTTAATTTTTTAATGAATTCATTTAGGAGAGTAGAGGATCATCCTCTTAAGCTTTAATATGAGTTATTCTAGAATGATGATCTCTATTAGAACTGTCTGAAAAAGAGAATAGCAAGTTCAAGTACCTGTATCAAAGTGGAAAAACTTAACAAGTGTTCTTCTGGGGCTTTCTTCCAAGTTATGTAAATGAGAGTTAAGATTTATTTACTTCAGTAGGATAGAATTAGTAATTTGCATATCATCATCATTATTGCTGTGGAAGTGGGGGGGGGATATAGTGTTAATGACATTCACAGCTTGTCACAAATTGAAAAGAGTTGGTAGTGCCAGCTGAGAAGATAACAAAGAAGCAAACAGAAATACAAGCCAAGGCACTTAAATGTAAACTAGAAGAATAAAACAGATGAAAAATATGATCTAATAGAGAAGCAGACTAGTTGTGGACAGTAAAGTTGGATGAATACTGAAAGCACTAATTCTTAAATAATTATCCCCCAAGGAAATGTCGGCACTTGCAGCTGGTAAACTATGTTTAAACAAGTAACAAATTAGAAATGCATTTATCTTATGCTGTAGCCACAAAAAATTGACTTAAGTCTCAATATGGAGACTGCAGGTATCTGTCACAGAAGAGGTCTGTCTTTCAAGAGCTCAGATGTACTGGGCACTGTAATACCTACCAATTAATGGGAGAGGTGAAAAATCCTTGTAAAGTTTGAGGAATCTCTCAACATGGATTGAGTAGAAAGACTCAATCCAGTCACTCCTTTGAGATCAGGACCTCCCAGCAATTTACTGAGAAACTATGAAACACTTTCCAACTCCTTAAAGAAGTTGCTGTGGTTTACTGTCCAGTCCATACAAGCAGTGTTGCAATTAGGAAAGGGAATGCCTTAGTTGATGCAGCAGCAAAAGCTGTCTCTTGCTAAGTTGTGGTCACAGCAATTGCTTTAGACAAGAACTTGAGGTCTAATGTTGACCATCCAAGAAAACTATGAACTATATTGATCAGATGTGACAAGCAAAGAACATTGGAGAAAATAGGAAACAGTAGAAGATGAAGACAACATCGAAAATGGGAGGGAAAATCTGTCTTACTGAAAACATTGCTGTAACCAAGTGGTTCCATGGTAAAGCTCACAGAGGACTGGAAGCAGTGGCTACTCAACTGCTACAAGTATGAATGGCATTGAGTGTCTATGCAGCAACTAAAATTATTATTAATGCGTGTTCTATCTGTAAGAAATTCTCAAATATAAAGCCTATGGAAATCAGTCTTTTTCTCCCATTCTGAAGACTTCATAGAAACAACACTGTTATGTCCAAAATATGTGAATGAAAGTATTTGCTAGTTATGGGAGACCAATTATCAGTATGGGTGGAGGCTTCCTCAATAAGAAAAGCAGACACTGGAAGAGTAATAAAAGCTCTCCTTAAAGAAATTATTCCTAGGTATGGAATACAAGAATCTGAGTCAGAAGAAGGTCAAGTTTCACAGCTGGAACAATCAATTGATTTTATAACAGATTAGAAATTATAAAAAATTCAGACCCTTATCACTCTCAAGTACCTGGACAGATAGAAAGGATAAACTAACTCTTAAGGAGACAACAGCTAAAAGTTGCACATATATGGGGTTAAAATGGCTTGAAGCATTAAATCTAACCTTATGGGACATTTGAAATGCCCAAGACAATGCCTTGGACTATTACTTCAAGTTCTTTTGGGAGACACTTACCTATACTGGGAGCTTATACTCTAGCCCAAAACAGCTTCTTGAATGCAGATGAGGATTTGACACATTATACCCTAAACTTACAGGAAAGTTTCAAAATTAAAAGGGATCATGATTAGTGGTACTAACCCCATGTCTCTGGAGGTACAGGCACATGATTTGTAGCCTGGAGATAAAATTTTATTAAAAGTGTTTTCCCATAAATCTAAATTGGAATGTGGGAGTGGCTGCAGACAGTCTTATTAAATTCTTACTTTGCTGTAAAAGTTAGAGGACAGGAAGCTTGGATCCATCACTTGCATGTTAAGTGGTTGTCAAAGGGTTGTTCAGTTGATGAACAACAGTACAGGAACAATCCAACATGGTCACTATTTTAAAAACTGAAATAGGTTTTGGGTGTGAGGTTTCCAAGTGCCTGAGGAAATTATGGAACTTTTGCATGTAAAGTTAGTAGCCTTTGCCATGCTTTTTTTTACGTGAGATATATTTAAATTCATACAGCCTTGTTACAAGCAGGGAAAATTTTTATTTTAACAGTTCAAAAACCATAGTCCGAATTACTGATAAAACTCACAATTGGATATATATCCTTTCCTTCCAAGCCACTTGGCTTTGAGCACTTCTCTGCTACGGATCCCTGTACCAAATAACATTCATGGACTACATTGTGTTGAGATATTTCTTTCCACCAAGACTACATGCACTTACGAAGGTGGGAGGTGGCAGTCCCAGAAGAAAAGAACTGATATGCAGCGTGTAAAAAGTTACACCTGCCTCACTCAACTTATGCTCCTATAGTAATACTACTCCTGTGAGCAACCTTGATGATTGTAACCAAATAATGGGCATATAAATAACAAGACTAGTTGAGGACTTTTCCATGCACTTTGGCCTTTACCTGAGGGCAAAGGGTGATCTGGGATATGTGGTAAGAGAGCTCACAAAAAATTACCAGGAGAGTGGTCAGGAATTTTTGTCTTAGGAGCCTCAACTCATAATATTTTTACTCTCAAATTTAGCTGTGATATCAGGATCATGATATGTTCATAGGACCAAATGTAGTAATTTATTAGTAGAAAGTCCAACCACATTCCACTCCTTATATGTTTTGTTTGTTTGTTTGTTTGTTTTTCTGATTGGGAGTGAGTAAATTAGAAAATGACTTGGTTAACATTTCAGTAGCAATAGAAACTTTAGGCAGTAATATTGCTGATGCAACTGTGTCATTCCAAAAAACGGTTTCACAACTCTGAAATTTCACTGAAAAACAGAATGTCAGCAGACATGTTCTGAGCCTCACAAGGGGGAGTGTGTACAATTATTAATACTAGTTGTTGCATGTTTGTTGACAGAGTGGGAGGATTTCAGCTGATGTCTGGAATTTGTGGTAGCAAGTAAAATTAATGTATAAAACACAATTGGATAATACTTCAACAGGCTTACAAGAAGTATGGTCTTGGCTCATCTCCTAGATATCAGATTTAAGAACCTAGGAAAAATGAATTCTTTATGGGTTATTGATTTTTTATAATAATCTTTGTAATATTGTTTGTATTCAACATTGTAACACTTGCTGTACTCAACTGTGCTTACACCTGAGAGGCTACAAATATTCTGCTCCCATATAATAAACAGCATGAATGCTAATGAAAGCAAAAGTAGAACTGTTCTGGAGAGGGCCATTATATAATTAAGACTTAGCAGTAGTAGACTGCATGAGCAGACAAAGCCTGCAGATTGTGATACAGGAGCTATAACAACCACATTGCAGCTGCTGAAAAGATCACCACAGAACCCATTCAAAGCAGCCTAAGAGGGGGTGAAACGAGAGAGAAACACTGCATCTTGCAGAAAAATGCATCTTCCCCCATGAAGCAAAAAACAAATCAAGCCAAAAAGGTGTAAGACCCGAGATCTTAATATAACTATTGGTCCAAACGATTGCTTTAGGGACACAAAACTTGGATTGTAGAAGTATAGCTACTCAGGGGTTTCTTTGTTCAGGTTTCTTCTTTGGAGGCATGCAGCTCAAGCTATAGCACTATTAATAAGGTGAACTTGATTTAAAAAAAAAACAAACAAACTCTTCTTGACTTCCTGACTCACTGGGATCCTGGAGTGTAATCCTGTTATGGTGGCTGGTATGTAAAATTTCCATAACATCAGGTCAGTCTTGTGATATTTGATGGGTACGTAGACAGGTCAAGTATCAAAAGGATTATGTCTACACAATTAGTGGAACTAAGGAAGGAGAACTCTTAAACCAACTTTTTTCCCCCATAATATGTTCCTAAATGGAAAAAGAAACCAAATAAGGACAATTCCAAAGTATTTGAATTAAAGAATCTCTACCTTTCGTTTAACTTGCTAGTCATGCTCTAGAAAAGCAAATGTTCCACCCAGAAAAAGAAGATCTGTGTTTGCAGTTGTATATTCAGGTGTGCTAGATCCTGGTTACAGACCTAATTAATAACTTGATAGCCCAATTATTAGAAAGCCTGCACTTTCAACATGGGAAATGATGCTTTCACTGTTTATTTTCTGTGTTTTAATAATGAGTTTCTTGCTTCTTTAATCAGAAAAAAAATGTAGGTGTATTTAAGATAGATTCTCCCTTACATAAACACTTACACTCAAGGTTTGTTTAAAGAACTCATGAAATTATGTGTAGAAAATACATCTGTACAAATACACATGAAAGGCAGATTATTAGCATGCACTCTCTAATGCACTATGTAGCTGTATTTGAGTAAGGATCAGATTTCCCTGGCCAGTTGAAAGAAGAATTCTTATTTTCCCAGGCTTTGAATCTCTTGTGATCTTTAGTAACTGCAGATTCTTTACCCAGGCTGACCCTTGATCTTGGACCTGGGATGTTATTACCCATGAAAATGGTGATGGCGTGGGAAATCCATAACTTGTCTATTAGCACCTTCTTTCTAAATTGACTCCACATGACATTTCTCATATCTCCAAGTGGTTTTCTGTCCTTTAATGAGTGAATAACATGAAAAATTTTTCCTTAATACAATCCGTGTCTTTCCCCCCTTCCATGGAGAAACTTCCCAAATTTATGACTTTTTAAGAACAGAACAGACAGAGGGAGGTCAACTGATGAGTATATACATCATGCATGACAGTGATAGTACATATGGAAACAATCTGAGGTGGGAGGGTATTTATCTTTTTCTATACAGCCAGTTGTCTGAACATGAAGCACTTAAAATCTTGTAAGTATGTTCCCTACATGTGCATGCACCTTCTATCTTTGCAAGCATGACTGTGAATTTTTCAGAGCTAGAAAAATTATCTTCTGTTTTTCTGTTCACACAAGTTCTGAAGCAGTACACATGTTCACAAATTTTATCTCAGGGATGATGTCTACAGCTTGCTGTAGGCAGTGAGGGGAGGTGCTAAATGCAAGTTTCGGAATCTACTACTACTTTTAATGTCAGGGTAAAATCACGAATTAAGATGAGGAACATAGCCTACTAAGAATGAAGAACTAGATAAACTGACTTCAGCCTCCAGAGTTAGAGAAGTTTGGATGGAGACATCACTGTAACCTTCCAGTATCTGAAGGGAGCCTGCAGGGAAGCAGTGGGAATTCATCAGGGGCTGTAGTGGCAGGACAAGGAATAATGGGCTTAAACTGAAAGAGGGGGAATTTAGGTTGCATATACAGAAATTTTCTTGCTATGGGGGTGATGAACTACCAAAACAGATTGCCTAGAAAATCTGGGGATGGCCCATTTCTGGAAGTGTTCAGAGCCAGGTTGGGTTGGGCTCTGACGAGTATGATCTGGTGGAAATGTCCCTGATTATGACAGGGGGTTGGAACCAGATTAACTCTAAGGTCCCTTTCAACCCAGGCCATTCTATGATTCTAAAGCCTGTGTTCTACAGGAAGCATTTCATGTTCTTACACACTGCTTGAATTTTGCAGTTAACAGTCAACAAGCAGAATTTTACAGGCCATTAGTCTAAAACTGAATTATTGCCCCTGGGTGCTGTAGAAATGAAAAACATTATTTCATTTTAGAAATGCTCTTTTCTTTGCAATTAAAATTTCATTATGATACGTAGACACATCAGTGTAGAACATGTGCCTAGTAACTGAATCAGCATTAAAAGACTTTAATATTGCCTTTGGAACAGTTGGTCTCAGTATTTGTAATCCTCAAAATGAAAGAATTTAGACAAAGGATATAAGCTACTATTGTCCATAGTAGTAAATAATTTTGTGTAATTGTTAAGTTTATCAAAATACGTATACCCAAGAGCCCTGAAGACTGCTTAAATCATGTGTTGCAAAACTGATGTTAGCCAGTTAAACTGTAAACATTTTTGAAAATCCTCGGAATGAATTCAGCTATTGTGAATCATTCATCTGTCTGCCATCCAGGGAGGCTAGAAAGGTTTCCCAACCTTTGGAGACTGTGTAAGGTACAATTTATATATTAAAATTGGACAAAAGGGAAAAGCCACGCTCAGAGCATGAACAAAGCAAACCACAAAAGCCAGAGCTTTCAAATTTAAATGAGTAATTTAAGAGATGCTCTTGCTTTTGAATTTTCAGAGTTTTGTCAGCATATATCTGAGCCATAATGCTATTAAGTGCAGGTTTTTGTCTACATCAGCTTTCTGATTGAAACAAGATAAAAAGCTGTTTGAATTCATTGTTCAGGTGTATTTGTAGAGCAAAAAGCTGTCCCACACAAGTGTCAAGCCAGATTTTTTTTTCCTTCTATTTAGTTCATGAGACACAGGGATTGTGATTCCTTTTACGTTTAAGACAGAGAGAAAATTTTTTGCATTTAAAAATGGCATTGTGGATATAAGTCTTTCTTAGCAGCTACTTAATAGCATGTTCCTTAGCTTTCTTTCATAATATAATGTTCTGTCTAGAAAGACACGTATAGTAGAACTATTATCACCATTAAAATTATAGGTTGAAATGCTGTTATGTAAGTGCATAAACAGAAAAGTCTCTAAAGAGATCAATCCTTAACACATCAGTTGAGGCTTATCCAGCAAGTAATTTCTGCTCGTTGAATATGTCAATGTTGAAGAACTATTAAAAGTAATGAAATCTAGTCTGGGAATCTCACCTTTAAATCCAGTTGCTTCAGTATCATTTCAGACTGCCTCATAAACTGGACAAGCATTGTCTATATTTTTCTTCTTCAAAACACAATCTGTTATTGCAAAATATCAACTCTTCTTTTTTATTTTTTTTTCCCTTTGAATTCAGTCCTTAAATCATTTGCCTGAAGCTTCTTTTCAGCTTTCATTGAACAAATCTCTTCCCATATCCATTGCAAAACACTAACAGCTTATTCCAAAGCTTGTGCTGCACTATAGCCATACTTCTTCTGCTTGTGCAGAAATATCAGATTCTTTAAAATTATACTGTTATCACTTTCTGATTATTTTTTAAATTTATTTCCCTCTGCTCTCCAACTTCTCTAATGATTTTTTTTTCTTTGTAGGTTCTTATGAATGGTAAGGTTTCAGGTTCATGAGTCTTCTCTAATAACTTTTGTGGGAAATTTTGTGTCCGCATGTGTATTCCTTCCTGAATCTCAGTCAGTTACTTAATGTTATATTCTGACCTCTATCTCATTTCTTCAGTCCTAGATCTCCTATATCTTGATGTTAGTTCTGTGTAACTAACTGCCAGACTGAACTTATCAACGGTAAAACAAATGCACATATCTCTCTGGAGCTGTTCAGCTCTTAATTTTTTCTTATTTCCTCTTACACTGGGAAATAAGGTGTGATTCAGGGGGATGGCGAGGTTGTCAATTGGTTTTGTGGCTTTTCAGTTTGTTTGTTTTTCAAGCAGTGCCATGGGCTACTTGACAGCTGTGAAGACCACTTCCCATCTCTTGTCTAAACACACAGTTATATTTTCCAAGTAATCTATCTATTTTAAAATCCATTACAAAATCAAACCATGTAGTAATTTAGCTAAAGCCTTACAACATAAGGTTCCCGCCAAATGCACAGAATTACACTAGGAGAAAAAATATATTTTTATTCTCCCTTTATCCTATTTCACCCAGGAAACAGGAGCTTGAACCCAATGAAAGTCTTCTGCATTTAGGTACTGCTCAGTGAGGTGCAATAAACTGTGGGCCTATAAGAGCTATGTGGACTTTTGATCCAAGAAAACTCATGAGCAACTACATGATAGAGAAGGCTTAGGCTGGTTTTGGTATCATGTTGTCTTGTTTTTTTTCTAATAAAGGGAACTGTTGGCACTTTGAAATGTCATGAGACTTTTTTAAAATTTAAAGTAGATTCCAACAAATTACCTTCTGAAGACCAAGTGTGTAAAAGCAAACATGGCACTCCTTTAGAATGAGCTGTATCTGCAGATCCTCACCTTTTCCCCAATGGACTTCCAATCACTAGAGGGTGGTGGCTTTAAAGTCTGAGCACTGTATCCAATACTCTCTTCTGGATTAACAAAAGATAGTAACAAATGCACAGAGAATCACTAAAGTGAGGAGAAAACGAGCCTTTTTCATTATTTTTCCTGCTAATTCTTGGTTTAGGGAGTTAGGATAGTAACTGCTAAATAGTGAGCAGGAAATACTATTTGGCAGAGGAGTACTTCATATCCAGTGTTTTTATTCCTAAATAGTATGTTCTGTGGTGGACTAAATTTAGCTTAATTTTCTTTGCTTTCAGTTCCTTTGTGTTAGCAGTACAATCACATTAAAAATCTCTCAGTTTAAATTCCTTAGGAGAATAGTCAATGCACAACTCCCAAACCTGGATTTTTCCCTTTGTAACTTTGTTGATCAGAGAAAGAAACTCTTCTTTCCCACCCCCACTCCTTCCCCCATCCTCAAGTAATAATAAATTAGGGCCTTAGAAATTCTAGAGCAAGATACTATAAGGAGCTTTATTTTGGTACCATTTGCATATATCCAAGGCTTTACAACAGAGGGAAAATCATACTGATGAAAAGTGATGTACTTGTGTAGGTCTTAAGCTATTAATTACATCACTAAGTATCCTCTTACTAGAAACAGTAAGGGTGACAAAAGTCATATGTAGATTGACGAGAGATACAGTGTCCTATATTACACAGAATCCCTGAATGGGTCAGGTTAGAAAGGACCACACTGATTACCTGCTGAAGCAGGGTCATGAGCACATGGCACAGGATTGAACCCAGGTGGTTCTGGAATATCTCCAGTGAGGGAGACTCCACACCCTCTCTGGGTGATCTGTTCCAGTGCTTGGTCACTGCACAGTGAAGTTCTTCCTCATGTTCAGGTGGAACTTTCTGTGCATCCGTTTCTACCTCTTGCCTCTCATCTGTACCCCATGGATCACATCCTCCATTCCCCATGGCTCCTGCACTGCTCAAGCAGCAGTCAGAGGAATTGGGGGTGAAGGAGTGAAGTTGAGCCTGGGAAGGAGGGTGAAAGATATTTTGTCTTTGTTTCTTGCTATGCAACTCTATATTTTAATTGGTGATCTGCTAGTTTCCTACAAGCTGAGCCTGTTTTGCCTGTGGTGGCAACTGATAAATGCTCCTTGTCTTTGTCTTGGTCCATGAGCTCTTCCAGGTTATGTTGTGCCCCTCCTTCCCTGTTGAAGAGGAGGATTTGTGAGAGTGGCTGTGTGGAGGTTTTACAGCCAGTCAAGGTCAACCCATCCCAGTGAGAAGGCTTTGCTCAATGAATTTGGGGGAAATTATCATGAAGGCTACATCAGTAGCCATGAAAGAGGCGTAACTAGGACAGCTGTTCTAATAAATTAAACTTTCCCCTAGGCACTTTCATGGTCTTTTTTTCTTAATATGTCAGTCACACCTTCCAGATGTGTCTCTTTTAGCTCTCCTCCCCCTGGGATAAAGGACAAACAGTATAGCAGCAATATTATGTTGTTCCCTGTGTAGCTGTAAATGGCCTCAACAGCCTGAGGAAAGAAGAAAGGGGCTTGTGTAAGAAAAAAGAATGACTTCCAGAATGACTTCCATTATCAGACCTGATACTTGAATATCATCAGAAGCACTCAACTGGCTGAATATATATAGTGATGAAACTCTATATGATTTTTAAAATAATTTTATGAAAACTTGGGGTTTTTTGTGAAGCTGGTAGTATTTGTATGTTTTTTAACTTGGATGTAATGCGGAGGGTGTGAGACGAAAATTAGAATTTCTTCATTATAATTGTCACCAACCTTTATCATGGAGCCAAGAATTACACTGTTCAGTACATGTACTGCCACCTGTGAGCTTGAGACAATTCCTTTTAAAGGTCTTTTTTCTTTTTCTTGCTCCCTTTCACCTCTGTTTATCTAAGAAGGTTGCAGTTAGATCATGATGTTCCAAAAATATGTAACAGCAATACCTGTCACTGAGCTGGTCTTTATCTGCTGGCTCCCCTGTCTGCCAGCCTGCTGAGCTATCGAGCAAGCTTCTGCTATGAAGATTCTGAAATGATACACTTTTGACAATAGAAGAACACTTTATTCCCATTACATGTAGCCTTAAGTGTACACATTACTCATACCAATACTGTCATTTATTGACAGTGCTGAACTGTCAGTGATCTAGTTAGCACAGTTTGGTGCTGCAGCTTCAGTTGCTAGACAGAATGACATTTTGCTCAAAGAGCTTGTTATTACATTTTGATTTTATACAGAGGATTAAAGCCAAAACACAGGCTGGTTTACAAAGGAAAAAGAAATACAGCCAGGAATGGTTTACTGTTTGCACAATGTTTCACAGAATTTGGATATAAATCTCAGCTTGTAACAAAGTGGAAGGCTGAATTCTGTGTGTTGGGGTTTTTGTTCTTTTAGATAGGCTTATGTCTATAAATGTGAAACTGTTGAATATTGATGAACTTGAAACTAAGAGAAATATGAGCTTCAAATTACATCATTTAAGGGCCCCATGCTAAAATGGAATACAAGAGATTCATAAGAAGAACCTTCCTTCTGAATGCAGTGAATTCTGTAGAGCTTTGTAAAAAAACCACGGAGTCAGCATGAACAAATTACAAAAGGGAATGTGCAAATATGTATTCAACAGGGGTTAAGACTGGCTTGTGTTGGTAGTGTCTATTTCCAGGACAGTAATTCCAGAATGGTGTTCCAAGTAGTGAAATGTAGAAATGTTGTCTATATTAAGGTAAGAAAGTCTTCACCTTGGTAAGACCCCACTATAGGCGATTTACCAGCAGTAAGGAAATTCACACAATGTGCTGAGGACCTAATAGCTACCATCTCTTTTTTTTCTTTCCCTTCTATGGTATATGTGTGGACCTGACGATCCCAGTGTATTATTTTGTTCTTGGAAGTGCAAAAGGCCATCATGATTAAAGATGCAAACAGAAGAAACCCTTCCCCCTTATAAGGCCCTTCACTAAATTTTTGCCATTCCAAGCTTTTAGTATCTTGATGCTCCAGAAAGGCATAATTGCCAACTGACTTTAAGAAAATATATAAATTTTAGAGACTGTAAGAAAATCTCACATGGCTTTTAATGTACTTTTTAGGTTTTTTGGCCAGTTTGGGATTAGATTAAGGTAGCAAGTAGATATGTTCAGTGTGCAGGATTCTAGTCTTACAGTAATTTACTCATGTATTGTTTTTAATGCATATTTAATCAAATTGAGAGGGATGCCTTCTAAAATAAATTCTGACCTAAAACACAGTGATGTTACGCTACATTAATTTGACACATATGCTGAGTCTAGGCAATTTGATTTGTACTGTATACTTTCACCACTGGCCTATATAGCACCCATTATTTCCCACCTCAGAAGTTCAAAAAATTTTAGATAATGTCTTCAAAGGTGCATTTGTTTTTTAAAAGCAGTGGTCATTTTGTTAATTGTCTGGTTTCAGTCTTTAGAATATCCTCGGATTGTGATTTTGTCACATTCAGTACACCACTAGTTTGCAAAGTGCAATGGGTTTTTTTGGTCAAAAATACAAGCTCTTACTGGAAATTCAAATGCTGAAAGATAAAGTGCACTTTCATGTAGGAGGATAAAACAGAGATGATTCTAAGTGCTACAGTAGAGTCACTTTGAGCCTCTTGTTGCATTACTGAGACTTGTGGCTTAGTCCATGAATAGAGAAGTTAAACACAATCCTGTTTAAATGCAATTGTAATCACTTTTTAAATTGGAAAATTCTGCATTTAGATCTCTTTTCTTATCCTGCCTTTTCAATAAATTTAGAATATTTGGAATAGTACAGCCTTTTATTTTTTTCCAGGATGCTCCGGATTTCCGCTGAGTGGTGCATACCAAGACTTTTCGTGACTGGTGGGAAGGGATCTGAACACACACCCACAGCTCTCTCACATGTCCACATGTTTGAGCAAGAAGAAATTCCCATGTTTGTCATAGCAAATCTTAAAGGCTGAATATACTTGCCCTCCTTTTCACTGAACTTCAAAACATTACACAAGCGCAAGGGACAAGGGATTTACAAGGATTTACCTAACTGCAGTGAGAAGCCTGCATAGTCTAATAAATATATCTTCCTGTCTGATCACCCTCTTTTTGTACATGTATTATTTCTTCAGTATGGTTACACATATAATTTAGGAGCAGGCACATCAAGTGGGATGCTGAATTGGTGTTGTCTCAGCCTGTTTTTGGTACCACTGTGCAGACGTCTGTCTTCCAGACACTGCCTTTTCAGCACAGGAGAAAGTCTCTCACGACAGACAGCACAGCCATAGCTGTGCAAGGGTGGGAGTAGGTAGCATTTAAGTCTTTTTTTTATAGCAACACTGTCTTGGGTCTCTACTACCCTTAACCATAATTTCTTTTTCCATAGTGAAGCAGCAAACTTGATATTTCTCTTCTCAAAACTGCCCGTTCTCCACTATCAATAATATACATTGAAAACAATAGTAAAAAAAAAAAAACAAACCCATGCACAAAAAAAAAAGTACTCTCTGAAAATCTATGAGAAGAAACTAGGTAGAAAAACTAAATAAGAAAGGGGAGAAAGAGAAATTAAGGAATTGGACAAGGTAGCAATTAATAAATATTAAGCTCTACTCAGGTCATGTTATTTAATATTCCTTTTACATTTCCATGCAAATAGTGCTCACAATATACTATCAGGACCTTTAAAGTCTAAGAAATGTAAAGATATTGAGAAGCACAACAGGCTATTTTTGGCAGGTTGCAATGTCATAATGCCCTTGGACATCACACACTTCTGTTCCTTCCAGTTTTATAATGTGTTAAGGGATTTGTGCAAACTGTGTCTTTCTTATAAAGCTCCAGAACATCTGACAGCAAACCCCTCATATTTATCCTAAGTCTCTTTTCTGTGCTAGAATAGGTTTTGTGGTTTGGGAAGTATCTTCTAACGGCATAGTCAATTTTTATAGGAATGTTTCCTGGCTGTCCCTTTTCCATCAGCTGTCCCTTTAAACATGTCAAAGTTAAGAAATTGCAGCCATGAATTAGCCATCTGGTAGCTGATGATTCATCTCTGTCCGTTAGAGATAGCAATTTTTCTTCATTTTCCCTTAAAACCTGGCTTTGCATGTGCTCACAAGAGAATAAATTTCCAGGGGATTCACTGAGTTCAGGACTACTATCTTCCTCATCATACTCTTCTGAGGAAATACTGGTAATGACAGGTGTTTCTAGGGCCAAATCATTTCCATGTGAGAGTAAAACCACTGTGTGTTTTGGAAGACATGGATTCCAAACCATTCAGGGTCATCCTCTTCATATTAAAGTGCACTGAAATAGAGCTGCAAAGATTTCCCGTATCTGCCTGTACACACTTTCAAACTAACCCTTCCATTATTTCTCAGCATTCTTTAATGAATAGGGGGGAAATTTCAGATACTGGTTGAAAGAATTTCACTTACTCTCTTGCCCTGTCCTGTTTGTTAATGTTTAAGAAAATTAAATACGAATGAGGAAGGACTGGTAAAAGACCATTTCTCAATTTCTAGAAGTGTTTAGTTTACAGAGAAATGACCCCTTGTTATTTTTGTACTGTTAGCACACTTAAATAATAATAATAATAATAAAAAGCATAAACATTGTATTTCTGCATTTACAGAAGAATGTGATATTTGTATACAAAAAAGATGGTAACTACTGAAGTTATAATTAGAATGGGAAGAGGGAGGAAATGGTACAGTAATTAAGGTTGAGCTGTCCTTTAAATTCATCTCCATAACATTTAAATGCATTCATTAACTCAATGCATAATTGGGAGGCATGCCATTAATGCAACAGTTCTGAATGTTTATCAAATTACTTCCAATCATCGGTGTATCTTGATGACACCTGGCAATCCAGTGTATGGACATCAATAAAATACTAATTATGAAATACTAATTGTAATCACTCTGTAAGGTCTAAAAAGAAGCATTGCTGTTTAAATTAAATTAAGTTAATTTTATTGACTTAATTATTGAAGGATGAGCTGTTCCAAGCTGTAAAATTCTGAACTGACATTTCAAATTACTTCCGTACTTATAATTAATGACAATTCTTCTAAAAGCAAAGACCACAAACAAATAGATGCCAGAGATAATAGGTCATGTACATTAGCACATGCTTCCTCACTGATTGCTGAAAAACATTTATTTGAAAATGGGTTTTACAATATTTTTTTCTTTTTAGTAGAGACAAAAAACCCACAGAAGATCTATATTCTCAAACTGTTTGTTAAGTAAGCCTTCTCTGTTTGTCATGTAGTTAGATAAACTACAATTGTGATAGGAAGTGTTCGGTAGAAGCTCAGCAAAACATGTATGTAACTCACAACTCAATCTGCCTTTTTTTTCTTCTCCTTCCCTCTTTGCAATCTCATTTCCCTGTCCGGGCTCACAGCTAACCTGAAGGCAATGTATTTGATCATTACTCTTTTTGTTCACAAAGTCTATTGCATTAATAATATAATGAACATTCTGTGTTGAAGGAAAATGTTGGTATCCAAAGCTTACAGCTATTTAAATAATCCTAGATTTTTTTTTCCAGTGTGTTAGGAGGTGCTTAACCCATATTTGCTTTCACTTGTAATAATAGATTAATTGAGCATAAGCATGCTATGAACTTGATCAAGAGTTATTCATAGTGAAATGTTAGTTTGTAAAATGATTATACAAACAGATACATTTTTATATTCAGAGCTTTGTTTTGTGTCCTGGAACAAACAGTAAAAAGGCAGTTTGGAAGGAATAGGATCATGCTGTTTTTGGCTGGGGTAGAGTTAATCTTCTTCATAGTAACTAGAATGGGGCTGTGTTTTGGATTTGTG
>JANRGV010000051.1:12169890-12227046 GCA_024734035.1 Alethe castanea
AAATATAAATATAAATAATATAAATAATATAAATATAAATATTATAAATATAAATATAAATAATATAAAGTATGAATACCAAAAGGAAGCATGCCAAGAGCATGGAGTCACCCTCATTTCAGTGATGCCCAGTGGCAGGACAAGCAGCAATGGGCCAAAACTGAAATGCAGAAGGCTCCCTCTGAACATATGGAAACACTTTTTCACTGTGTGGAGGATCAAACACGAGAGCAGGCTGACCAGTGGGGTGGTGGAGCCTCCATCTCTGGTGATATTCTAAAGCTGTCTGCACACTGCCTGGGCAATGGGATTGAAGTGACCCTGCTTGAGCAGGGAGGATAGACCAGGTGACTTTCAGAGGTGCCTTCCAACCTCAACCATTCTGTCAGTCTTTTTACATGGTGTAGTCAAGTAGGTCCATTGGCTATAAGACACCAAAGTTAACGGCACTTCAACTGAGTAAATCTCTGAATATAAATACTATGAGTTTTATTTTTTAAAATAAAAATCACTTCTCTTGAAGTTGGTACTTTTTTCCTTCCTAGACTTCCCTCACAGATTTAAAGAAAAAAAAAATCATTCTAAAAGTGCTCGCAATTTGACAAGGGTCAGATTTGATAAAGCATCCTTAGTATATCATTTAAGCCAATAAAAACTTTTAAGCAAGCCTGATAGGTATATGATTTGAATGTTCATAGACATAGGTCAGAAAATTAGTGATTTTGAAAGTTGTAGGCATGTAAAAATGCATAACCTTTCATTCATGATCACACCAGGAGTGTACGTGCATGGAAATTGATCTCAAATATACTGGCAAGGAACCTGGATATAGAAACATGTTTAGAGAAAATACAAGAGGGCAGGGAGTGAAGGAGTGCCTTTTTAAAAATACTGTTTTTTTAAAAAGGTGACCAATAGAAAGATACTAGAGCGGGAGTGTTTTAAATTGAAGGGTTATTTCAGCTACAGTTAATATATTGTTCTGAAAAATTTACATATTTGAGATTTTTTTTGTTTGGTACTAGCGATATATTTCAAGTAGTCATAATGTATCATATGTCATGCCAATTTTCTTTATATAATTATCCATGGACACTATGCAATCATGAAATTTCAGGAATATGTCTCATCATTCTCAGCTCAGAAGAGCAGCAGATGGTGTTTGCTTTTGGGTTACCCCAGAGAACCCTTTTCTTTTCTTTTTTTTTTTTTCCCCAAGCTTCAGTTTATATCTGAGTGTATACGTAAATTCCATGATTCAATTTATAAAAGCATGCAAGGCAGAAAAATGATAGGAGCATTGACCTGTAAAGAACTTGTTGCTTTAATAGCCTTAAATGCTGTTATTCCAATAAAGATTTCCTGTATCAAGAGTGAAGGGTGGAGGTGAGGTGCTGAGTTAGAGAGGGCAGTTATGTGAAAAAATACTTTCTGTCAAAGAGGTGGGATTACAATTAAAAATGCCACAGAGAAGATTGAAGATAGAAAATTTTGGAGGCCAGATTGCAAGTGCTCCTGGGGGAAGCAGGGAGGCAGTGACTCTGCTCCAGCTGTCTCTCACTCCAGCAACACAGGAGGGACTAACATCAGTGCAGGCACCTGAGAGAGAGGCTCTATTTCCACATTAATTGCTTATTTCTATCCCAGGGGACCTTGCGCTGATTATTTTTAGGGCCAAAATTTTGTCACATACTGGAGAGGGATAAATGCTTCAGCACTTGTCCCATTCTAAGGTTAACCCTCACTGTATAAAACTCTCTGAGATGGCAATAGCAAAGAGAACCTGACTCCCAGATAACACTCAGCTACATTTCTTAGAGAAACTATCATATGTTTAATAGTGACTAAGTTAATAATTCTGATATTATGGAAAATGAAAGAAATTGATTAATATCACAAGTAGTGAGGAAACTAATTTTGAAAAAAAAATATTGCCTCAGAACCTATTCAAAGAAATACAAATATATCTGAAATTCATATTCAGATTACTCTGTTAATTATTACTTTTTTCCCGTTACCTTTTACCTTTTTCCCATTGCCAGCTTTTCTTTTCTTCTCTCCTCCTTTTTTTAATCTCTATATACAAAAATTTAATAGATACGTTTGAATAACTCTGAAATGGGCAAAAATTCTGTATTTTTCAAAAATTAAGCACAGTAGAACAGACAAGGGTTTGGGGGTTTTTTTGTTGTTTTTTTGGTTTTTGTTTGTTTGGTTTGGTTTTTTTAAATAAGAAATCAGTGTTAATGTGTTAAACATGAGTAAGATTAGTGGTTTTGTTTAACTAGTATTTTGCCATTGGTAGTATGGCCTTTCTCCTTTTATTTGTGAAACAGATGTGTTAATGGGACATTTAACCAGTCTTGAATTTTGAATTATTGCAATTACCTGCATATACAAGAAATTAATGCAAAGATGTATGCTGGCATACTTTGTTGTAATTTTCTTTTAAAAGATTGTAAAAATCTCAAGCATACTTTTTGATATTTTCTTGTAAAAAAGTCCAATGACTCTATCCTTCTCTTACTTCTCTTGTTATCTTAGTCTGCAGAGATTATCAATTATAGTCTATGTGGGAATGAGTTTACAAAACGTTATTACTGAAAATACAATACTTTTCATATCCTTTCAAGTATTTGTTAGCGTTTTACTATATGTACCCTCCATCTCTCTGCTGCTTCCTACATGCCACTGCTGGGTTGAGCAGGGTGTACTATATGATGTTAGCTTTGATCCTGATTTTTGTCCATCTCAGACAAAGTACCAAAGTAAATGTGTGGCTCATGCACAAAAAGTAGCACAGGGACAACTCAAAAATCCAATAGCTGAAGAAAAATGATTGGTTTCTTTTTTTTTTTTTTTTCCCAAAGTATTCTGCCACCTGCAAGTTGTTTCTTCCCTGTAATATGCTTGGGGGGAAAATCTCCAGCAAATTTTGGGAAAAGGAAAACAAGTTTCTCTGTACCTAATTCTGAGTTCTGTGTAGTCAATCAATATATTGCAATGGAAATGGATGACACCACCAATTCTTCCAGTATAGTCACATGTTTAAAAGAAAATTCTAAGGCAGGTATCCAAACTGAAAGGAAAAATAGTAATATGTGTTGAAGGGCAGAAACCAGTCTGGGATTTGAATTGTAGTTCTCCATGTCTGGGAGAACAGAAGGGTTAATGGTTACTTCCTCCTCTTGGTACTTCTGATTTGCCAGTTTAATTCTCTGTTAGCAGTGGTTTATTTCATTTTTATCTTCTATCTTTTTATCTTTTGTTTGGACCTAGTTTTTTAAAGGATATTTGCTGCTGACTGTTCAAATTCTGTCTGAGAAATGAGGTGTGACTGAAAGCTAAATTAGCAATGCTTAAGACTGTTATGAGTATCAAAGCTAAAAAGCTTGCTTCACTTGCTCTTAAAAATTAGAGAGCACAAAACTTGTATTTATTAACTTGTTTAGCCTATTGTCACTTGATTAGGAGTGGCTTTTTTTTCCCTGTTTATGGATTAAAATAAGATATATCTTAGAAAACAAGGACTACATTACCCCCACGATGGACCAGGGACCTCCTGAGGGCACTTCCAGCCTTAATCCCAGTGTGTAAGAATACTTGAGAAGATTCCGTTTTCTAGAAAACAAGCTGTGAACAAGATTTATTGAAGATACAAACTCAAAGAAGGAAAATGAAAACATAAGCCCAAAAATTAGATTTCACCTTGCCCAGATCAGTGTGATAAACATATATATGTATATATATGCCTGCAATAAAAGGATTTGAACTGAAATACACTGGTATTTATCTGCCAAAGTCAAAACATGGCCATGAAATACTTTCCTCTACTTAGCCTTTGAAAGGTCTTAATTAAATTTACTTGAGTCATGTAACACAGTAGTTGTATCTGTCAGTTGCTTCCCTCATTGCCTGTGAACTCAAAAGAAAAGTATCACAAAGATTGATCATCCCCAAATTCCATTTAAATAGTAGGAAAAGCTTCATTAATTAATTTTTCTTCCCCTTCATGACTTGGTAGAATCCTGTGCTGTTACTAGGGAATTAACCCACTGCAAGTAGTCTTAGAAGTGCTCTTCATTTAGGATAATCTCTGATTGTAATTTAGACTGTTCTTAAAATCAATTTTAAAGAAAGACATAACTCAATAAGAATTATGACCATTTTATTCTAGTACTCGCTTAAAAGTTTATTTTGTTGTCCCAGTAAGATTTACAATGGCAGCTGTATTTGAGCATTTTAAACATGGCAGAAGTAGATTTCAGGATATCACATCTTGTTGTAGCAGATGGGAAGGCAAAAATACTCTACATGCAGGACTTGAATGTGAATTCTAAAGCAAAAAATTTATAAGTTTAAGTGTCTATCTTGTGACACTTAATATAAATATAAAGAATAAAATTTATTGTTTAACTTAATAAACACAAACATTATGGAATATGTATTCTCCCCACAAGAGAGATCCTTGGTACATAAAACTTTAAAAGGGACCCATTTGTTTTTCAAGATGAATTACCTGTGGGGAAAATAAGTTTCCTTTAAGTGGTCTGTACATTTAAAATAGAAGAAAAATAGATCAGTTCATCATGTTTTTTTTCTTGGTATTTGTTCATAAAAACTTACACCTGTTGAAAAGTCTTTGTCTGGGAGTGGTAGGTATCTTTCAATTATTTCCAAGGATTCATGTTTAGAAAACAAATCTAAACCTAAAAGTAAAGTAGAGATTATTCAATAAGAAGACATAGAGTGAAAAAAGTGAGAATTTACAAATATCCTTTTTCTAGAAGTTTTGGGGAAAATTTTAAAGGCTGGATATGACAACCCACAATGTTACCCTTATCAACAGCAGTGCCAGCTAGGGTATGGGAATATATTGCTGAAGAGGGGTTTGAGATGGGAGTATGTCGCCAGAAGTTGTGAGAATAAAGAGTTATTTATATTCCTTACCAATTTAGTGCCATGGGCAGGGACACCTTCTGCCAGAGCAGGTTGTTCAGAGCTCCATCCATCCTGGCCTTGAACCCTTCCAGGGATGGGGCAGTCACAGCTTGTTTGGGCAACCTGTGCCAGGGCCTCGTCACTCTCAAATGATTTCTTCCTAATATCCAGTCTAAACCTGCTCTCTTTCAGTTTTTACCCATTCCCCCTTATCCTGCCACTAACCACTACATGTCATTGTATAAAGACCCTCTTTTCTGTGTGGTGTTAGGTGCTGATATAAGGCTGACATAAGGTGTCCCTGAAACCTTCTCTCCTCCAGGCTGAACAGCCCCAATTCTCTCAGGCGGTCTTCATACACTTCTGCATGTACTGCATATTTTGCTTCAGCCTAGTTTTCCAAAATCTCCATCTCCTCCTGACTTCAACTGATTTGAAAGGATCCAGCATATCTGGAAATCATGGCTATAAATACTTACGTAGCGAAAACATAAATGTGGAAAGCTCTTATGTGGTAAAAATATCACTTTAACTGCACAATTCAACAATCCTCGGAATTACTCAAATATTTTCTTCTCTCAGAAAACCCAGAAATCAGAAAAAGGAATGAATATTTTTCTCTTTTTCTTGAGTCATCAGTCAGGAATTTATCAATCTTGTTGATTTTTGGAAGAGACAAATCTAATCTAAATTCTGTACTATAGCAAACTTTCATGACAGTAAAAATGGGAAGACAGTAGATGTCAATAATATCAAATTTATTACTTAGCATGCTGAATAAAATGTTAGTGTGTCAATAGGCTGTGTATTTACATTACTTTGATGGTAAAAAGAAATATTAAAAGCATTAACCAAAGAAAGATATGCCATCACTGTAATTTCTGTTATAGAGCCAATAAAAATAGTCTTCAATTAGAACACTCACATCAAATAAATAAATAAATAAATAAATAAAGTTACAAATTGAAATAATGGAGCAATTTCTTTGGGCTCTTAGGTAAACAACTGCAATTTTTTTACCAATCCTGTTATTTCTTCTCCAGAATTGTAATTACTTGCAAGACAGAAGGAAGCTTTATCTGCAAAAGTCTTAAACAGCAAATTTCTGGAAATTAAAATAAAGTAATTTAAGGAAATTATTTGTTATCCAGCCCAATGCTGTGAGATGCTTTTCTGTATGTGTTTTACATGCCACTCAAATACATTCTCAAACAAACTTATATCACACTCTGATAGTGACAAAAGAAACTTTCTTTTTTCATTTTTCATGCTCCTAAGCTGCAATAAAAATCTGTACTCTAAATGACCTTTGAAATAAAACATCCAGAGCAGTGCTCCACTGCTCTCATAAACTCTAATTAGTTGGATTTTTTTTTTTTTTCTGGAGGAATGTGTAAGAGGGAACAGCAAGTAGAATTGTACTTCTACTCTTTATACTTATTAAGTACCCAATGTTTAATTCAGTAGTCCGGGTTTTCAAACATGCAGAAAGGGAAGAGAATGTGTCACTCCATATGTGCAGCTCAGCCCTTTCTGAGTTTTATGGTAAAAGTTTGATTGAAGCTGATTTTGTTTGGATACATCTTCTGGAACAGTATAGCCTGCAGAATTTGCAATTAGGCAAAATAGAAAATCCTGCCATATACCTCAGGGAAGAACTGAAGTGCCTGAGGTGTGTGGCCTAGGCAGCCTTTGTCCTTTCTAGCAGGCTAGTTATTTGTAGCCCTGGAGCTACAGCCCAGGATTGCATCACAGTTCTGGGAGCCTCTGGCAGCAGAGATTTCAGGAGCAAAAGGCACCAGCAAGGCACACACCTTACACACCTAGTGAGCCACTCTGAGGGAGCCAGGAACAGATAGGCAGATAAAATTAGCACCCAATCCTCTCCAGTGGCTTTTTCAAATTTTTGTTGAGTCTGAAAGTTGGCATTATTTTGCTTCTATTATATCTGTTCTGTTCTGTGCTTTCTTTCAAGGCTTTCATTTCCTAAACCTTCATTCAGTACAGAAGGGGCAAGATAACACAGATGGTGATGACATGCAAAGACACATGTAAATGTTGTATTTGATATGGGCTACCAGCATAGAGCAGTAGCACTGGATTTCTGCCAGAACTTGATTTAGGCTGGCCACAGTTTCATGGCTTAGGATTTCTTTGAGGTTGACTTTGTATGGGTTTTGTAGAGTTGTGATACCATAGTTATTCAAGGACACTTTATACTTTGGAGCATTTTTTCCAAAAAGACACTTTGTGTAACAGCGTAGAGGAAACAGTAGAAAGTTTGTCTGGTAAAAGCACTTTTAATTTTACTTCTGAATTACAAGATAAAATATATTGAGCATCACCCATCCTTATCCTTGTAGAAGAGTTCTTGGTAAAAGACCTCTCAAGGAAAGTTGGTGCCACGGTGGTTGAGATGCCACCATGTATCTTAAGTTGTGATGCAAGATGTAACCAGCCGTATGTGTTCTATTACCATCTGTGAAAACTGGGGCAGTCTTCTTTATCTTTTCCACAACCCACCCTCCCTCCAGGGAGATATCTTCTGTTAGTTGGCCATTGAGTCCCACTGCATGACTGATAAAATTACATCATCCCACTGGGAGATGCTCCAGCCAGGAGAGGAGCCAAGCACTCCTACCTGGATAAAATCTGAGATTTTGAACACCAAAGCAGCCTTTTCCCACTGGAATCCCAGGGGAAAACCAGGCCCATGTACACCACCACTAGACCTTCAAAAGAAAACTACATCCTTCTCCAGGGGCATTGCTTCAACAGAACCACATCTGCCACTGCAGGAGGACTGCAGCCACCATTTAATCAGACTGCTACCAACACCCTAACAAGGTGTCAAGTTGTATTCTGAATCTTTCAGTGGTTTTTTGTTTTATATTACTACATTTTTATTTTAATTTTCCCAGTAAAGGAGCTGTTATTCCTATTCCCATTTCTTTGCCTGAAAGCCTCTTAATTTCAAAATTATAATAATTTAGAGGCAGGGAGTTTTTCCATTTCAAGAAAAACTTCTGCTTTCCCTAGCAGACACCTGTCCTTCAAACTGAAACACCATATAAGGTGAATCTAAATATTTCCATGCACCATGACCTCTGCAGATGTTGGGTAGTATTAGTATTTATTTAAGTTTCACCTATATATATATATTTTTTTTTTTTAAAGAAAGCTCTTGATGTGCTCTTTATGCATATCAGAGCTTGTTTTCAAGTAAATGTGCAAGAATGTTTGAAGAGCAAACGTGCAGGCAGTTTTGATGTTGACATTTTCTAACTTTTCAGAAACTAACTTTACAAATTGATGATTTTATAAAAAGAGGTTATTTCTTAGCCTTCCAGATATATTCCAAATAGTAGAGTTATCTTTTAAGTTTCCTGGGATGGGAATAAGTCTGCTTTAAAAGGAAAACTTACTTCTCCCTTCTTTCACTTTGTTTTTAAAGCTGGTCTAATTGATATCACAGGAACCTTTTTATCATTATTTAGGAGACTATTTTCGAAAGAAGAAAAATTGCTGAACTTTTGATACAGATTAGTCTATATGTCACAGTACTGACAGCTAAAAATAAAAGATTCTGCAAGTAATGTATTTCTGCTGTAAGTAATGTATTATGGGACTAACTTTTAGCTTTCTTCTCAAGTTGCAAGTTTATTTTCCTGTGAAATCTAGTCATGTCAAACATTTTTTTCAGTCCCATGGTGGTACAGTTTTGGGGACAGAATTTGAGCATGAATATTCCATGTCTTAACTGAGGGGTTTTGATTGCTATAGACTCAATTTCTGTTTTTGAAAATAACTCCCAAGAGAGACTCAAATTCATGAGAGGGTAACAAATTAGCTAGTTGTTTCTGAGTTTCTTCCACTTCTTGCTCTCCCCTTGCTCTTTTTGATCAGAGATTCCATCCTTGCCAAGAGAGATCTCCCAGTCCAGAAGTTTTGATGAGATTAATATGTTTTCAATGGAAAAAAAAAGACTGACATAATTGTCAAAATGTTTCTAGACAGCAGAGTTTCTAAAAGTTTAACAAATTCTTATTTTTTTTTTAATTTAAGTCTGAGGGTGACTAAACTGGTAAAAGCAGTGAAATTATCTAAATCTTTTCAAAGCTAATTAAATTCGTGCAACATTCTCCATATACAGAAGCATACACCGACATTCTGAATCTAAGGAAATAAGAGGAAGTAGTTTCTACATATTTTTCCATGAAGCCAAGATTTTATCCTGCTCTAATTTTTATATGGACAAAGATGCTGCACAATTATATGTACATAAAATCGAGAGTTTATTGTTAATGGAAATCTTAAGTTTGATTATTACTAATCCAGATGCAATTGTTAGAGAAAGAAAAATAATGCAGTTAAAATTTTTGAATGTACATGCCCCATCTCCTGGAGCAATGTTCACTCCCCCTCTGCTCCTCTGGCTCCTGGAGTCAGGTTTTATGCGCTGGTGCTGAGAGGGGGAAGGTGTGCAGTAGGAGACCTCAGGACCTGGAGTCCTTTGCTGACAGGAGTATGATGCTGCTGTGGATTGCTGCCTCTTCCTTGCTCTACAATCCACTTTGGATTATTTTTTTAATGGATTTTGTAGCAATTCTACACCTTTCTGCTTTTTTTTACTATCATAACAAGGCTGTGTTTCCTTACACTGTGTCTGTGTTAGTTGTAGATATTTTACTCTGCACAAAGCGCTTGTTGCCATAAAACCTGCACTTGTATCACACAAGACAAACAAAAGCAGGACAAATTGGCTGTGGACATTTAGTCAGTTTGAGAAACTGCTGTCACAGCAGAAGCAAGTGAAATGGAGCTGCAGGCAGGTCAAGAAAAGTTCAGACAGCACAGGAGTGGCAAACCTTGCTGCTGAGGCTTTGCAAACTTGGCACAGCGCTTCTGGCAGTGGCAGTGCCACACTGCAGGACTGCAACCCTTTGTGGTAAGGAAAACCTGGGCTGTAACTGCCCAGAGAGGGGACTGCCCTGCCAGTCTGCTGCAATGTTTCTGTATCACTGGTAGAAATCACTGCTCAACCAAGGATGAGCTCAGGACACCTAACAGTGCACGGATCTGAGGAATATTGTGCTGTGATAACTGATTTTCAGGAAACTGCAAAGATATGGAGCAGAAGCCAATAATTTTTTCCTAGCACTTAATGCTTTCCTTGCCTAGTCACCTTTTAATTACCAGTGATCTGGACACAATTTTCAAAAACCACAAGGCAACCACAGACCCCGAGGACTGCAGACTCTTCCAGAAGAACTTTTTAATCTTGCATGGTTGGAGAAGTGGTTAAAAGCAGTTGACAGACTCAAATTTTGATTAATTAACACTTACATTCTTGATCCTTTTCCAGGTGAAAGACCACTAAGTAGCGGCTCAGTCTTACAATTGAAATAACAGTTGCCATCCCTTGAGGGTGAAGGGATGCCAAAGGCGAAGGCAATTAAGTCTTTGTTATGCTTTACCTGTTGGCAAAGCTGATAATTCACAGGTAGTCTGCAACCTGCAGGTTGAATAACGAGGTGTACAACATTTACAAGCCAGGGCAGTAAAATGGACGTGGCAGTAGCATTCATCTGCTCTGCCTGAAGATGAGAGGTTTCATTAAAGCAGTCACATATATAGTGCCACAACCATGTGAAAATGTGAATCACTGAAACTATTGTATGGAACTGCAAATTGTCTGTAAAAGCATTTACATTTGGCAGCTCAAAGTCAATTTTATTTATAGGTCTGTGTGAATTTTGGGGTTTTTTTCTTCCTTCATTTCCCTTCTGTGATTTCTTCAGACCTCAAAATAATTTTAAAAAATTGATTACAAGTGTATAAAACCATTCAAAATAAGTTACTCAGAGATAATATGCACCTATATGACATTATTAAGTTCTGTGTACAAAGAACACAGTCAGTATTAAGTTATCATAATAATTGTTGCTGTTGCAGTACCTGGTAGGTACCCTAAGGAGTACCCCAGTCTTTCCTTGACTTCTATGCAGTTCCTGGTGTCAGTAGAAATTCTTATCTTTCAGGGGAAATGATGGACACAAAATTGTTAGGGATATTATCTCTTGATAAAAACAATGTCCTTTTTCTTACAAGTATAGGTGACGCTGTGTTGTAAGAGAGGAAGGGATGTCTTGCAGAACTAATATGTCATTTTTTATCATAACTTGGTATTTTATGAAGTGATTTGAAATTACTTTGTAATTTCACATTTCACAGATCATTATTTTATTTTTTCCAACCCAAATATAATACTAAATATTCTCTGTTCCTAACCTGTTTTTATTACTTATTTTACAGAACCTATTTTTTCTGAATTTCCTTCAACAGTGGCTTCTAACTCCTGTGAGATAAATCAGCATTGCTCAAGCCTTCCTCTAAACAAACAGAACATTGGAAGCCTGAAGACTGAGCTTTCTATAACAATAGCTTCTAAAAAACTCTCTTGTCCAAAGGCTCCTAGAAAAGTAAAACAATTAGAATATAACATCAGAGTAGTTATAAGAGGCTGGACAGTAGGATGGACTGAAGTTTTTCTCAGTATAGTCCAGAGCAGATGGGCAGTGTGACGGAGCCCATCTACTCTGATTTTACCCCCTCCCCATTTAGTCCCTTGGAGAATTTACAGTGCCACTGGTATCTTGCCTTTCATTAAGTTGTTTTCAGTCTATTACCAGCTGTAGTTTCCTTTTTTTTTTTTGGTTCCTACCTTTGAGCAGAATGAAAATGATTCTTGTTTATATTTATTTAATGAGATACAGGAAAACCATGTCAGGAAAACTATGTCAAAATGTGTTTTCTACATTGTATCCTGAGGCCAGCAACATTGCTGGTTGCTCTGGGCTGCAGTGCAAATGAGTTATCTCAGTGCAGACGTGACACTGAGTAGCTTTTGCTAGGAAAGCTTTATCCCAAGACTACATGGTCTGAAGTAAGAATTCGGTACTGGACATGGAAAAATATAATATTGGCTTAGCTGACAATATTTAGCTTATAAAATTTTTAAATCTGTATTCAGATTGTCATAGTGTCTCTTGCCAGAAAAAAAATCATAATCGAAAATTTACAGCTGACCTATTTTTAATGTTAGAAGACTTATGTTAGAATGGCCTGAAGCACTTTCCTTCCAGATTCAGATTACTATCAACCAGATAGGCATCCAGCAACGTGTAATATGAAGGAAGTGATGATTCATTGTCAGAATCCAACAAAATAGGATAACTCTATCTTCTTGAACTACCCAGCTAATGTTTTTTTAGGTTGCATAATGCATTATGCATTATTAAATTCTTACTAAGTCAGTTGATGGGAATTCAGATTCTGATGAGTGTATGACTATCAGCTGCCTGAAATGGTATTTCTCAGACAGAATCTGGTGATATTCAGGGCAAGGTTTTACCCAGCATCTTACCAACTTTTTGTCAGTTCAGATTTCTCAATAGAATATACACAAATATTTCTGATTTCTTTACAATTTTTAACAACAACAACAACAATGACAAAATAAAAGTTCATACACTTTGTAGGGGCTAGACTTTTTAAAGAAAAAAGGAAATTTATCTCTAGAATAGCAAGATCTAAAGGAGGTCTTTTGGATAAATAAAACTAACATGTATTGGATTTCATCACATTTCCTTTTTTTCTGTTTTTTCACCATTTTCTAATGGAAAAAAATTCCCCCCTCAAAGGACAAAAAAGAAAACTACTTGGGCTTTTCCATGATATTTATGGATAGTCTAAACCAGAAAGAGAATTTAGTGGCTTTGAGATCTCTATGTCCTTAACCTTTTCAATGTTGAGAAGAAAGGAATAACGAATGGGCTTTAATTGTAGCCTACAACTTACTGTAGCCATCTGTACTCGAAAAGTTATGGTGGCAGCCATCTAATGCTGTTATGCTTAAGATCTTGTCAACACTGGCACTGTAAATCCCATTTGACTGCTCTTTGGAACTTGGCCATTTAAAAAGTGCTTCAAATTGAACCTTGCTGCACATGTCTATACACTAACAGCTTTTCCTTTTTCTTCATACATATTTTAAATTAATGGGTTTTCAAGTAAACAGGAAAAAAAAGAAAGCTATACTCAAGAAAATAAGAGTTCTCAGGTTAATTTTTCTTTATTTCTGAACTGCTAAAGAAATAGATAAAAGCATTAATTTTATTTCTTTCCTATCCTATTTCTTACTTTTGTGGATTTTATGCTACTATCCTTCAGTCATGTGGTATCTGTCCTTCACACCTCCTGTGTGTTTCTTCTGTATTTTCAGTTTGTTTCATTTTTTGCCACATTTTCTCAAGTTTTTCTAGCGTCTTCCAAACAGCTTCCTGCTTATTTTCTTTTACAGTTGTACAGCTCTTGTAATGGAAAGTCTCTGACAGACCTTTAACTGCAGCAACCACCCCTTTTCTTTCTTACCTGTGTTTTCTTTATTCCTGCAGTATTTCTCACTTAATCTGACTTTCACATTCTCACCTTTCTTCTTTCCATTATCAATGCTAATCCTGCTGATTGAAATATAAATGAGAAAAGTTGGTGTCTTCACATATTTACTTACCCATTTTTTGTCTTTCTGTCTGCCTCTGCCTTCTTGTGAGATGTAGATTAGCAGTGGTCAAATTAAAGGTGTTCCTCCCTGTTTTTTCTTCCCTGGAATGTTGGTGGTTTTTATTCCCTCCCCATCCCTGACACCCTATCTTGTTCTGTACAAGTCTTGTTCTGCACTGGAAGGAATCAAAACATCCCAAATTACAGGAATTAGCAGCATCTTTTTCTCATTTCTTCTATTAAAAGACTCAGGTCTCAAAGAGGTTTAAACATATTTTTAAGAACCTTTCGTAAAGCCATCATTACAGGCTGAACACACATCACATAGACAACACATTAAATAGGAAAATCTGGAAAATTTTTATCATTAAAAAATGTAGGAACAAAATGAAAAATGACGATGCAAAATCCATTTGTGAGGTGAAATTTTTGGTTGGGCAATGGCACAGTAAAAAATACCATAACGCAGAAAAATTTATTTTGTCTAAGAATTCTTATATGTTACACAGGAATATCAGGAAAAATGTTTCAAAGCCGAGACGTTTTTAGCCAAATTAAGACTGATTTATTCACAGTATGCACTAGCACTGAGGCCTTTCATATCTTGTGTATTCTGCAGAGGGAAAAGAAGTAACCATACAAATATTTCCAGAGTGGCAATTATTGAGTATCACCATATTAGCACTGTGATATCAAAGAAGTCTCTGGGACTTGTCAGAGAATTTTACTGAATATAATGGAATTGTTTATTCACATTTTCCCTTTTGGGAAGGGAGTGGAAGTATAGAAAAATTAAAAAAAAAAAAAAAGAAAAGAAAAAAAAAGAAAAAAGTGTATAAAGCTCTGTAATGAAAAATATAATTGTGTTCAAGAAAATAGAGGAAAAATACTAAATTGAGTTGAAGTCTCTATTGACTGCATGCATTTGAATTCTTCTAACCCAATTGTATAAGACTATATTCTCACTCCCCATATTAATTAATATTCAGATTTTTGTGAGAAGGTATTACATGGAAATCTAACCCTACCAATTATTTGCATAGTCATCAGTTGTTATTTTCGCCACATTTATTTTATAAAAGACAGAAAGCTGAAGATATTTGCTGACTTGGCATTTACATTGATTGTCCACCGTGTATTATCTTTATTGTTTTGCCATATAAATACATTGGCTGAATAACTGTTAGAGATTATTATTCAATCTGAAAAGTTTTTTTGTTCTTCCTTACAATTATATCTATAAAATGTACTAATTCTGACTACTGACAGGACTAGTTAATAAGCTCATTTCTCAGGCAGTACATTTTATTTAAAATATTTCCCTAAGTGAGCTTTATTTCAGTGATCATAATCTTGGCATCTATGGTATACCTAATGCATTTCACTAGCCAACAGCTCCAGTTCTAGGGTCAATTATGAGTAAGGGGACAGTATAATTTCACCACAAATTAATACCATCTGTCAACATGATAAGTATAAAGCTGGGTTTTCAAATATTCAGCTTTTCTGTAGTTAAAGTATCTGCAGAGAATAGGCTTTCTCAAAACGGAAAGAAGGGGCTAGACTTAAAATCAGATTATCAGCATATCACTAATAAAAACAGTAGAAGAGGATTCTGACCCCAGAAGATAACACAGTAGTCTAAATAAAATACTTTGCTATGTCTTCCTCTCTGGAATTTTTGTCTTTAAAAAAAAAAACCTGTTGCTTAGAACTGCCACAATGACTTTGTGTTTAATAAAACTCACTTGTGCACCAGCCAAATTTCTTAAGGTCTTTGATGGTTTTTTCTATGGTGTTGAATGGCCTTTCAATTGTTAGATCTCTTTCCAATTTTGTCTAAGAACAGGGGAAAACTACCTATTGGTAAATATCTTGGTTATCTATAGTCATACATTACCAGAGGAGTGATTTTTCACACCAGTGATGATGTAAAGAGGGATAACCACATATTTCCCTTTCAGCCTGTACACTTGGTCCTGCTCTGGCAAATGTTCTATGGAATAAGCCATAAAGAGGGTATTTAGGTCTGAATCTGCCACACAATAGTTTTCTTTTTACTATCTCTGTTGAATCCAATATTCACTACTGAGATTATAAAAGTAACAAGCAGCATATTTTTGTCTGGAGTTTTAATCCCTGCCTGCCACTATGGTGGGTAACTCCTTTGTCCTGTGGCATCAGGTCCAAACAGACTAACAGGCACCAAAATTAAATCATCGTGCTTGAGAACCAAGCCAAGAACTAAGTCATCCTTGTCCTCTATATTTGAACAAAAATCTGAGCTTTGCATTTTTCAATTAAGGCTAGGATAAAGCCCTTAAGTCGCTATATGATGTTGTGTTGAATGTTGTTTCTAAGTATCAAAATATACCAGACTTTCCTGAAATGCTTTATTAGCACTGTACTCTCTTAAATAAACATAATACAAAGAAAATAATTCTGACTTTTTTTCCCAAGAACATGGTAATGGTTAGAAAAGGTCATTTGTGCCTTGTTTAGACTGGTTGGTAAGGGCAATTAAAGTAGCCCTTGTCTCCAGGTGGTGATAGAAAGCAAAAAAAATGAAACACTTGGAGAAAGAAGCAGATTTCTTCAGAGTTCTGCATTTGACCCATAGAGACAAACAACAATAGAAGAGTAAGTGCAGTAACATTCTTATCACGAGGCTGCATTTTGCATGTCTTTGAAATGTGAAGGAGTTTTTTTCTCTTATTTGAAGGGAGAATCTTGCCAAAAGAGGTACTGTCAAATTAATTGAGTACAATATTTGCCAGTTGTGATGCCCAGAGAGACCTCCAAAATTTATTTAAAGGAGTACTCATTGGGAAATTGCCAAGGTCTCAAAACATTTTTCTTCTTAACCTCATAAGCAATTGTCATCTCATGTCTTATTTTTTAGCTACAGTTTGCTATTTCATAGAGGAAGTGATTAGTGATATCATGCATCATTAACTGTGTGGCTGAAGTTTAAGCCTCAGACATAGCGAGCCAAATTAATTTTTAGTGTAGAACTACAGACTCCAGCATTTTACTTGTGGAGACAGCAGAGGCTGAAATCACACAGAAAGTATTGATTTTAGATCCCCCAAGAATGGTGTGTCTCATGTAATTCTACTGTTATCTCCTGCTGATTCATCAGAAATGACTTTCAGAGAGTTCAGCTTTTTTGGCAGAAGATACTTTTTGATTTAGTGGTAATAACATAGATAGGTATTTATAATATGCCCAGAACCATATTACCTTAATGCTTGAATAAATCATTAGCTATGATTTTCTCTTTCTTGTCCTAATTTGTAATACAAAGCAAATTAAGATACTTGGGTGAAATGCCTATGAAAGCAATCAAGATAAGTAATATGCTAATACTGGTCAAAATGACTTTGTGATTTCTTTTCTTTAACACACATTTTTCTAATCTGAAATTTAAGGATATCCTGCCAAAGGACAATGAATCTTCAAAACACTTTGGATTTGTCATGGTTCCAATTTTTCTGCTCTTCTTTGAACTTCTATTTTAAATTAAAAACTAAAACTGACTTGTTAGGTCACTGTTGGTTGAACCACAGTATTTATTATTGACTGGAGTCAGATGAATACAATGACCTGGAGATTTGACAGTTCCTGACTTTTCAGTAAAAAAAAATCCTCAGATTTTTGAAATTCTATGTGGAAACCAGCTGCCATGAATTGTTCATCAGGTTTATGTTTATAGTGTAGATAACCAGGAAAAACAATCTGAATCATTAATATGTGTGACCACAATTTCATTTTTCTTTTTGGCTGGACCCATTATTACTCACTCCCATAAATTAACTTGGGGACAGTTCCCAGCTGACTTCTTTTCTTTGAACAAAACTCCTTTAAGCTCCTTGACACTCATTGATGAAATAGCTAACTCTCTGCCATAATGTCCTTGATTTTAATGATACATTAATGGTCCTTTCTCATTAATGATACCTCTATTACACCTCTCCATCCTTTCTCTTTATTATTTTGTTATCCCCTTAAGTCACAGCCAATGCTGAGATAAGATCCCAAGGCTTCAATTGGAATAATACCTCTAAAACCAATTTCGGGAGCCCCAGATAAGCCAGAAGATTCTCACTCAACGAGTTTCGAGTTTAGCATTCTACAGGAAATTGGTACTTATCAATTTAGCAATTAAAGATTAAAATATAAGTAAAGGAAAGCTATAGCTTAAAATAAATTTGACTTAATTAAAAAAAAGCATTTCAGTGTTATTTTACTAAAGTCCACCGATTCAGTTTGTCTTCTCATAAGTGTCAACCTTACCATGGAACTTTCTGATAAGCTACACTGGTTACATTTTTGGTAAAACAAGTATTAAATTGATAATCAATTTTAAAGTTGATATTCAAGTTTTACACTTAATACTATGAAATATTTCATTCAAATATTAATAGAATGGAACAGAATTAAATACTTTTTAAATTAAATTCCAGCTTTTATTTTTTATCCTCAATCTATTCACTTACTAAGTTTTTTCAGAGGTTATTAACTCAATAGCTGTTTTTTTCTTATAACTTCATTTATGTTTTCCTTTACAGAGATAAAAGTACTTTAAATGTTTACACGCTCAAATGTTTGTTCACTTTCTGTGAATTCTTCTCTTCATAAAGAAATAAAAAAATGAATTAACTGCATGCACTGATGTTTCTCTTAATGATGTACAAATCCCAAGTAGAATCAGTAATTTTTGTTAATAAAAAGATGTGTGCAATTTTACTCTCATCATTATCACATCAAATATTACTTACATTGTGCTTTCTGTCTAGTAGCACCCAAGACATCTTCAGTATTTTTCAAGACCCAAACAAAGATCCCTACACAGCAGAGCCCATAACCAGGAGCTTATCTGAATAGCCTCAAGCATGGGATGAGGACAGGTTGAGATGTAGAGGTGAAAGGAGATGATGTTGTCTCCCAGCTCCCCAGCCTACCTGTAAGTTCTATTCATACTCATTTTCCAAACCGAAGTAGGAGCTATCATTCATAATATCTTGGGTGATGGATGTTTAAGAAAAAAAATAATTAATTGAATTAGAGAAAGATGAATTCAGGAAAAACTGGGGACTTTGATGGATTTGTAAAGACTGGGAAAGCAAGAATGAACAAGTTGGAAGAGTAACTTGTAACTTGTAACTTGTTAGCCAACACTTAAAAAGAGCTTTTGGTTGACTGACATTTTATTTTGCACAGGGATGATAACATATTAAAATTTTATTTAGGAAGCCCTAAAATTTGAGAACCTTCACATAACTTGCATGTTTTGGGATGATACGAGGATCATCCTGAAACACCTCTGTAAAGGGACTTCAGGAAGAGGGGCACAAGTCATCTTTGCATCCTTGTACCTGCCATCTAGGATTAGTCCCAACATGTGCCAGGGTCACACATCTCTAACATCTTCTGGACCTCCTCCATGTGCCCCATATTCCCTTGTTTGCCCAGTGGAAGCCAGTCTAACCACTAATCAAATAATGGAGCAGGAACTCTACAAATGTAATTGAGATTTTAATAGGCCAGGGAAAAACCTGAGCAGGGGTGACAAGTCTGTTCTTAACAAAGTTGAAAGGGCTAGGCAGTGGAAGCTCCTCACACATTCCCCGTGGGTTCTGCAGCTGTGATATATGTACCTTTACTTGCTGAAATCATATCTACAAATATTTAAAAGGATTCTTTGCTTGCTCCCTATAAATCTTCCTAGTAGATTTTAGCCTCTTGGGGAGCATTAAGAACTGAGGTTTGAAGATGGAAATTAAGACTTTCAAATATAAAAGTCTATGGAGTACCTTTGAAACGTAAATGTGTTTCACAGGTCTGATTTTGTGCTGTTATGCTGGTGCATGCAACCTAGAATTTTCAATTTGACTAAGTGCATCCTCTCAAAGAACTTCCCTGAAAAGTTTAATTTAGTCATTTTAATTCCTACTCACTGGAAGTTATTGCCACACTTGTTAGTAAATTGATATGGTGAGGTCAGGGAAAAGAAAACGTGATGTAGGGAAAAGAAAACGTGATATAGAGAAAAGCAACCAAAATCTGAAAGTCTCAAAAGCTCTTTCACTATGAAAAGCACTCCAATACAGTTTGTTAAAGATACTTGGAAAATGTCTGCAAACAGTTGCAGTGTAAAAGCTGAAGTTTTCACCTATTTACCCAACTCTTTGTAATCTTAAGAGCAGACTTCTGAATAAGAACATTTGAGGACAGACTAGGTTCAAAACAGTCACATCATATATATTATGTTTTCAAAATCAGTCTATTCTCCTTACAGAGTTGCTCATGTCATGTAAATATTCAAGTTCCAGTTAACAATGGTTCATGATGATTTTTGCATCTCCCTGCTGGCATGACATTGTTATGTTGTTAGGTGCCTACAACAGCTGGAGGGAAAAAATTAAAAAAAAAAAAAGAAATATAAAGGACAATCTTAAAAGCAGAAGACAAATGTGTAAGCCTATGTCCATAGTGAACCCAGTAAAATATTTCTGGAAGGATATCTTCGGAGCTGTTTCCTTTTCTTAGCTTAAAAATTATTAAAAAGTCATATTAAAAACATTTAAAATTCAGTTATAGCCCAGCTAGACCTGTGTAGCACAGGCTTTGAGCCTGGCTAGATATTATCCTAAGCAGTAGATACAATGAAAAAAAAAATATATATGCTTCTAAATTCTGCTTTTAGGTGCTTTTCCTTGTGTCTCCTCACACCCATCCAGAGACCACAGTTTATCTGGTCCTTTCCTGGAGAAGGAAAAGACTGGGGGTAGTTGGGAACCAACATCCTCCTCATCCATTGCTCCTTCACACAGTCACAACTTAGGTGAACTGGTCCAAAAGAGAAATACAGGCATGCCATCACTTAGTCATTGTAAACTGAATGGATTTTCACAATAAAGAAAATGCTTTTCCTTTCTCACGTGCTGATTTTCTTTCAGTGTTTCTGATTTATGCATCTCTCATCAAGCTATTAAACTCCATAATAAATTTTCTTGTATGGTGAAGATGTATTACTAACTCTGGAGAGGAAGAGAATCCCTCTTTTCTAATTGATACTGTAAAATATAGTAAACAGGATGATGCATTAAACTTTTTTTGTAAGAGAAAGGCCTTTTTTATGAATAATGCATTAGGCCTTATTTAAAGCATATGGATTTTATTTGCTTTTTATTAACTTGCTACATTTGACACTGCTTCTGCATTTCCACACCCCTTCTCCCCCTGGGAACATTTTCTAATAAGGCATTTCATAAAATCTATGATTTCTCTCTTTTTTCCCTCAAGAAGCTCTAGATGCAAGGCAAATGCTTTGTTATTGCAGGAGCAGCTTGTTTACATCCCCTGGGTGGGAACTGTTTGCTATGGAACATTTTAAATTCATTTGCATCTATATCAAAGATCACCTCATTGTTAAAACTTTGTGCCTAATTTGTAAAAATTATTCCTGTGCATAGTATTTGTTGTTTTCTGGAACCCCTCTAGAGTTTTTAGGGTGTATATGGCCATTTATGCACACAAGTGTAGTAAAAAGGGCATGGAGAGGAGGCACACTCTTGAAAATAGCTCATATTTTTTTTCAGTAGTGCACAGCTGTACTTGAGCCTTTCTGACGACTGCTAGGCTTCTCTGTGCTTTCATGGAATCATAGAATGGCCTGGGTTGGAAAGGACCTTAAAGGTCATGTAGTTCCGGCCACCTGCCATGGGCAGGAACACTTTTCATAGATCAGGTTGCTCAAATCCCCATTCAACCTGACCATGAACACTTCCAGGGTTAGGGCAGCAACAGCTTCTCTGGGCAAGCTGTGCCATGGCCTCACTGCCCTCAGAGTAAGGAATTTCTTCCTAATATCCAATCTAAAGCTACTCCCTGTCAGTTTGAAGCCATTTCCCCTTGTCCTGACTCCCTGCAGGTACTGGACTGCAATTTTCTTCAGGCTGAATGGTCTTAATTCTCTCAACCATTTGTATGCTTGTTACTCTCCATTGGCAGTTCAGCCATTGCTCGATTTTACTGTCCCTGTCTGATGTGAAGGTGGGATACGCTCCCTACACTTTACAGATAAAACTTTTTATGAAGGTTACAGAGGCACGTGGTTGAGACAGACACTGAAATCCTTCTCAGACATTTCCAAATATGCAATGATGACAGAACGACCTCCATTTAAGTATATGGACGGTCTTTGTTATGGTACGTCATAACAATATATGGCATCTATATGAGGCACAGAGAGCTTCCTTCTGCTCACATCATGCGATTTACTTGGAAGGAGCCAAGGTGTCATGTTTAGAAATGCTCTTCTTTCAAAGTATTGTTGCCTGTTAAACTGTAATTATCACTGTTTTAGGCCTTCTGACTTTCTCCATCAGAAGATTCCTCCTTTAGCAGCTGCAGTCTACCAGACCACTTCAGGTGTTCCTAAATAAAGAGAACCCAAGTGTCCCAATTATGGGTGCCACAAATTTTGGGTGCTCCCCTCATTAGCGATGGGACATTGCAGATATCTTCATGGATCTTGGCATCTGTGTCAGGCTGACAAAGAGCTGATAAAGAGCTGACTGTCCTTAAGCAAAGTGGCTCCTTAAAGATAGCAATTTGGCAAACCTTATTTACTTCTGTGAAAAGCTAATTACCTGCCAAAACATTGTTTCTTCTGTGGGTCAGCACACCCTCTTAAAATGGGATGGCAAAATTGATTATATTTCTTTGCTTAGTATTGAATTCTTCATATTTATTTGCTTATATTTGAATTCAAATGATCTGAAATCCCAAATTTAAGAAAGAAAATACGTATTGTATATAGCCACCTTCCTACTCTCATGTTCCTGATAATTTATGTTTACTCACAGTGACTTTTTCATCTATCTATATACTCCATGTCTCTTTCTCTCTTTGATTTCAAATAACTTATGTTTTCTTCCTTTTTTAGCCTTTTTGGGGAAGATTGGGCCCTTAAGTACATCAATTCTACAAGCAGAATTGTAACCATGGAGAAAACAGAAGTACTGGACACTAGTCAGTGGCAGTATATGATTTATCAATTTTCCAGACAAGAAATTGTGCAAAGACAAATAAGATACACACTGATAATCAGTTTCTAAAGTCAAAACATGAGAACAAACACAACCCTGAATTTTAGTTTAAAGGTCTGGGGTGTTTTATTCATTTCTATTTTCCTTTTTATAGAGCAGAGTGAGAGAAAAGAAAGGAAAAAAGAGGAGAAGGTGAAAAAATCAAGTTAGGGCAGGGGGAGAGAGTTTATTTCCAGACAGGAAGAGAACCCAGTTAGTGGGATCTTGTCTCCTAAATTCATGTAGCTCTCTGATGACAGTGACACAGTGAGCAATGTTTACTCATTATGTCTCAATAACCCAGGATGGAAACTGTTACAGATAAAAACGAGATCAAGCCGAATTAAATATGATTAAAATAAGCGATATTTATTTTGCGACCGAAATGCGGTCCTCGATAGCCACAATCAAAAAAAGGACAGCGCCGAGCACGGGTCCAGCACCGGGTGAACATACAATGATTCGAACTCTATCTCTCTGAATCCCCAAATTTTCACACCACAGCTTTGGTTAGTCCAGTTTTTATATTTTTTTAGCCCAGAGCGAAGATCTTTGCCTTCTTTCTGCGTCGGGCTGGACAAAACTATATTCCAGGAAACGATGAATTTTGATGAAGGCAGGTTCAGGTTTTACAGGAAAGTGGCATTGCGATGTAACTTGCAGATTTTGGTTTACTGGGGATGGGCGTTCAGATGTATTTTTCTTGATGGCTCTCGTTATCTTAATTGTGGGTGCTTATCGGGCCCTTAACGTTTGGGTGTTCCCCGGACAAAGCCATCTCCACCGCGGCCACGTCCATTGCCTTGCTCACCCCTGCAGCTCCCCAGCCCCGCTGGCAGTCCCAGTGCTGCCACCAAGCAACCCCTGTTCCTCCCCCTGCAGCTCCCGGCCCTCTAAGGTTTTATTACTTTACTCACACAGACACCACCCATTCCACGCCATCCACAACTTTACACGAATTACATTACATCATTTATCACAGAAACAAGTAGGCCAAATTTCATTTTCAAATCCCTGAGTTGATTAAGGCATGCAATGTGTTGGTTGGTTTTGGTTTTTTTCTTAAAATCCAAAAATAGCAGGAGTTATGCATTTAATTCCCTAAATGCAGTCTTTAGAGTGTACCTTAGGAAATACATTTTTCCTAAGTTTTGTGTAATATATTTGCTAGAAAGCTGTCATTGCAATGATTAGTTTGTTTTAGTTTTTATCACTGCAGAATATGCTTTGTGCATCTGTGCCCAAAGTTCATAAGCACAGCAGCACCTTATACACTGGTTATATTAAACACAATAATATTCTGACACACAGCACTCAACAGAAAGGGAAGTCATTAACCTTGCAGTGATACTTGGAAAAAGATAATACTTCTTGGTCTAACATTTGATAGTGTAAAAACATTTCTGATTCTATTTTTAGAAGACGGTTAGTGCTGAATAACTTATTTATATAGTGATTTGCACACTGAGGCTTTCTCTCAGCCGTGTATTTTAGAGTAAAATCTACCATCAGAAAAACTCTGAAAGGTTCATAATTGTACCTATCTGAAAGCATATGAACTGAGACACAGAAAGGTTATGACATGCCCAAGATTATGCAAGTCAGTCTGAAGAGCAGGAACAGAACTCAACTAGTAGCACAGTCAGCCCTGTCTCTCATTTTCTTCCCTGCTGTGTCCCAGCTGTCCAAATATTTTAGCTAAATTGGCTCCTGGAAGAAACCCAGGGAGCTCAAACTGAATATAGGTTCTGGTGGATATAGAGAGGCAACCAGTGTGAGGAGCAAGCTGAAATTATGGCTTTATTTTCAGCAGAGGACAGTCACCTGCTGAATCTTGAGAAAATGTCTTTATTTTTCCTTGCTTCTTTAGCAAGCAAAACAAAGCATCCAGAGGAATATTCTCCTCAGCTCTCTGTGGACTGATGGAGTTTTGTTTGCTGTTTGTCTGATAAATCTATGGCTGGAGCAGCACAAAAATGACCCCAAAATAAGCAAAAATGCAAAATCTCTCAGCTTTGTGTTACACCCCCTCTTCTCCCTCTGCTTTGTGTTACACTCCCTCTTCTCAGAAGATAGAGCTCTTTAGTCATGCTGGCAGTAAGGCCTGGGAAAATGCATGTTCCACTGGATTTTCCAAACAGGAAAGCTGTTATCATCATCTCCAGGAACAGCCATGGATCCCAGAACTCCTGCTTCTGGTAGGTGCCCTGGGAAACAAAGGGTCTGAAAAGTTTTCTCTTCTGCAGGGGCAGTTGTTCTTTGCTTGTCTCTAAGTCTGCCTTCCCCCAGCTTTCTATCCTTGAGAGAAAGAAACTGAGTTTGTTTCTCCCAGTTTTGTCTGGGATCTCTGCAGCTGGAGACTTGCACATGTTAGTATCCACTAGTGCAGATTCTGAGCATTTGCTTTTTCCAAAAAAAGCCTTACCTATGCTTACCATGGTTATCAGGAATTTTGCAGCAAGCTTCTCAGGGACTTACAATGGACCTACACCTGATTTCCAGCCCCAAGAGACATGAGGCAGGATGCACCCAGCAGTCTTTGCTTCCAGAGGTCTCTAATACATCCTTGCAGGAGTCTGCAGTTTGTCTCCAAGTAAAATAAAAACTGAGGAGGAAAAGGAGGATGGGGTGTGGTCCTCTGGTGAGATACAGAGAGGACACACTTTGATATGTGCCTGGACTCAGCAAGTTCCTATGCACTGCAGTTTAGGAGTAAAAATAATGAATAATCTAAGGGAAAAAATACAGAGAAAAATCTATAGAGTGAATTTATTGGGTGAAAAATTTATGACTTAAGAAGTGGGTATGAATTTTGAACACTGGAGAGTAGCTTTTCATACTTTTCTGTATCTACAAGGCCACCTTATTGCATGTTATTATTTTCTCTTGAAAAGATAAGATTAAATTAGTAGTCCTTTCTAGTGGAAGAGAAAATTATTCTTAGGCCTGAAATCAGACTTCATTTGATAATTTTGTAATTTAGATAATTTGATAAAATTCTGAATGCTGAAACTGGCAAAAAAAAAGGAGTATTACATTGATGATGAATTAGCAGTAATTTAGTCTTCTCCAAAGGTAATAGATTGTAATGAAAATGAAGTAGTACGAACTGCCATGGTAGGGTTAAAATAGCATTAATAAATATTCAATAGAATAAGTAGAGATATTATAACTTGACTGAAACAGCAAGGACAATATAAGAGGTAGAGAAAGTCAAAATGCTGATAATATATCAGAGGTCTATAAATTGTTCTACTCAATACATAGATTGATTTGCTAAATAAAATACTACTATTACATCATTCCTGCTTCATCTTTGATATCTCATCTTCCTTCTTAGAAATTATTTGCTACCTTGGGCTAAGATTTTTAGCGTCATTGGTAAATGTAACTTGCCATTGAATAGACTGAGGAGGTCTAGTAACGAGTTTCTTAAGAAATGTTTTCCTCTTTTTGGTGAAAAAAAAATCAAAATATTTTTTGTGGAGGGCCATGAGCTTTAAATACAATTTTGATGACTACAAAATTATTGTTTTAAGGCTCCTGTCATGTTGGAAAATAGTTATGCACGAGGTAAGCAATGATCTGATAAAGACTGGTGATGTTCAGGTAATGACAATGTTAAGCAGCTGCACCATCCTGTCAAATGGAGTCGTACAACTGCAATTATTCTTGGAATCACGTTGGGATATGCATTCATTGCAGGTTGTTATATGGGTTTGACATCCACACAAGGTCTGTATGGGTGCCCTTCGAGTGCTACTGAAAACAAACCAGAATGTAATAAACTGTGGACAGCAGAATTAAATCTTCAGAGAGGAGGAGAAGGAGGTTCATCATAATTTCTGTTCATTTAACTGGCAGCTAGGACAAAGAAAACAGATTGGAGGCTCCAAGAAGCCATAACTACATGAGGGAATGTAGCTGCAGCTGGAAATTCAGGGGGAAGCTTTCTTGTTTTTCCCATCTTTGTGGGGCAGGAGGTAATTGTGGTTGGTTTTGTTGCTTTGGTTTTGTTTCTTTTCTATTTATCAACTGGAAAAAAATCCAGCAGTTTTGTTTCCCATTTCAAGGCAGAATGAGTAACTTAAACAATCTGACTAAATTCCATTTTCTACTTAACAGAAAAACCCAATCATTGAGGTTATGGTCTTCCTCAAAACAAATTAATTTACTGTTGTTTTATTACACTCCCACTGAAACTGTAAAAGGTAAGTCTTGCATCTTGCATAGATTTAATGGGCAAATCAAACCAGGCTGTACAGGTTGTCACATTAAGTTATAGTCTGGATTAACATTCCCTTGCATAATTGGACATTTGTATATTTGACATTTTTAAGGCTGAGTTTTCATAGGAGTCTACACATTTTTGGCATCTGAGTGGGAGGTGAGGTTTCACAAGGGACCTGGAATATACTCACTGAAATGAACTCAGTAAAGGATTGAAATCACAGGTTTTATTTGAGGGTGGTGAGGCAATTTTAACAATAGAGATAACAAAAGAAATACATGTGGTTTCCTAGCACAGAACCTTATTAATAATAACAAATAATACATTATTATACTGCTTTGTGCCTGTATAAAAATAGATATGCCTAGTTTTTCAGACACATGGGGCTTGAAACACCAAGAAAACATCCTCAATATGAATTAAATATAGGAAATTAATATTATATATTTAGGTAAATATCACATTTTAGAATATTTGCAGAAAGTTTTATCAAGTATTGAAGCTAAAGGAAAAGGCACTAGCTAAGAATAGACCTTGTGTTTTATGACCAAGTGTGCAATTAATGCAGTTCACTCCTCCTTTGCCATAGGGCTCAAAGTACTTTACGTTTCTAGTGGAAAGTACCATGACCTGATGATAACAGTAATTTGGTAGAACTGGTCATAGTGACCATTTAGTAGCAATGCAAGCAGACTTTGCAGTCACAAACCATTTATGAAGAGTGTAATGATTTCGGAGCTGTCAGCCTGAGTGGAGTGTGGCTGAGGGAGGAGGTGACGAGCTGTCATTTGGCTGTTCAGGGTTTGCTATTGGCACATCATTATGTGCTGCCAGTCACCTAACCCTCATGTCATTGTTCTGCTCACTAAATTATTGAGGTAAGAAGGTTTGCAACTAGTGCAAGATGAGGATTTCTAATGCCAAAGGGACAGTGTGTCTGGTGTGGTAGTATGGGTATTTTACTTAACAGCAGGCTTTTTTATTAAAACCTTGTGCAAGCACTAATCCATTTACTCAAATGCTTTCAAAATAACAAGAAATAAAGGTCATAAATGAATCAAATTTCCATGGGGCGAACAAGCATTTTTTTCAGTGTTCTGCTCTTCATAAAGCTTGCTAATCCAGATTTTGTAATTTATTTGTCTCCTGTCACTGATAAATTGTTTATGACTCAAATTTCAGAAGGGCTGTGCAAACCAGCTCCTATTGACTCGGGAAGCTGCATACACCCAGCTCCCCTGAGCCTCCCCCATACCTAACTCTGTCTATAAAATGAAGGCAATAATTCCTAACTTTCCAGAGGCTGACGTAATGAATAAGCTATTAATATTATATGCAGATATGAGAATGCATAAAACTGCCTAGATACCAGATTTTGCTAAGGAAAGGAAAAAAAAAAATCTTCAATCTGGTATCTCTTCAAATGCACCTTCTTGGTTTAGCAGATAAGTCACTGTACAAAGGACTTCAGAGAACCAGTAGAATAATTGAGGTGCAGAAGTTAAGTACTTTGGTTTTGATATGCTGAAAGGGCTCCAAATAGTGATAGTAATGCTTTTGCTTGTCTCTTTTACTCTCTGTGCACATTGTCAAAAGCTGAAGATCATTGTTTTCCTATGACAGAGAATTGGATAAAGCCGAGCCAAATACAGCTTCTATACAGAATATTTTTCATGGTCTTTACTGTGTCTCTGGCTTTTAGTCCATGCTGTGCTTACAGAAGGGTTTCTCAGACTATTTCACATGCAGATGAATAATTTTCCTCTATTTCTCTCTAATTCATTGCTCAAGTCATTCCCCAAGCACTGTCCAGAGCTAGCAATGTCTATAGTAAAACACATCTCCCAGAGATGAACAGATTAAACTCAAAAGTAAAAATTAGTTCAATGATTTAACATGGTGTTATTAAGCATTTATTGCATTTTCTACATTATTATTATTATTATTATTATTATTATTATTATTACGATAGTGGATATTAATTCATCACAGAAAGCTGAATCATTCACCTTGAAAAGTGCTGGAGATTTCTGTGAAGGTCTTGTGTTGTTTTGGTAGAGCTAAATCCAGGAACAAAGATACACAGAGAATCCCAGAATCACAGCAGAGTTTGGGTTGGAAGGAACCTTAAAAATCCTCTTGTTCTAACCTCTTTCCCTGGGCAGGGACACTTGCTGGACTGAGTTGCTCAGAGCTATTCAACCTGGCCTGGACATGTACCTAGGTTTTCACTGTCCTAAATTCACATTGGATATAGACTTCCATATGGATTTTTTTTTCCATGTGAACTGGCATGTTGAGCTGTTGATGAATTCTTAAATATAACAGACCAAAATTTTGCCTCCTTACCAATAGCTCAACTACTTTATGTAGGGAAGAAGAGACTAGATATGGAGCTCAGTAACTACATAACTCCTGAATTTCAGTTTCCCATTTTGTAAGACAGCAAACTTACCTCTTGGTGCTGTTGTTTGAAAAAATTACTTGCATAATTTGCTTACTCATATGAGGGTGATATATAAGTAAGCCTAAGTCTGTATGTTTCCTTGGTCTGATTTTGATAAGATGAGCAGTTCTGGCAAGTTTTGTCATGAGCAAGAGAACAAGGAGCTCACAGAGGAGTCCAATCTCCTGCCCTCTTTGTTGCTTCTGTGATTTATCCCCTCCTGAGATCCATGGGATACAACAGCAGACACTGCTGATGGTGCACTGTCTTAGGGACCGAACACTTCACCTCACCTAGGAACAAACCCTGTGACCACGCCTGCCAACATTTTCCTGTTGAAAATCAATCAACTGTTTCCTAAGCTTCACACCAAAAACTATTACAGCTGGAATGATGGACGACTTCTCTTTACACAGACAATTAAATATTTTATCCCAAGACAAACCTTTGTGTCATGTTTCTTCTACAATTCAAGGTGTTTTTGTGACCTTTATACATCTTGATACACCCCAGCCCTGCTTCTGCAGCTGAAATAAACTGGAAGAAAGCTCAGCTCTCTGTCTCAGTATCAGCGTGCCATTGTGAGCACTGTCTCTGGAATCTGCCTCTTTGGCAGTTTATCAGAACTCAAGTCTAGTGATCTGCAGATTAAAAAAAAAAAAAAAATAGAAAATCAAATTCTAAATATTAAAAAGGAGGCAGACACATCTGCTTTTTCTTCAGTTTTTTTTCCTGCTCAAGTCTTGACTGTTATAAAAAAGGCCAGAGCCGACATTCATGTAAATACAAAGGGCCTCCTTTTGGATTATTTCTTTTGAATGTCTTTTCAAAACTTACTTGTTTCAACAAGACAGGATAACAAAAACTATTCTAGTTTATCTACACAAGATGATGTTAATTGACTTGTTTTCCCAGCAGCTTTGTATTCTTTTTTCTGTGGCTGAATGTTTTTATTCTCCTGTTTTCCCACATTAGCATGATATTTTTATATATATTGTATTATTTGTGCAGGTCAGAATGTCTCTGTCTTAAAAAGCACTAGATAGGACATGCTCCCACTTTCCCTTGGATTGGATTAGTGAATGCTACATGTCAATAACTAATGAATGATCAAGTTACCCCATTACTTCTAAGAATTTTCAATATTTTGTTTATATTTTTTACTCTGAGTTTATAGCATGCATTGCAAGAACTTCAGTCGTCAAAAAGGTTTAAACATCAGAGGAAAAAAAACAACAGCATCACAGCAAAGTTTACAGTAAATATTTGTAACAAAGGCACTTTAGAAGAAATACATCAAGAGGAGATAATACCATGTAAGTCTTGGGACCCAATGAGCTCTAATTCAAACTGTTAAACTGTCAACTGCTTTGTGGCCTGAAGTTTGTATGCATGAAATGTTTTAAGTCTATTGGAAAAGGTCACAGTCCTTAAAAAGAAAACACAAATGAAACATCAGATTTATCTCCTTCTTGAAAAATAAAAGCATGATAAAGGAGGGTTTCTTCTGTCCTTGGAGCTTTGGAGCAACTCTAAGGATACAGCACATTTAGAGTAATAAGAAATAAGATAAGATTTTTATACAGTCAGATCACCTCTTGCCTTTGACAATGGTCCCTGAAAAGCTACTTCAGCTTCCTCTGAGTCAGTGGAAAACCTTCTAGTGATTTCAAGAGAATTGGATGAGCTTTTAAATGCAGTTATCCAGCTGCACAATTAACAGCCAGAAAAGCACATTCTATAAATTATTTCGCTATTTAGGGATACATTTAGCATGTCCTAGCAATATCAATTAACAGGGAGAAGAATGACTCATCCAAGCCTTCTCCAAATCCATTAAGTCAATATCTGACTCACTTTTTGTGGTATGAAAAATGGTCTCTTCACTAAATTCACTCTCGATTTTTATCAGATCATCCCAACTGTATTAAACTGAACTGCAATCAAGGCAAAAATATTGTGGCCAGAAAGTGCCAAGTTACAGTAGGAAAATAACAGGGGTTTATCTGCCACGCTGATAAGTTTTGCCATTTGGCTGAAGATGCCTGGGCCCTAAGTGGTATGGGAGTTTTAAAAGTAAAAAAGTAATTTTTTAATATGGATATGAAGAATCAGCTACTCCCTTCCTTGTGGAAGCAATCTTTGCAGATCTGAAAACAGATATATTTTTTCTTTTTTTTTTTCTTTTCCTTTTTTTTTTTTTTTCTCGCAACCCCCTGTTAACTAAGGAAATCCTTTCAGGCATTATTTGTTAGTAATATCCTTCCTGGTTTCCTTTGAATAAATTTTAATGCGTGTACTTTTTGTCACCCTCTGGAGTCCAAAAGCCTACAACGCTTCTATCTACTCCAATTCTACTTTGTGCTCTGAGATCCTATCAGTGCAAACTAAAGGGATATTAATAAAAATGTACACATCTGATAGCCTGTGCTCTTTTTTATTGTCCCTAGTTTGTCTTTTCCCGAGCAGCCTTAGACTGCTGATGATTAATTGCAACCATAAATCCTTACCTTCCCTCCTAGAAAGCAGACAGCTGACACCTTGTACTCAATACCATATTTTTTTTCAGCCAAACATAATTTTGTTTCTATTTCCATTATCTTTCCTTTTTTTTTTTTTTTTTTTCAGAGCTCTTCTCCAGTTTGCCAAAATCATCTGAAATTCCAACCCCAATCCCAAAAATGTGCAACACCTGTGATGGTGTGTGCTCTTCCACAGAAGAGCTGGTAACTTGAGATAAGGTTCATTCCACCTTGGTATGGAAAGCAGCATCCTCTCAAAATGCCACAGAATGGCCTGCAATTGGGGCCATGGTTTGTATAACATGAAGATGAGGAAATTCATTCTTTGCCTTCAGGCAGTGCAATTTGCAGCCTGTCTGTCTAGCAGCCACAGAATTATTCTCAGTCTGGCCATTAGCTGAACTGTAATAACGTGTGGTTCTGTAGGCACTTCATTTCTGTCAGAAGCAGAACAGGTATGTGTAGAGCATTATGGATTTTTATGTGTTTTAATATATTTATACAACTGTATTAATACACAGATTGGTCTCCTGCCATGCATCTGATGCTCCCAGTCCTCTCCAGCTCATTAAAACTCCATAGAAGCCCTCAGCAAAGCATTTTCCTGGGAGCCAGAATGAAGGTGGCACACAGTCTGGCTACCACTTTATTATTTGGCAAGCAGAGAAATATGAATGTGAGCCACAAATTGGTCTGCTAACATTTCTATGAAAATAACCTCCAACTGCTCTGAAACAGATTCTGTTTGTAAACAGGACTTGCTACTATCGGGATGCAGATTATTTCTAATGCATCCACTCTCTCCCATTTTATCTGAGCTGCATTTCCTTGGTAAAGAACTGTGAGTGCTGAAACCCACTACTTGCTTTGGCAATATTTAAATGCCAGACTTTCTGTGTGTGATATGTTTTTCCTTATCTAATACAAATTATTAGTACAGAAAATTCACTACTGCACCAGATATCTTGGCCTTTAGATTTATGATAGTTATGGAGGAATGCATCAAAACAAAATGAACTAATCAACAAAATGAACAAATGAATAAAATTAATTATTTCACTACCTTTAACGTATATGTTCTATATTCAGAGAAATGACCATTAACTCCTGAGCCCTCAATATAAGTCATGTTATAATCATACTGTCTTTTTTGCCTTGCCAGGATTAAATTTTAATGTTACAGTTTTGAATCAAAAGGATTTAAAGAAAACTTTAAAGCTTAAATTGAGAGTACTCTCAGAACTTGAAGGGTTTGCTTCATTTCTGTTTTAATAATAAAATAAAAAAAACTAAAATGTTTCCATTTCAGAAAATAAAGGGCAGAAGAAATGGTCCCTTTTCCTTAATCATCCTTGGTTACTAAGTGGTGCTTTAAAGATTTCTGGAAAATAATAGCTTCCTTTTCTTTTTCCTTTTTTCTATTTTTCAAAAATATTGTAATTATTAAAGGTAAGGACATAAAAACTTCTCGGGAAAATGTCTCCAGCAAAGAGACATTAATGTAAAGATGTTTAAAACCAGATGGAAGAGAAATCTGGTGCTATGCTTAAGGAAGGAGTTTCTTGAAAGAAAGTAGAATTGGACTTCTGTGATTAATGTTTGTTCTGCCCCCTTGTGGTTATGAAGTCCAGTAGGGCTTAGGTAGGACTGTCTGGGTTTAAATATTTGTGGCTAATTAAAAATAAACTTTCAAGTGATGCACTCTTCCCAGGACATGTACAGACCAAGAACCCAAGGTAAAATAGATAAGACTACTCTAAAATGAACAATGGAAAGGTTAACATTTAATATTTAAAGTATTTTCCAAAAGAGTGCGTTTCTACGTTGTGAAAAGAAACTCAGAAACTTTAAATATTAAAAATAATTTATATAGAAAGTAATAAAGGATAATTTCAATTTTAAGCACGGATTTTCATTGTGTTTTTACTGATATAACTCAGTATCAGGGATGCTTTTCTTTCCCAAAAGTTAAAAATAATTATTGTTGCAGTTTAATTCACCTGAAGTCAAATTTCATAATGTGATCCAGTCATGTTTGTAAGACTGCACTTCTATATGGCAAGTATTCATTTGTTTTGACAGATTCTGGAATTACTTGGCCTAATTTTCAGAAGGTCTTTGAGTTAGTTACAGATTAATTCTTAGATAGCAGGTCAGATTTTTAAATCAAAGATCATACAGTACACAAATTCACCAACTCTACTATACATAATGACTTATTGTCATTTAACAAATAAGGATCAATTTTGATGACAAGTTGGTTTTAATGACAAATTTTCTTAGCCTTTTCTGGATTTTGCTGCACAGAGAAGATAAGGTGATATTACTATTTCATTTATCTTCAAATTTTCACTAGAAAATATGTTAAAGTTATTTTCTTTAATTGGGTACTAATTTTTCAATTCCAGTTTACAGAAACTATCATTAAATAGTTTCCTTCAAATTTTACTGAAGGAGATAAAGTATACATTTCTATTAGTCTTCAAGATTTCCCAAGAAACTCTGCTCAATTGCCCCAGAATCCAAGTTTTGTTTCAATACAGCTTCAAAATAACCAAGTTTGGTTTTTTTTTCTATGGTTCTATGTAAAAGGAATTTCAGTATACACAAAAAGTTAAGCCAAGCCTGTTTCATCTATATCCACACATCCATAGTGAATACAGTATTAAAATATGCATAACTGATTTATTTTTTCTCATGAGACATACATGTCTCTGTGCATCTTCAAATCAGATCTTGATCTGTAGAACTATAAAAGGTACTGGAGCAACAGGACATTGTAAAAAACACAGGATGGACATCACAGCATAGTCTGTAACCTGACTAAGCTCAAACACAACACGAAGTCTCTGCAAGCCATAATGTTTACAGCTGGGTTCTCAAGACAAACTTAGCTTTAGGATCAAACTCTTTGTCTCTTGTGTACCCTTCAATTCAAGTTATGAACATATTGGCTCAATACTCTCAAATACAGTTTGTTTGGAGAAAACAGTTTCAAATATAATCAAAAAGAAAAGAAAAGTAGGCAGTCTGACTAAAGGAGAGCTTTCTGTTAGTGTCATAGCTATAAGAAAAGTTACTGTGTGATCTAGAAAGTCATAGGACTGAATAGTCGAAGTCTTGCTCAGAATGGATTAGGAAGTGAGATACTGAGCTTTTATCATAGAATATTCCCCTGATCTTGCTTATGGAATAGGCCTGTGCAAAGTCCTTACTCCAGAAATGGCTTCATGTGGAGATAGCACCTCTAAAAATATTGATTTTCAAGAAGGGCCACTGAAATAATCCATGAAGGCACCTTATGATACTGTGAGGCATTTGGGGACACTTGGAAATGTGTCTTTCTATCCTCTTCTAACGATTTTTAATAAGCTATCTAATATTAGTGTGCTTTTATAAAGATAGGGAGTGGGCCAGCAGGATAGACACAACTTGAAGAGTCACAAGTTCACTGTTAATAGCTTTTATTAGCCCAAATGCTAACACGATTTTTTGCATAACATCAAAGGAAGTCTGCTACTAATGGAAATAGCACTCATTTTGGCACCAAAGTACTCTGTGGGAGGTTATAAAGTACATGCAGAAACAGCAGAAAATGTTAGACTGCCCAGATAGAAAGTTAATTGTTTAGGAAATGAAGAAATGAGTTCTCAACAGTTCTGTATCTCATGGAAACTCTGATTTCGTGTCACAGTATAACAGAATGTTTAAGGTTGGAGAGGACCACTGGAGGCCATCTAGTCCAACCTTCCTGCCCAAGGAGGTTCCCTAGAGCACAGGGCTCAAGACTATGCAGATATATCCATCATCTGCACCTCACATAGCTCATGCCTGTAAAAATAGTGTTCCTAGGAATAACTGCAGATAAAACACATTGTTGGGTGACTGACATGAGGAGGTTGGGGACTTGTTCAAATAAGTGGGGTCTAGAAAAGTTTGTGTAACACAATTACATTTATAATAAGATGATTTGTGTATCAGGGGTATGCATGTTAAAGATGCTACTTTCTCATCTTTCTCACAGAAAGTGAGTTGATATCATGATGTTTCATAGCCACTGCAACTATTAGGCTTCTGTGAGGGTTATGAATCAGCTGTATGCTTTCTTTTCTACCCACTCATCTGCCACCATAGAGACAATGGTGCCAGGTTTTTAGAGAGCCTGTAGTTATTTGTACAGCTTTGTATTCATCTAATCTAATGCATTTCTAATGAACTCTTCACTGAAAAATTGGTACTTTCTTGAATATGAAAAGAATAAGTCCTTGGAATCCCCGCCTGCTTTTCAGACTAAACTGAGACCATGTGCATTATACATTTGTATTAATGAATATTTAAGTGTATTTGTTCTTGTATTGATTTTGTATGATGCCTTTGGGTGTTCCCTAGCAGGACTCCCTATGTAAACCTAAGTGAACGATTTACAGGGGGGCAGGGCTGGAGAAATCCATAAATGTGTATTTTAAAAAGTAAAGGGTCTAGTCAGTGTGTCAACATTTCATTTCCTTGCTGTGCTTTCATTCTGTTTCAAAATCTAAATGCTAACCAAATACTAGAGTTTTCTTTTGCATATTCTTGGACAGTCTGATCTACTCATAAAGATATTTAATGTTCTACACTGCATAAAATGCTCATTTTTCTTACTATTTTAAATCCTATTTTCCCAGGCTATGCAATAGTTTTGCCTTTTTTTTTAGTTATTCATTCATCTCTTATTTTTATTTCATATTTATCTTGTAAGAAGTTTTAACAACTCCCTGTATAATAGCAAGTACAATAGACTCTCAATTTTCCTGGCTAGAATGAGAGACTGAGAAGCAGCTTCTTCCACTACAGTACTGAGCAGCTAGCTTTGTGTTATGCTTTCACTTGAACTATTATCTTATATGCATATCTTTGTCATTGCTTAAAATTATCCAATATATCCCTATTTGTGAAAAATATTGTTCAAACATACAATATTACAATATAGGTGTGAGATCACAGGATATTCTGGGTCCTGTATGTTGTCAATACTGGCAGTGAACTGATATATGATCATTTCATTTCCTTTGGTTAACAGAGCCTCCATTGATGTGATGGGTGGACTCAGCAAAGCATTTTAACAGATGGTAAAAGGGAGGTTTGTACTCTGGTGTCCCTGTATGTGATAAGTGCTCAGCTCTGTCTCAGCATCACAGTAACAGATGGTCTAGAAACATCTGGCAAGAAAGAATCAGTGAAACAAAAAATCATTGCAATTTATATAGCACCTTCTTGGTTAGTAGGACCACAAGTACACAGTAAGTGTGGCCAGCAGGACCAGGGCAGTGATGCCTCCCTGTACTCAGCACTGGTGAGATCACAGCTCAAAAGCTGGGTCCAGTTCTGGGGTCCTCACTGCCAGAAGGACATTGAGGGGCTGGAGCATGTCCAGGGAAGGGCAATGGAGCTGGGGAAGGGTCTAGAGCATAAGCCTGACGAGGAGCAGCTGAGGGAGCTGGGAGGGGGCTCAGGCTGGAGAAAAGCAGGCTCAGGGGGAACATTATCACTCTGTAAAACTCCCTGACAGGAGGGTAGTGCCAGATGGGAGCCCAGCCTCTTCTCCCAGACAGAGAGCAACAAGACAAGAGGGAATGGCCTCCAGGGCACCAGGAGAAGTTCAGGTTGGGCATCAGGAAGAATTTTCTTCATGAACAAGCATTTAGGCATTGGAGCAGACTGACCAGGGAGGTGGTGAAATCACCATCCCTGGAAGTATTCAAGGAATGACTGGGCATGGCACTCAGTGCTCTGGTCTGGCTGACAAGGTGGTGATCTGTCAAAGGTTGGACTTGATCATCTCAGAGGTCTTTTCCAACTAATCAGTCCAGTGATTTTTAACAGACGTATTTGAGCACACCATGCAAAGCCTTTGCAGAGCAAATTCAGGTGAGACTCAAAGGGGATATCTCCTCCAGCTCCACTGCTTGATAACAAAATTGATGGAAATTATTTTTAGATGTTTGAGCTGTCAGGGGTGTCACCAGCTACAATATACACAATCTCTTCTCAAGAAGCAAATCTGAAAATCTGAATTCAACATTCTCTGCAGAGTTGTTCTGCGCTACCTTACTTGTTGCAAAGATAACAGCTTACTTTTTCTTCTTGGTATGAAAGATGATAGGCTTCACTGCTGAAGGATAATACAGATATTTGGAAAAACATAGGATTGTTCATTATTGCATCTTGCCTAAACTAAAATTACTGAGATAGTTTTTCAATTACATGTTCAAAAGAAAAACAAAGAGAATCAGAATCATTCTAAATACTGAGGAAATCTGTTGAACCCCTTTTCCTAGAATAATCTGTTGGCAAACATCACATGAGCTTTTCTACAAGGAATAGAAAATGATCCAGTACAAGTCACATGAGTCTGAGCACTAATAACCAAAAACTGTCTTCATTCCCAAATTACTTCAAACCTTCCTTATCCTTGAAATTTGTGTTTCCTAACTATAGTTTTGACAAGCAGAATTTGATATTACAGTATATTTTGTTGAAAGCCTGTCACTTCTACTGAATCTCTTGGGCCTGGTAGTGTATTTGTGTCTAACAGTCAATGATGCAACTATAGTGAAGTTCTAATTTTCTTAGGTAGCCATGAGAACCACATTCCTTGTTTAAAATCAATTTTTTTTCCTGAGCTGTGTTTGGAATGAGCTATCTTTGGGGTTCCACTTCACATGATGCTGCCTTTAGAAGGTTAATCAAGAGTCACAGCTTATGCCTTACACCCACCACCTCTCCTCAGGCTCAGCTGTGATCCCTGAACACCCAGTCAGCTCCCAGATTGTGGTGATTTCCAACTATGAGGCTAAACACAGCAGCTAAAGCATCTGGTGGATATTTTAACCCCACATATAGCTAAGACAAAAATTTTCCTTATCTCCTTAGATGCTCATTATCTCCACCATTTACTTAATGAAATTTCATTACAAAATTTGAGTCATTCCTTTCTTATTTCTTTTCTTTTCTTGTTTCCCTCCTGTTAGACCGAAAACTGCTCTTACTCAGATCATTAATATATTATAATTTACCATAGCAAAACTGCCTCCCAATGTTTCAGCTGTAAAAAAGGCTCCCAAGAAAATCTGGGAAGAATGCTTCTTAGGTACTTCGTGCAGCACTTAATCCAGTGGGCACAGATTGTCATCAGCTGATATTAGTGAATGACTTGGTACATAAAAACTGACTGAGTGTGTAACATTTGTAGAGTCAGAGCCTCTACATCTGAAAGGCTCCTGCAGATGTAGGGTTGTGAAACTCCACTCATGAGCTTCCTGAAATGTTGAAAGATGTTCACCTTTTACAATGTATTTTAAACTCCATTAAAAATCATGTGTTGTGATCAATAGCCTAGGAAGTACTCCTGCTTTGGCAGGGAGACTAGGAAAATAATCTAATAGGCTTTCTTCCTCAGCAATTTCTGTGATTCTGTTAACTGTGATAATGTGGTAATTATATAATTTTAAATTTATTAAACCTGTAAACATTCTCATCTCAAAGTACTCGCGTACTCTCTGACAAATTAAACAGTCTACTGATAATAGAAAATGAACTCATTACTTAAGTAATGAGTTTAATAATTTTATCAGCATTTCTTGAAATCAGGTGAAAATTAACAACAAAATTTCAAATTTTGAAAAGAAGAAGCCTTTTTTTCTGTTTATGAAGATTTAGAAAGTTTTTCTTTAGCAGAGGTATTGATGCCTTAAAAAAAAAAAAAAAAAAAAGATTAGTTTTTAGTTAGATGCCAGCACAGTACCTCAAAATTGAACACAGTATGTCATAATCTACAATTTAGCAGATCATTTCCCTAAGAATCACAAATAGGTAGAAAGCAAAGTTCCTTCCTAGAGAGAGAACTGTAAGTGAAATCTATCTGGGATGGATTTAGATAGACATTATTACCCAGAAAATTCTATCTTTAGGCCCTTAGAAAGAAATATCTGCTCATATCTTCCCAATGCCTTCTCAGTGTTGAAAGAGACAGAGAATAAATGGGGTGCTTTAAGAAGCCCATACCATTTTCTTTACCATTTATGCTCCCTTCAAGACACCTTTAATTTAGGCTAAAAATGATGAGAGTTGAAATCATATGGTTTCAACTGGTTCAGCTGTTTCTTGCAGCTGACTGCATTTTAGATATTAGTTTATAACTTGCATTCTAGTTTTCTTGTATATTTATTGTTCATCTTCTCTTGATACTTATATTGATTAAAGGTGATTTTACCTTTTAAAAGTATCTAAATTTGTACCTTTTTGAATAAATATATTAAATATTTCTCAATCTTTCCAATTTACAAGATTTATCCTCAAGAGTTAATTTATTATTTTATTTTACAATGCAATTTTAAGGAAATTTATATTCACTCTAACTTTGTGTAGAGTATCATACTTCTTGATATTGAATATCATACATCTGACTACTTTAAAACTTCAAAGGCTTCACAATGACTGTCAGTATAGAACATTTTAAATACAGAATCACAGAATGGCGAGGCAGGAAGGCAGCTGTTCAGAGCAGGGAGCCAGAGCAGGTTGCCTAGGATTGTGTCCAGTCAGGTTTTGAATACATAGGGATGGAGCGTCAAGAATTATTTTGAGGACCTAGCTGCTCCCATCAGATCATTTCTTCAGCCAAAATCCCTCTGAATTCCAACACAACCTTTTGTTGTACCTACCACCCTTTCCAGTTTTATATAAATCTGCAGAATACAGACTTTCCCATTAACAAAGTTTAACAAAGGTGTTAAACAGGATTGAGCCCCTTGGGTACATTACTAGGGACCACCTTCCAGCTTCTCTTTGTACTGCTTATCACAGGCAATTTTCAATCCACCTTGCTGTCCACTTCTCTAGCCCATGCTTCATCAGCTTGCCTGTGAGGGTATTATGGAAGACAATATCAAAAACCTTACCAAGGTGAAGATAAATAACATTCACTTCTCCCCCTTCATGCACCAAACCAGTCATCTCATTATAGAAACCCATCAGGTTTTTCATGCATGATCTTCCCTTCATAAATCCAATCTGACTACTCCCAGTCACCTTTTTGTCCTTTGTGTGTTTACAAATGGTTACCAGGATTATTTGCTACATCCCCTTCCTGAGGACTGAGGTGAGGTTGATTTGCCTGCAGTTCCCTGGCCCTGCCCTTGAGGATGGAGGTGATATTTTCTTTCTTCTGGTCTTCATCAACTTCCCTGGATTGCCATAGTCTTCCACAGATAACTGTGAGTGGCCTCGGTGTCATTGCCCTCAGCATTTGTGCATGAATCCCAATGGATTCGAGAGACTTGGATAAGTTCAGTCCTAAATGGTCCCTAATTTCATTCTCCTCCACAGATAGCAAGCAATCCTTGCTCCAAAATTTCCTGTGAGTCTCAGAGCCTGGGATTAATGAAGAAATTATTGAGTGGCACAGCCTTCTTCATATTCTTTTTCATCAGGAGACTGCCCCATTCAGCTGAGTCCTTTTCTTGCCACTGTGCCTATGGATTAAGGCGAGACATAACAACACAGTAGCCAAGGGCTAATTTGAGCCATGCACACACCTAGCCCCAGTTCTGGTGAAGGTCTGACTCAAGTCATGTTTGGGACACACTGACAGCTGTGGACAGGATGCAGGTATGACCATGAGCCCATTTCCTCACTCCAGAAACAGTGGAGAGCCCAGGGCACACTCAGCTATCCTGCATGGGATACACAGCAGGATCTACCCTGGAGCAGGGACACTTCAAAAGGCTGCTGCTCAAAGGTTGCTGAAGGTTTAGAGATTCCTTATCTAATCAGACACCCAGTAAGTGAATTCACTGAACTTTGAAATCTTAGATAAGTGATAAAAGTGTGCACATATCGTGCATGTTTTAGGCATAAGCCATTGATCAAGTCTGGGAGTAAATCTGGATCCATCTGCAACTAGACTCTCTTCTGAGGAGATTAGAATGCAAGGAAGTCCTTTCTGAAACTTGTGACTCACAAGGAGGCCCTCCCTGACAGTTTTGTCTGACCTTGTCTTCTCTGCAGCAAATAAAGTGTACCTTGTCATAAGAACTTGTTAAAGCCCTGTCACATTTACCATCAACTTTGATTAATTACTGTTTTATATCAATAAACATATTGCTGCTTGTCTCTTTTCAGTGAAGTGCATCACTCCATCCAAGACACTCCCACAGTCCCAAGCCAGCAGGATGCATGCTCTGTCAGGGCTGAGTTGAGACCTGTCCCCAAACACATCGGGTTGCAACTGGTTCCCTCTGTTAGGAGCACAAAGCATTTTAACAAACTTGCTTAAAGTATGGTTTGCTTGGATGTGGTGTAAAAAGCTACTTCAGGTGTTAGATCTTACACAAAACCTAAAAACAACCAGTAATTTACTTTTTCATACTTAGTTCAAGCTACCTTGGGTTCTAAGTCTTAGCCATGTCTGCTTGCCATTCCCCTTTTGTATGAGTGTGGTTGAACCTTATGAGGTGTTGAAGCATACCTAACTAATATTTGCAAAATGCAAATAATCTAATTAGGGAAATATCTACAAAACCACGTTATTGAAGGTAAGGGGAAAATACTTTCAAATTAATAGATTCTCAAGCTCTTAATTTTTTACTTCCACCCATACTAGTAAATAAAACTTTTCCATAATCCTTGTTATCACAGATCAAGGGAAGACTTACTTTCTACCTTTGCAAAATACCAGGAAGCTGCAATAATTGTCAACTTGAACTTGAAATTGTCTTGAATTAGCAATATGTCCACTGTGTTTTGGACCAAAATGCAGTCTTTATTATAAAAGTTATATTATTTTCTCATTAATTTTCCACTAGACAACTTTTCTTGTCCTGAAAGAAATTATATGTATGTAATAATTTCTTTTACTATTTACACATTTTGATTTAATCCTTTGATCATGCATGAAATTACTTTGTCCTCAATGTTAAAAAAGTGTGATACCCAAACCACCGTAAACCCCAAAGAAGATGACATTATTTTTTTTAATTTGAATTTAAGATTTTATTTTGATACTTACTTTCCATGTTTGTTGGTGAACTGTATCTTAATAGCATTTTCTGACTAGCTCTGGGATTTTTAAAAGTGCATTTTAATTGCTTTTAAGTTGTTTAACTATTCAGGCTATTTTAAGTATAACTGCTTTGTAAGCTTTTTTAATTCCTGTCTTCCGCCACTATTCATTTTGCTTCCTTTTAATATTTTGTGATTAAATAGAACATCCTTCTCGTGCCAAGCACAGTGAAAACAGCAGGACTCTCTCTATGCTGGTGTTTGCAGTACCTCATGTGACACATACATCCATTTTAGCTTGTTTCTTATCACATTACTTTTCTTTATTCCTCAAGATAGTTCTTTATCCTCCTGAACTGCATATATCTCTGCAGTACCAGATGACCTTGATAAAAGTCATATCTGGGCGGTCAAGTAGTAACTAAGAGAGATTTTGTATTGTTTCTTTGAAGGCTGTACATTCTGTCCAAAATTTCTCTGACAAATCCTAGGCATCACTTGCTCATATATAACTGTTCTGTTTGTCACCAAGGTACTTAATGAAACCATCCTGATAAACCTTGAACAATGTTGTTGTTAATTCTTTTTTGTTTTGTTTTGTTTTGTTTTGTTTTTTTTTTACTCAGCATTATCTTGCTTTCATTATATAATTCCAGACTTGGACATGTGTTGAGGTTCTTCTAGTGATTACTTCATATGAGGAAGGCTCACACCTTGTGCACTGGGGTTTCTGCTGTTCTATACTGGGTCCTGTTGATTTTAGTGTCTTTTGTAGATATCTTTCCTTTTTCAAATTGTTCTGTTTTTTTCCTCATGTCATGCTATGTTTCTTCAGGCTTTTGCTCTTGTTCTGAATTGGTGTAAGTACTTCTCTGTTGTTAGGTCTCTCCTCAGCCTATTTTCCTCCTTTGAGAATGCTCAAGGAACAGTTCATGTAAATAGCCTGTGGTGACAGGCACCTCTACCAATAAATTATCCCTAATGTCTCTTAAAGGGTTATCCACTACAAGAGACTACCTTCCTCCTTAATATTTTTGCAGCAATAATACTTCATTCTTGACTTCACATTTCCCTAAAATTATTTTTTCATTCCTTTGGCCTCATTCTATAAACTCCCCATCCTTTTCTCTGCTTGAAGCGTTTTGTGTTTTATATTTCACACTTTATGCTTTTTATATTAAAATGGTACCCTTGCACTTCAGTAATACCTTTTATGTGAAGACCTATATGCTTTATAATAACTAATGAGTTAAGCTCTGTTATGGAAATTGCACATGCCAGCCACTGCAAAAGGGTTTGTCTCCACATTTCTGCATAAACAAAAAGACAGATTCCTTTATGAAAGTACTTTTCATTAATAGCACTACAGCTCGAGACAGGTGATTCCAAAGGGGGACCCCATACAAAAAAAATCCCTGAGCAATATATCCCCACAATCTGATTTCTCCACTCCAAATGTAAAATTTTGTACCAATAATAACAGTAAGGTCCAGGGTCCCCTTGTTTTTTATCTGTTTGATTTTTTTCCTCTTTGGTTACTAAGCAGTTGCTAAGTGGTTGTCTCCTTATACAATATCACATTCCCTCGGGTCAGCTTCTCTAGTTAGTTATTCAGCATGTTGGAATACTGTTGTTACAGTTCATATACCACAATCTACGAGCTTTGCCTACTCTAGCTATTGATGTTTAAGCTGCTGGCTTTGTCTGCTCTGGCTATTATTAATCTTTAAGCTGCTAGCTCTAAGTTTCAATTAACTTTTTTCTACAACAGTTCTCAATATATTCTAAGTAATGCCTGTAATTTCTGTTTCAGTTAGAGAAACTGAGGCATTGGAGCAAGGCAACTCACTTCTTGGAGAAAAATACGAAGTCTCAGTCAAGCTTTAAGAAATGCAATTTTGTTCCCTGCTGGTTTTTTGGGGGGGGTTGATATCTCGGTATTCTTTACTGGTCTGCTTATCAAAAACACGCGTCTCCTAAAAATAAGGTTTGAATGTAATTATTATTTTCTCTTCATTCACTGATAGTAGTCCCTATGACTAATATATGTTTTGCCATTTAACCTTGCAAGCCTATCAGAAAAGAAGGAAAACACATACATAAAAGCTCTTTCAAGCTCTTTATATTGTGACCCTCTTTACACTCAGTATAATAGCACATCTAGTACAAGACAGTCTTCTGGGTATATGTTCTGTTTATTTATTTATTTCATAAAATAAAAACTCAAAATCTGGAAATAATAATTGATATAGTATTCCCTTCTGTGCATGTTTGTTACATTGGAATTTTTAATTTTATTATGACAATTACATTTCAAGGCTGTATTGTAGGCATATGCAGCACTGTCAGATTGATGTTCTGTTAGTTACCCCTTAAAATGCTATCTGTAGTATAAAAGTTTCTGAGTAGAGACCACCTTACTAAAACATTGATTAAATTGACAACCTAACACTAATATGCATGTTTTAGCCTTGCAGTAATACATAGGTCTTTTGGTTTCAAAAATTTTAATGGCTACGTTCAGTGTTGTGTAACACGATTTTGTGCTTCTTATGCCATGTGTTTGAGCTTGTTTTGATGGGCGTAGAGTTTTGTTTTTTTTTTTTCCAAATTAGCTTTTATGATTTGGGCTGTGCTCAAAAACTGTTGGCACAGGGTTGTTTAGCTGCAGCTGAGGAGTGTATGCACAGTGTCAAGGCCAGGGGTACACTAGAAGTTGAGAGGAGACATAACCAGGACAGATGACCCCAGCCACCAGAAGGATATCCCAGACTATGTGGTGTCCCACTCAGCATATAAATTTAGGGAAAGATGGAGGAAGAAGGGCATATTTGGAGAGATGGCATTTATTTTCCCAAGTCACTATTAGGTACAATGGGAGCATGCACTCCTGGGAATGACTGAACACCTGCCTGCCCTTGGGAAGAGGGGAGTGAATTCCTTGTTTTGCTTTGCTTTTAAGCATGACTTTTCCTTTCCCTATTAAATCACCTTTTTTCTCAACCCACAAGTTTTCTCACTTTTGCTCTACAGATTCTACCCTATCATCCCACCAGGGGGAAGGTGTACAGGTGACTGTGTGAGGTGTAGTTGCTGGTTGGGGTTAAAGATAGCCCTTTTTTGGCACGTAACATGGAGCCCAAAGATTTCAAGATAACAACAGATTTGGTTGAAATGTGCCAGAACAAATGCAGAGCTGTCATTGTTGTTTGGGTTTTAATTGACAGGCTCCTGTGCCTGCCATGGGGCTTGCTCACCTTGTCATATATTCCAGTCTAGTGCTTATTAGTGGCTGTGCCCTTATTTTGCTGCTTTCTGTGGTGGTCTACTGCTTCTTATTTCACTCTGGGAACATGTTGGTAGCAGCAGTGGCCATGCATCTGGCTGGGACATGGCCAGGGCATCACCACTGCTGCTGTGCTGCTGCACTGGGCAGGCTGGAGCTCCAGTGTGAGCTCGAGTCAAGTGCACAGTGACCTGTGGATGAGCAGGATACCCTGGAACACCTGTGGCTGTGAATAAGAGCACAATAAAGCAGCTCTGTCTCCAAGTGCCTGTGCCAGTTCCAGCTCTGCAGAGCAGCTATAGCTCTGGAGAGACTGGCTCACAGGTAAGGCTCCACTTGGAGCTGGTACACCCCTGAGGGACTGCAGTCTCTAGATAAGTACAAGATGAAGTGGGGGAAAAGGGACGAGTCCATTCCAATGTTGAAACCTATGGTCTGGTCCAAAGGGGGCAGGGGTGGAGGTGGTGATGAAAATGCCTTTAAATTGTTGCAATCCAGGTTTTGAGTTGCATGTTATGAAAATTGCACCTATCCAGGAACCCCTTGTTGCTAGCCAGGCTGGGAGCAAGGGGAGGAGTGCATTGCAATGTTAAACACTATAACCCAGCTCAAAAGAACCAGAGGTGGAGGTTGTAATGGAGATACTCTTAAATTGTCATAAGCCATGATTTGATACAGGAATCATTACAGCAGAGACCACCTGAACAAATGGAGGACAAGTCTTATAAGAAGCAGTGTAAGTGCAGCAGTGACCTGACCTGACTTTTGTGCCCAAAGGTATCTTAGAGCAAAGACCCTTTAGGTATCTACAGAATATTTGAATCAATACCTTGCTCTTTTTATTGTAACTTATTGACCAATGGAGATTTTACCCAATATGTAAGATCCTTCAGATCTCAGCATGCATTCACAAATGCCAGTTCTACCCAGTTATGAATCATGATTCTATTTCCTGCCAATTCAGTGATGTCTTTGGAAAGCCATACTTCCCTGCTGTAATGGAGTCTGTCTCCACATTAGAAACAGTGCAAGGATCAAATATGAAGTACTGCATTTACAAATCTTAACTGCTCTTCTCAGTTATATAATTTGTTGGGGGTTTTTTATTTGCTTGAGAAAAATGCCCTTCATTTTTTTGCAGTAAATACTGCTGTCTCTTTTTTTTTTTAATTATTATTTTATATATTAAAATGTGTCCTTTAGAGAAGCAAGTGTGAAGGAAAGACAAAAAAACAAGTTATGTTAATGTTTGTGGGAACTTTCCCGGCCAAAGCCTCACTGTGGCATATCATGACATAAAAGACCAAAGTAACAACCCCTGACACAAAGTGTTTATGATTAGCAAATACCATAGAGGCTTGATTTTGTCATCCCTATGGATTAAGAGTCTACTCAAAACCCACATAAGTATAACTTTACCTCAAGATGAATCAGAGCAGCAAAATGTAACTCAGCTCTTTCATTTCCAGACAAAGGCTTTCTGAAAAGATGACAAGGAAAGAAGAAGCAAATGCTCTTGTGAAGAGATATCTAATTTTAGTGGTGTATCTGATTGAATAGGCATTTCTATTGAATAGTTGGATTCAGCTGAAGTAATAGGAACTGGGGACCTCAATGCAAGATTATGGTATCCCCAGCTGTAGATGTATACAGAGGATGTGAATTGCACACAGATAATAAATTTTAGTGGTGTATACTTATATAGCACAGGCTTAAACATATGCAAATACATTAAAAATTGAATGTGAAGCCTGCAAAAAGCAGGGGAGAAACAGAAGTTGCAAGGCTTAGTCCTCATATTCCCATCTATATTAGCTTGCTATATTCCCCTAAGCTTGAAAGGTAAATTGTAATAATGAGTGTCTGCTACAAAACCAAAGAAAAATCCAAGATCCTATGAAACAGAAAAAGAAATATGAACTATAAAAGATAAAAGAACTTACCAATCTTTAATCATGTCCATTCTGAAGGAGTCAATACTTCCATATGCTGGAGTCTTCCCCTTGTTCACTAAACCTATTAACAACATTTCAAGGACAACATAAATCAAAGCCCAGCTAACCCACGTAATCCAGAGCTAAGTTTTAGTGTGAGTATAGAGTTTATGCACTAAGCATAGATCTGATTGTAACCTTTGCTGTAGAAAATAGTTCAAGTTCTCTTACTGTGCCTGAGTTTGTTTCTTGAGCATGAATCTCATGCCATCAAATTCTCTGCCAGGCCAGGGCAGGCATTCCCCAAGGCCACTGATCTTGATGAGGTTTTACCATTCTTGAATTAGGAATGGTTTTTTTGCACTGTGTCTCTTTGACAATTGATCTTAATATCTGGTAGATTCAAAGGTACAGAGACAGTATTATCATTTTCTTCCAGTTAATTTGCATCAGTGTTATGATAACCCTGTTATGATTATATTTCCTGATTTAAAAAAAAAAAAAAGGGAGGGCCCTAATATCTCAACTTTTCTCTATGTCCATCTTTTATCAAAACTGTTTAGTGAGGGCATACTAGTCTTAGTAAAAATGCCTGATTTATGTTCTTCCTTTGGAGAATAAGGACAGTATGAAGGAAATTCTTCTATTACAACCTGTACTCAAAATGAAACATTCTGTCCTGTAACAGATACACACAAATGAGTATCTAAACACATTGTCTTTTCTCCCCCTCACTGCTCTATCCACTTTTTCTGACACCAGTTTCCATTCAGGATTTTACTACCAAAAAGAAGTTTAAAAAACCTGATCTTCATGGAGTGCAGTTTCTCTTTCAGGCAGTGAACACTTAGCTACTTTTAATATTTTCAAGCCTTTGGCAACCACCTGTTTTGTTTGTGTGTTAAAGCCTAAGATAATTGTAAGAAATAAACATTCAGCACATATTTCAGGGAATTCAACAGATCACTCCTATAACTGATACCCAACGTGTCCTCAAAACAAGGTGCAAAAATATTTGTGATGGAAAACAGCATGGGAGTGATTGACCAGGGAACCTTCCTGGAAATTACCCCAGCAGTCAGAGTTCCGCTTTTCTTATTTGGGCATTTAATACCAAACATCTTGCAGCAGTTTCTTTTTCTCTTTCTCACCCCCACTCATCTTGGATTTGATTAAATGTATTGCTTTATGTTTCATTACTCTCCTGGATCAGAGGAATATAGCAGAGCAGTAGAGTTACTCACATATGTGCTGGTATGGGTAGTTAACTTCAATTACAGGGCATGCAGTTCCTGATGAGCAGGCCAGGCACAAACAGAGGAATTTGCTTTTAATGGGCAATTTTATGTTTTCTTCTTGTTTCTTTTCCTTCAGAGAATAAAACTATCCTTGCAAATTTAACCACAATCTCTAGGCTGGAAGTTGAAACAAAAAAAGGAACTATTTTTATTGGAGTATTCTTCAGCAGAAAAGTAATAAGGGACAAATTACAGAACACAACAGGCAAACAGAATTCTCCTAAACTTGTTCATTGCATAAATGTGTCTCTTTTAAAAAAAACAAACTTTTTTTTTTTAAACTTTACATTAATTTTTATTCTATGAACTTAGATAAGCACCCATTTGCACAAATTTTAGTTGGTTAATACACCATTTGACAAGTCAGACACAAGCATTTAGGGTTGGTTCCAGCTTGTCCATAGGCCAATAGGAATTTTTCTGGCCAATGTGTGTATATTATCATTTTTTTACATGTATAAGGCTTCTAATGGATATTGTTAATTGAAATGAATTATTGGTATTTCAATTTTATGTCTTTTACAGTGAAAAATCATTTGTCAGTCAAAATTTTGGGCAAAGATACCACAAGTAAAATGTTTGCTAATAGTTTTACTTTCCCCCCTCTTTAATTTGTCAGTTACTAAATATATTTTTCTCCTTTAAATAATTAAATAATAGCTTCAAACTTAGTTGCAATTTGAATAAAAATCTAATTGTATAGTTGAAAAAAGCAATTTGCTGTGATAGTAGATCTTCATATCATTAAAGAACTCATTCATAAAGGTACCAAAAACTGAATATGATAAAAATGTATGTATACTTTTATGAAAAGCAAATAAAATAGTAATTTTAGAATAGCAGCAAGAATCAGAAACTTACAGATGAAGATAGACATGAAGTTTGACTTAAAATTATGAGAAAAGAATAAATAGAAACAGACTGATAATAATATACCATTACCTCAAATATGTAAAATTTGATCCAGTTGAAGCTACTGTCAAGATAAATTTGGATCTCAAGAATTCCTCTCTGTGGGTATGAATGCGGATGTTACTGCACTAATGTCCTGTGAATTTTTTTGTCTTTGTTGTTCATCAGAAATAGTGTCCAGTGTCCTTCTTGTGCAGTATATGAAAGCAGAAACAGACTATAGCAAATTATTTCACCGTATGATATTTGAAATTGAGAGGAATGCTGTGTTCTAGCACTCAATGAGAGAGAAGAGTGAAATTTCTTCTTTGACCAGAACTCTGGAGTGCTTGGTCATTCTGTTTTTTAAACTATTGCTCCCCCAAGTAACCTCAAAGTAATCATAACTTAACCATCAGGTAATAACTACTTAACATAGTGCTCTTTGGTTTAATAGGACGACTTTATCATTAAACATACCTTTAATTTTTCATAGACCAGTTTATCCATTGAGTTGGGCATTGGTTCATAAATAGAAGAATTAAAGGGAAAAATTTTCTGTTCTGCTGTAAAAATTCTGATGTTACTACACCAAACAATATTTTAGATCTTTCTAAATTCACTAATTTTTAAAAGAATGATTAAAAAAAACCAACAAAACTTTCAAAATGCTTCCACCTAATGAAGAGCACAGCAGCTTACTCTGTACTGAATAAAATTTATTGAACCTCTTTGTTGTGTTTGATATGCAGGAATATGGCAGGCTCTCTGTTACCTTCATCATGTTCTGAGTAATCTAGTTTAAATTTGAAATTATCCTTTTTTAAGTAAAAAAGGGAAGACAACCTGACCTCCAGAAGTCCCTTGCAGCCTGGTTTGTGACTTCCATGATCTGCAACGGCATTTCAAGCAAATTCCAATGTCATTGTCCAGGCTAGAAACAACAACAAAAAACCCCAGCATCATCTGATGAACAAGATCTAGACTATGGCATTCTGTATTCCAGGACTAAAACTCATAAAACAGTCAACAACAATTAGAATCAAATGCAAAACTCATTTCCTTGGTTAGATGTTCAAGGATATCTCCTTCCTAAGTATGAGCGTGCACATCCATCTGTTACTCTGCAAGGAGAGGTGAATCTCCTCTCCTGTCAGAGGCTTCTCAAACACTAAGACAGTGAGTATTTATATCATTGAAGAGTCATTGGCCTCTCAGTGTATAGCTGCTAGAATACACAGAGAAGTGAAATTCTTGCTTTAATTGAATTGTAGTCCCTAAAGTGAAAATATCGCAGTGGTTTTGAACATATATAAAACCTTAGCTTGCTAAAGACCTTGACTCTCTATTCACTTCATGTCTTTGTGAAAATATTCTCTTTTCTAAATTAGTAGTTTTCTCTTTCCAAATGCTGATATTCTGTCATTTTGGTATTTCAGGTGGTACAGCTAAAAAAACCATAGATGTACAAATTCACACTTCAACTGATCACATAAATTATTTTCAACACTAAAGTAAAAAGACAAAAAAGGGGAGTATTTGCTTGGATTTCTCTCTCTTTGTCTTCAAAAGGGACTTAAAGATTGAGAAACCCTCATAGAATGACTGCTCTCCTAACTCTCAGAGAAAGGGTTTTCTGGGAAAAGGCATCCACTTAGCTGTGCAAATCTTATTCACTGAGAATAAGAAAAATGTTTGAAATCACATTGAACAACTACAGGAGGTTTTATTTGATCACAAAAATAAAAATCCAGATCTGCATTTTCAAATTCCATTTAGACAACAATCAAAACACTGGTCCAAAATAATTCCATCAAGTCACTACTTGATGGAAACAAAACAAGGGGAAATAGCTTTAAAATTAAATAGAGTAGGCTTAGACTAGACATTCAAAAAGGAAAAATACCAGTAAGTGTCCAATGAGGCACGGGAACAGGTTTTCCAGAGAAGCTGTGAATGCCCCATCTTTGGAAATGTCCCAGCACAGATTGCATGGGGCTCTGAGCAATCTGGTCTAGTGAGTGGTGTCACTGTTCATGGACAGGGGTGTGGAGATGAGATTATCTTTAACATTCCCTTCCAACCTCAGCTATTCTGTGATTCTAAGATTCAAGGACTCCCAAGTAGAAATGCTGAAAGGAAGGGCAATGAGATATTCAGAAAGGGTTCAGTGTCACTGTACTATATATTACTGTCAAGTTTGTCATTTTTGAGACAATAAAAATAAAAGTCACATGGGAAATAGAAAGTTTGGCTTGAAGTCATATGTAATATTAATGAGACTTTGGCAAATAAAGTTGAAACATTTATTGAAAGAACTTGCAAAATGTTAACATTGTGGCCAATTAAGTTTTTTAGAACTCTTTCTGTCTTTTCTTGTGCTGGAGGTCTGTTGCAGCATGTGAACTGGAGATGTTCTGTGCATCACCATGACGTCTTCTAAACATGTCAGTTCCACGAGCTGTAACAGAGAATAAGCACCAATTGCTTGCATCCTCAAGCCATCAGAAAGTTTTTTAAGAGAGTATATTCCAGTTCAGTAGCCATGTTAGCACACTGAATGGTAACTGGAGGCAGAAAAATATTGACTACCCAGGTAAAGTGAAAGTCTGGCCAAAATATCATCTGCAGTAGTATAAAAATAAAGAGCAAACATAGTCCACAATCATATCTAGTAGGTAAATAATATTCTTATGGGTGTCTAAGGATGCTAAGGCAACAGAATTATAATAGGAACTATTAAAGAAAATACCAAGAGAACAACTAGAAAATTTTAGTAAAAAAAAAGGCAAAAAAACAGAAGAATAATGCATAGAATTAAGGAAAATAGAATAAGATGTGGCTATCAAGGGCCAAAACAAAGACTGTCTATTAACTCTTATCAAAGAATCACCCTGAAAAGAGATTTTTGTGCAGTAACATATAAAACACAGATAAGGCTGATGACCCTACCCCTAAAAGTGAGCTGAACCACTACTTTGGTTAGAGAGATCTCACAAGAGCAAACAAAATTTATTGTGTAGAGCTTCTCATGCCTCATAATTTTCCCCAAGGCTCTCACAGATTTATTTTACTACTGGAGCTATAGACAGTCTGAACTGAGGATGACTCCTTTTAAGTGACATTTCTAATACATAGTATGATTTGCCTAAATCAAAGAGTCATTTGTTCTTCTTTAGCAGTCCTTTTTTCTGTAGTTTTTTAAAAATTATTTTACGTTTTCCTGGATCTTATTAATAATTGCTATTATTATTTAAATTAATCATGCATAAAAAATGCAATTCAAGAGTTCATACTGATAATTTTTTATGACTGTTTGAAATTTCACAACAAGTATGCCATCAGGAAGAAAAAAAGGAAGAATACTTTCATGTTTTTCTTTTTTCAAGTAGAAATTTAGTTGGCAATTAACTCAAATGAAAAACCAGAACACCTCTTAACACCCTCTCTGGCTGCAATCTCTAGCATCATGGAACTCACTCAATAGGAGGAAAAGTTCTTGAGGCAACCAGGATGCTGAGAGAAAGCAAAATACAACAGAAAGATTGAAATAATTATTTTTGTCTCTTGCCCTGTTACTGGACAGTGCTGAGAAGATTCTGGCTTCATCTTCTTTCCTGTCCTCCATCACAAAGGAGTGTAAAAACACACGGATAAAATCTCCCCTGAACATTCTCTTTCCAGGCTGAATCCTCACAGTTTTCTCATCCTTTCCTTGCATATCAGATGCTCCAAGGCTTTAATTCCCCTTGTGGCCCTGTGTTGGTCTTACTCCAGCCTGTCTTTTTCTTTGGTACTGGGCAACCCAGTGCTTCAAATGTGTCTCATTTACCATCTTTTCCAACAACATGGATACTCCCAAAAAAAAAAAAAAAAAAAAAAAATTAATTCAGTAAGTACCCTAGGTCCAAAGTGGACAATGCCATAGAGATTCTACTCTACGTTTCCAAACCTCCTGAATACATCTTGATCCCTTATAGCGCTGTGAGCAGAGGGAGCAATCCAGTCCTAAATCAGTTTTGCTGCTGAGTTCCTAAATGTAAAAAACAAATAGAAAATCCTCAAGGAAAAGAAAATAGTATTTTTATTAGTCTCTTTTTGTAATATTTTCCTTTATAAGTCTTCTTCTGAAAGATATTGATCCTTCCCAATCCTCCACACTTTCTTTTTCCTATGAAGTACAAGTCAGCACAGCACTACATTCAGTACACTGATTTCTCTTGCTTGTCAAAAACATAACTGATGTTTTCATCAGTGTTATTGGAGTAGTTCTTGTAGAAAAAGGATATCTTAGCTTGTTTTCCCTGATAATCTTGCTTCTTCCGCAGTAATGCAAATATTGTGCAGCATCATGCTTTGTCCATGCCAAACGTGAGATTTTTAAAATGTTTTATTTTGTTGTTTTCAAAGAACGTATCTAGAACTCAGAGGCTTTTACTCGTAAAGCTGTGAGAGATAGATAATTTTGAAAATATCATTAAATGCTAGGTCTAAAGAAATTGCTGGAAGGATGACCTGAAATTATGCCTGAGAATTGACCTCATTTACTGTGCTTCCAGCTATTCTGGGGCATAACTACTACTGTGGAATTGTCCAAGTTTAAAGAGCCTGGATACATGCATGGTCATCATATATGCCTGGAAACAGGAACTGAATCATCTGTGTTTGAGGACATAATTTACAACTGCTTCAGGAGAAGGTTGAGGTCTGTTCCCATAAAAGTCAGGAAAAGTTAGGCCTTCATATATTTTAATGACTATTTTCCAGATAGATCTCCTCAAGTTTTCAGTTTGCTACACAGAGATCTACAGAAAAGGGTCTTTTGTGCAATAAGAATCCCACATGCCACTACTCCCAAACAAACATTTTAAATAAATTATTCATGCAATTTAAAAAATGTGTTCAAATTTTACCTGTTAAAATTGGTTTAAAAATTCTCTTTCAAAATGCATTTTTCCCTCCTTGTTATTTAACTGTAACTATGTCTGCACAGAAGAAATTTCAAATAAAAAAGGGATAAGCAAAAGTGTGTTGCAAACACAACCATTATTATTTTAGATTAGTGTGATTTTAGTACATTTCTGAGCAATGTATGCAAGTACTTCTGGTTGTTTGCTTCCCTGTTTTAAGTTAAATATCTTTTAAGTGAGCTTTTCCTTGAGCAAAAAATTTTTAGTGCCCTACAAGATTTATGGCTCCATAACTACTGCTCTTGGTATACCAGACTCTGTTAATGTGGGTAATAAAAAACCTAAATCTTGAATGGCTGAAAAACTCTGGAAAAATTATGTATCTCTTAAGAAAAATCCTATTTTATGTATCTATGTACTTTGGATAGCATAGATTTGCTTAGAAATACAATACTTTTTTCCTCCTTTTAAGATAAATTTCTTAACACTCTGACATTTCCCGACTCAAATTANNNTTAGAAAATATTCATTGTTTACTTTGAAAAGCTGAACAAGCAAGCAATGAAAGGGAATTTTATGTTCTACTTAAGGATCTTGTGAGTTTTAAATTTTTACACAAAGACTAGCATTTTTTTTCTTAAGTTATGGAAGATGTGTGGTATTGCAATCTAAGTTTGAAGTCAGTTGAAATGTGCCTATGGCAGTTCTTAAAAAAACATTACCTCTGGGTGTAAAAATAATTCCTTATAAATCAGAAGTTTATTCTCATGTATAGTAGTGTGCTTAATTCCTCACCTTACTAAGATTTATAACATATAAAAGGAGCATGAAAAAACGTGTTACAAAACCAGGAAGAAAAGGAGGTGATATTGGTAAATTGGGATCACCCACCTCACTTAGAAAAGATATAAGACAATGTTTATTCTTGAAATGCAGCATGTAGAGAAACCAAACTGAGCACTCTAATCTTTCAAAACTCATCAGATGTAAAACTAATGAAAGAAAATGTTGTGTAACCAACACGGTTAACCTTTGAAACCACTTGCTGTACATCAATATGCTTGAAGATGTCTAGAGCTCAGAATATCTCATTAAAGCAGCAGATGTCTCCTCATGAATAAGAGCTTCTGAAGTTGTAGGTCTGAAATTGAATTAAAAGATAAGTGTGGGTATAAATAATGGGGTTTAGATCACATGCTTTCATAAAAGTCTTACACTAAACCCCATGTTTTCTTGGATTTTCGATCATTATTTATTGGTTGATCTCTTTTTGAAATCACAGCTAAGAACTTTCAGCATGATCATTTTAAGAATGGAGATGTGGAAAACTGGATGGTTCTTTTACCACTTGGGAAAATGAATAAACTCAAAATCATGTGTTGCCTTTCCTCCAGGCTAATTAATGTATATAAATAAAGATGTATTCTATTTATTTCCATAAGGGTTTCACTGACTGTTGACAGTCTTTGCTCACTTGCATCACATCTAAGTCAGCAATAACCGAGTTCCAATGGAAATGGGAAAAGTGGTGTCTGGTAGTCAGATAGCTCTGAATCCCAGATATTTTAATTCTGGGCAGTACTTAAAATGTACAGCATATTTCACAGAATCACAGAATCACAGAATGGCCAGGGTTGGAAGAGACCTTAAAGATCATCTGATTCCAACCTCCTGCCATGGGCAGGGACACCTTCCACTAGACCAGGTTGCTCAGAGAACCATCTCACTTGACCTTGAACACTTCAAGGGTGGGACATCCACAACCTGTACCAGGGCCTCACCACCCTCACAGCCAAGAATTTCTTCCTACTATCTAATCTAAACCTGCTTTCTTTCAGTTTGAAGTCATTCCCCCTTGTTCTGTCACTACAGGCACTTGTAAATAGTCTCTCTCCCTCTTTCCTGTAAGCTACCCACTGGAAGGCCACAATGAGGTCACCCCAGAGCCTTCTCTGTTCCAGGCTGGACAATCCCAGCTCTCGCAGCCTTCCCTCCCA
>JANRGV010000051.1:12233200-12258477 GCA_024734035.1 Alethe castanea
GCTACTTCTTTCTCTTTTGATTATAATATCTGCTGTAAATTGCACTGAACTGTGCTCTTTTCTTAACAATTTTGTTACTGTTCAGAGTGAAAGTGGCTTTTTCAAAGTCTGTTTATACTGATTTGTTCTTGAAGTACCTTATTTTTAATTTTTTTTTTCTCTTTCAACTATTTTAATCTTAACTAATCTGAGAAAAAGGGGCAGGTCTCTGAAAGCAAGGATTTTTTATGGTAAGAACAAAAAATATAATCAAACAACTGTATTGCTCGCAGTCATTTTCTTCTGTACAGGGAATTTGCATTCTACTGAGTTGATAATGAAACTTATTGTATAAACTCACTTTAAAGCCCTAAAAACATTTATTAAGATGTTCTAAGTAGGCTGTGAACATACTCTTTGTAGAGGTCTATTTGGAATGACATTTAATAAATTTCCTGTGATGTGGCATGAAATTTTGTTTCTCCATATTGCCATTCATTTCATTATTGAAGACATTCAAAGAATCCAAACAGCTGAGTGTTTATAAAGTCATATATCTTCACCTATGCACTTGCTGCTACCTGCAGAAAGAGCTATATAATCAAATTTTGTTCAAGATATATTAGGGTGGTCTACCTTTTAGTTTAGGAGTTTAAGATATCACTATGTCCCTGTTGATAATTAAGGAATTAATTCTACTTGTACAGTAATTAAGGCTGATTCATAGCTGGTGCTACCAAAGGAAACATACAAAACGCAGGTGCAGGAACCAACTCCTCTTTTTTTTTTTTTTTTTTTCTCTTTTATATTTCTTACCGTGACATATCCTGTCTGGCAGTCTTTGTATATATTCCAGTGTTTAATAATTTCTTAAAGAGTAAAATCTTTATGGATAAATGTAATGCTTTTAGGATAATTATGATTATATAGCCCCAATCAAAAATATATTGCATTTTTCCTATCTTTCCCTAGCCTCTAAGTCAAAACAGGACAATGAGATAAAATTTTATATTTCCATTTGTTTACTGACACAGTAAAACTAGGACTGCTGGTTTACTGCTGAGGTTGCAGGATGTTTTCATCTGGGGGGACAGAATCCATATGATGTCAGAAAGACAGATGAACTCTTAAACACTCAATTGCTTTTCTTGTGGTTCTCAATCTTGGAGTTCATCCAACTGTATTTCATGGTGTGTCTCTATATAGTGCTGGCACTTGGGTGCTTTGAGTTGAAACAAAGTTTTCTTTACTCCCTGTAGTAACACCACTATTAATGTGAAGAACTGGGGATTTTGTTTCTAATATTAAGTTCTTAAAAAGGCATATAAACTTTTTTTTTGTTTTTTTGGTCAGAATTCATTAAGAATATATCCAGTTTTGAAATTTAGTAGCTACTTTATTTTAGAGAAGTAAGTATGTACCCTTAATATGTGAAATTTTGACTGCCTAAGCCAATATGCACTTTTGGAAAAGTTAGAAGCTGTTACTTTTTTAACAAAAGTCAGTGACGTGCAACTTCTCCATTTAAATGGATATTTTAGGGATTACACTGAATACCTAAGACTCATGTTTGTGTTCTGTATTCATTTTGAAATCCTCTCTGTATTGCTTACATGTGTGAAGTTGCTGTTTGAATTTGTTCCTGTTTTGCTGCTGTGTACCAATTACAGTCATATTTGTGGTGTAGTAAAACTAAGAATGACTTAAAATTAAAGCTGCAGCTCAGTAGGCACCATTTTATCACTAACTGAAATTCTGTGTAGTCGTGTAGGGTATGGACTGTAGATTTGAGGGGTTTTGTTTGGGTTTTTTTTCTTCTTTTTAAGGTACATGCAAGAGTTCTTCTACATTGCAATGATACGAAGGTTTTAGAAATAAATTAATTTGATTTTTGGATTCTTTTTTCCAACATGAGTAATTTTAAAGTGTGATACTGGGAAGATTATTGTATGCACATACTGCTATGTTTACAAGTACTTCTTTCATCATATGATCATACCTACATTTGGTACGTAAAGCATATGCTGCTTTATACATCTGCGATCAAATTGAGGTAGTTATACTCTTATTCACTCAGCAAAAAAGCTAAATTTCTGACTTCCAGCTCTCTGTAAATTTTAACTACATGCAGAGAAAGAAGAGGTTTTTTTTTGTTTGGTTGGTTTTTTTTCTTTCTTTTTTTTTTCCCCAATGGCAGGAAGTAATTTAACTTGTTTGCATCATCAGTTTGAGGGTGAAAAATATCCATATACCCATTTCTAGTTTGGAAATGAGCAGTGGTTGGTTCAGTATATGAAAGAGATCTTTCTTTCTTCAGTGTACTCAAAATGTTTTAATCTTCCATCAGTCACAATAATGGAAAAATAATCAAAGAGGAAATAATGGGAAAAGGTCTCAGAGTAAAAAGTATGATAATTTTGTATCTGGATAGATTATAGGGCATATAGCTAAAATATATTTCTAGAGTCAATAGAAGCCTTTTCAGCACAAGAAGTTTTTTTAGTATGTCACAAATATGAGGTTCAGCTGTATAGAAAAGGAAAAAACATTAAATCTCTACCTAAATTGTACTCAAATCTCCAGGGTTAAATAAATTTTCTTCTGAAATGTGTATCACTGTATTGCATTTATGCAGTTCCTGTTTAATTGTAAACATTCTTGCAGGTTTTGGATGGCCGTCCATACATACAGAGGTTTACATAATTCTCAAATGTTTTTATTTAGTTAAGTGAATTCTGTATGGTAGCCAAAATAAATGCAGTTTCTGAGAGTTCAAATTTCTGATTTCTCAGACTGAATTCAGCAAATCAAACCAGCCACATATGTTTTAAAGCCAACCCATTTGATGAGAGAATTTATCTTCTCAAGGAAAGGAGTAACATTTTTACTTTCTTATATAGGTCAGGAAAATGCTTCTCTTAGTTATTTGAGCTTCTAATTACACCTGTGAGATATCAGTCACTTCCTACAATAATTCAGATAATTTAGAAAGGTCTTTGTTTTCTTATCTAGGAAGCATCTGCAGTGGTAGGAAAACAGCTTCACTATGTGTTATTCTTCTACCATTTCTCACCAAATCTGACTACAATTAAATAGCAGCTTTTGTTTGGTGATTTTGTTAGTGATATCATTTCAGGGAAAGGACAGAAACATCCCCCAGCCCCAGGGACACTGTCAAATATTAAATTTGGTTCTGTGTGACTTTGAAATGGAGAAAATCCAGTTGTGAATTCTAAAATTTAATTGATAAAGAACTTGACATCAAATAAATGCCAATAGGGAATATACATGTAAGAGAACACACATCTAGCAGTTCTAGAGTGAAAAGAGAGCTGCTGAATGAAGGTGTTATTAGGAAATTTTATTAATTGACCACAGTTTTACTGTGTCATTATGTCATTAAAACATATTATGTTTTGAGCAGTAGCATGGATTATGAGTGCTTTGATTGAAGTGTCTGTAAGAAGCAGATCACAGAATTCCAGAATGGTTTGGGTTGGAAGGGACCTTAAAGATCATCTCATTCCAACCCCTCTGCTGTGGGCAGGGACACCTTCCACTAGACCAGGTTGCTCAAGAGTTCCATCCAACCTGGCCTTGAACATTTCCAGGGATGGGACACCCACAGCATTTTGGGCAACCTGTGCCAGTGTCTCACCACTCACACAGTAAAGATTTTTTTCCTAATCTCTAATCTAAACCTACTCTCTGTCAGTGTGAAGCCATTCCCCCTTGTTCTGTCACTCCAGACCCTTGTAAACAGCCTCTCTCCATTTTTCCTGTTGGCTCCCTTCAGGTTCTGAAAGGCCACAATGAGCTCACCCCAGAGCCTTCTCTGTTCCAGGCTGGACAATCCCAGCTCTCCCAGCCTTCCCTCCCAGCAGAGCTGCTCCATCCCTCTGCTCCCCTTGGTGCCTGCTCTGGGCTGGCTCCAGCAGCTCCCTGTCCTTGCTGTGCTGGAGCCCAGAGCTGGGTGCAGCCCTGCAGGTGGGCTCTCAGCAGAGGGGGCAGAGGGGCAGAATCCCCTCCCTCAAGCTGCTTATGGCACTTAATTGGGATTTTTTTTTTAATGTGTGTTTTTAGGTTTTTTTTTTGTTTGTTTGTTTGTTTTTTTTTTTAATTATTCAATGACTGAAGAAGGATCTGTAAAGAAAAGAGCCTGTATGGTAGATTGTGTTCTAGTTATGAACACTAGGCAGAACAGCAGTCTAATGGGAAACTATTAGAAACTCTTAAATCCTAAAACTGAAAATAGTGATTTGTATAAGAATGTTGCTTATTGCTTTCTTTTAAATATTGGGCTATAGAGTTTCCTCCAGCTATGGTTTTGCAGTGTTTAATAAAAACATGAAAAAAATTAAATGCAAAGAGCATGGAAAAGAAAAGTTGCTTACACTGCTGAAATTCAAGGCTTTGTTATCATGAAATTTCCATTTGCTCTCTTTTTTTTTTCTTTTTTTTCTTCACTGATGGGATGACCCAGAGTAGTCTTGCTTCTTTATCTTTGCATCTATTTTTGTGTGCTTTGGTGGGATGGAGAAGTACCTGCCAGAGGAGCTCCCTACCTGTGCTGCTCTAAAGGCAGCCATGCTTCCTATCCCTCAATGCAGCAGGAGCCCCAAATATAGAAGCACAAGTTTACTCTCCTATAAATTAATAGGCCTCCAAACTTTTTAATTTTATTGTCTCTTTAGTGTAATTAGTTAATAGAACAACATCACAATGGTTTATTCTGAGTAACATGTTGTAGTTGAGACAAATGTGAATAAAAATAAACTCGGGAAAGTTTTAATACCTGAGATAATTTACACACCATATCTCTAGAGCAAGTATTTAATTCTAAAATTTATGCAGTATATTTGTAGAACTTTTTATGGTCGAAATGTTACAGCTTTTCTTTTGGATCCTGTTACTCCCACAGAGATTAAAATGTAAGAAATACAGTATGCTCCCTTAAGGTTTCTGTTTGATGGTTTTATTTTCTTGTGTGACCGATATATTCACAGGTTTGCTGAACTTTTAGTTTAGCCCTTTCCAAATTAAAAACTTTGTGATGAACTCAGCAGAAGACTTGCATGGCATTCACAGATCCATAGTAAATAATTTATTTTTTTATTGGCTACCTTCTCAGCAAAAAAGCGAGGTTCCATCAAAAGATGTGATTTCAGTGACAGAAATACAGTTTTTGGATTGACTGTTCCTGAAATGCAATTTTGTGTATCAAGCAAATGTCAAAAGAAATAAAAGTTACATTCAGTCTAGACTTAACTTTTGACAGTAGTTTCAGGATAAATCTTTGAGATGAGTTACAAATTCTCACTCTACCTAATGCTGAAACATGAAATTGAAGAAGTATGTTCATTAACAAATCTCTTCTTTTTTCCACATTGCTGTAGAACATCAAATGTAATAATATGATCTTAAAATGTATGCAACAGGATTTTCACTTCTTTTATTTTCTTCATTGGGGAACTGTCTCAAAATGTGGATATAGGACTTATGTAATAAAATGTCATGTTAACCTTTGTGCATGATCTCAGCAGGATCAGACTTGCTGACTTACAGAATAATAAGTATATTTTTAAAGTTTGTCTAATGCAGAAAAAAATTTACTTTTGATAACATGACTTTTATGGTTATTTATTAGAAATGGTAACTATAACAATATTTTTTTAAAATTTCATCTAAATCAATGCACTACTGCATGTCCAATGTTATGAAATATTTTCAATATTTTTTTATAAAAAATGAAATTAAAGTCTCTATAACTTGAGATTAACCATCTGTATTTTGCCTATTGAATTTGAATTTTCATGTTTATAATTAGCCCATTAAAAGGACCATGCAAATGAAAATAATGACTTTTTTCTAAATAAAAATAGAAAATGCAGATGGAGCAAGCTGAATTTGCACAATTGGCAGTATTAAAGAAGCAGGCCTTGATTAGAAATGAGTATAAGAGTATGCAAAGCAGTTTGAAATGGGATATCCTATTTCTACTTGTATTCTAATTCCTAGCTATTGTCATCTTCTCTCTTTTTCCCTTGGTCAACTATTTGAATCAGTCATTATATGAATGTGATATGTCTTTAGTACTTAGCTCCATTCATCTGGAAAGTTGATTAGAAATTTTTAAATATTGAAGTCCTTCACCCAAGTGTTCAGAACTTGTAGTCACATCAGGGTGTCCCCTGCCCATGTCAGTGGTCCCTTGTGAATAAGTATCAAAGAGAAGTTCCCTTGGAAATAGATGAGCCTCAGCAATCTCTGCCATGTCCGAGTTACCTCAGTCCATTTTCTGACGCATTCTGTTTTTTTTTAATGTCACAAAAAAGGTTGTGATTGATTAAATATTTATTACTGAGATTAAAAAAAAATATCAACTTTATGAAGTGTCTGTATTTTGGCTGAGAGTTAATTTTTTCTTTGTAGCCGATAGAGTGCTGTGTTTTGGATTCAGTGTGAGAATGGGGTTGATAACACACTGGTTGTTTTGTTTGTTGCTAAATAGTGCTTACCCTAAGTCAAGGACTTTCAGTGTCTGATGCTCTGCTAGTGAGGAAGTGCACAAAAAGCTTGGATGGAGGGTGGCCTCTTCTCCTGACCTGAACTGTCCAAAGGGATTTTCCATACCACAGAATATCATCCTCACATATCAAATGTGGGAGTTACCTGGGGAGAGGCTGGGCATTGGTCAGTGGGTGGTTGCTTGTCTTTGTTGGGTTTTATCCACCTCTCTCCCTTTTATTACTATCATTATTACTATTATTTTTATGATGATAATTACTTTGTTTCAATTATTAAACTGATTTTATATCAACCCGTACCTTTTAGTTTTGTTTTCCTTGTTCTCCTCCCTATTCCACTGGTGGAATGGAGGGTCAAGTGAGTGAGTGACTGCAGGATATGTCATTGTTGGCTGGGGTTAAACCATGACAGTCCTTTTTGACCCCCAGCATGGGGATCAAAGGGTTGAGATAATGCCAGATCTGGCCAGAGCACGTTAGAACAAATATGTTGTAAGCATTCTTTGTGTAGGTTAGTAGTTGTTGTCACAATGTTGATTTATTTGCTATCAGCGTTGTGCTTGTTCTCAGGGTTAAGACTTGCTGTGTGTGTTCCCTGTGGTGATGTTTATCCTCCATGGTGTCTCAGCTAAAGGTTATCATTTTGTACTTTGCAGCAGAAAAAAAGGTGATGTGAAGGGCTTATGATATGATAGCATTGCTGGGCACAGAACTATTCTGGTACATGTATTCAGTATACCAGTCACCTCAGTATATCAGGAGTCACCTACTGACAACTATTAATAATAACACCTTTTGCCTTTTCTCTTTGGAGAGTCAACTTATGGGGGAGATATGTCCCTTTTTGTCGCCAGGCTGATTAAAGTAGCTTTTGAGAATTGTAAAGATTTTTGAATATCCTTTAAACAAACCTGATCCTTCTGCTAGGAGCTAGCACATTACTGCACATGGTTCAGTTTTCTTAAAGGTTGAACAACTAATTAAGAACATCAGCCAGAGATGTGCACTGAGGCTGGATATTTACCAGTAGCAGGATCTTTCAGATGGTATGGGGAAGTACCTAGGACAGTGGGTGATTCCAGTGCTTTGGAACTTTGCACCTGAATAAGTCCAGAATTTGGAATAACTAGCAGAATATTTGGAAAAATGAATCTGCCAATTTCATATGCACACATAAATCTCTGCAACATGCTGGGGTATAGCTCAGGCCTGCTGAGCCTTGCTCAGTGCTACCCAGTAACCTCCATGGAAGAGGTCTCTGGAGCTGGTAACAGGACAGCAGGCTCTGGACCTGAGCCACAGAACCAGCATGTTCTTCTATCATTGTCCCTATAAACATGAGGAAATGGGAAAAAAAAAAAAAAATCAATCTTATTTAGTAATGGAGAACAAGGAGGGGATATAAAAAAAGATTTCAGCTATCATCCCAATGAAAATGTTACCACCTGGCTGCTCCGATGCTCGGATGTTTGGGCTAGCACTTTGGAATTAGAGAGTAGAGAAGACAAACAGCTGGGATCACTTTCTAGGGAAGCAGGCATTGACAAAGTAATTGGAGAAGTGACTCAAGTCCTTAACCTCTGGAGGTGATCCTATCAATCATGACGGCAAGGTTTCCCTCCAAGGAAGATATTACATGTTGCCCGGGAAAATGGACTGGACAGAGAAAAGTATCTAATAACTAGGGGAATTAGCCCTCTGAGAGATGACTTATTATGGCCTGAAAAACACACAGCCACAGATCCAGATGAAGTCCAATCCATGTGATCCATGTGGCAGAAATGTGTATGGCACGCCCTGTTGTCACACACCAACCCACGGGCTACATTAGGCTGAAGAGACAGTGCTGCAGCAACAGCGGATGAAGCCGTTCACCAGCTTGAGGAATATGAAAGTAGGACAGTATTTCTTCCTCCCTCATCTCAGCTGTAGAGAAGCTGTGATAAACTGTCCTGTGAGTTCCAGCAATTCAGAGGAAATATGCCCAACTCCCCACCTGTATGGGCTCGCAGCTCAGTGATTGACTGCAGCTGTCCTTCGGCTCAAAAGATGGTGCCACAGGGTGCCCTGTGGTTTTATTTGTGGGACCACTGACAGGATGAGAGGAATGGAGATGGAAAGCCTACCTCAACCCTAGAGGCACAAGTACATGAATTACACAGAAAAACAAATGGGGGATCTTTGTGGAAAGCTCCTGCTCCAGTGGACAGTTCCTCAGGCAATGTGGAAAGATCGATTTTCCTTCTGATTCTATGGAGAGAAGTTTTGAACCACTTTTACAAGAAGTAAGTTGAGAATCCTGTAATATCAGTATTAGAGGGGCCCTGCCTGAGGGAAGAGAGGGACAGCCAGATTTACTGGACTGTGTGGATCCCACAGCCTGGAATGTTGGACCCACAGGAGCATAAGGCTCTTGTCAGTACTGGTGACAAGACAAGCACAGTGAGCCCTAATGCCATCGAGCTGTGGAGGGGCATAACCCAGCTGCATTTCTGGAGTGACAGGGAACCCAACAGCAGACTGTGTTGGAGATTAAAATCAGCCTGATCACAGATGAATGGTTGAAACATCCTGCTGTGACTGGCCCAGAGACTGTGTATGCTTGGCAGAGACTGCCTCAGGAGAGGGTGCTTCAAGGTCCCAAAAAGGCAGCATTATTATTATTATTTTTTTTTAATTGCTGCCTTGGAGATCGAGGAAATTTAGCAGCTGCCTACCTTGTCTGGTCTCTCAGAGGACCCTTCTCTTGTGGGGCCATTGAGGGTTAAGAACAACTTGTGTTAATCACTATCACAATGGTGCACAGGCAGCAGTATCACAGCACTAAGACTCCCTGATTCCCACCCATCTGCTGATTCCTTGACTGGAGTGATCAGCAGTTATTTCATTTTATATCTGAAAGGCTTGCTGAGAGTTAGTATGAAAGATATGTTCCTGGTTTATCACTGAAATAGCTTCAAGTATTTCCAAAAGTTTACACATGTAACGTATAAATGTAATAATAAGGAAAAAATGTCAACCTGACTTTTGAAAATTCAGGATTACTTGTTCACATTAGGATTTGCAACTTCTTTAATTTAAATACCAAAAAATCCTAAATCCTAAATGCCAAAAAAAAGTTTCAAGGGATGTCATCCACAGTAGTGAATTTTCATGTACTAGTATCTATTTTGAAAATAATAAGAATAACGTTGAAGAGATTTGGGGACTTCTCTATAGAAGCCAAACAGTCAACCATTAAAAAAAGAACCCACCTAACAATAAAAAACAAAACAACACCCCAAAAAAATCCCCTTCTAATGGAAAAACAAACCAAGCTGAACTAAATAAAACTACCCAATACCAATTTGTGGTGATACAATGCATGTAAAATCTTAGGGAAAAAATGGAGGAAAGTATTATAGAATCGCAGAGTGGGTCTGGTTGGAAGGGACCACAGTGGATCATCTGGTCCCACTGCCCTGCTCAAGCAGGGTCATCCCAGGGCACATGGCACAGGATTGTGTTCAGATGGTTCTGGAACATCTCCAGGGAGGGAGATTCCACACCCCCCCTCTGGTTAATCTGTTCCAGTGCTTGGTCACAGCACAGAAAAAAAATTTTCTCCTGTTCACGTGGAACTTGCTGTTAATTGAGTTGCCTCTTGTCTTTTTTTTCCCTAAAATTAGAGAGAAGTTAAATGAATATAAATGTGTTTATCTGAAAATCTGTCTTTTTTTTTTAAATATATACAGTAGCAGGCTTAGATTTTAATTGTGATATTTAGACTAGCTTGCAGCAGAATGCTATTATTTCAGATTGAATTATCTCATGACTAGCGTCTCATAAAGGATAGAAAATTCATGTGAGAACTCCCAGGGTAATGAAGATGATAAATTTACTTAACTGAAAATATATTCATATTGAAGTATCTGTCATTAGAAATAGTATATAATGGATCTTAAATCTATCAAAACATCTATTTGGAGAGACACATGAACTAGAAGATTCAGTATACCTAAGCATCTGGTATGATCTTAACAAAGATGACTGCAAAATAGATTTGCCTTAACTTCTTTAGCAGTGTTGTCTTCCTTTGTCTTTTCTGATCTCTTGAAGGAACCAAACCTTATCTTTACATGTCAAATGATATCACAGGAGTTCTTAAGGAAATTTTCTGATTGAAGATAAACATGAATTTACTTCTTCAGTGCTTAGTGACAACCTGAGCATTACCTTGTTTTAGGTTTTAATCACAAATACTGAATTTCATGACCTGAGCACCTACCTAGGCAGTGGTTTTACTGGCCAAGCCAGTTGGAAACTTGTCCAACTAAGATATGTTACCTGAAGTGTGGCAAAGCTAATGCAAGAAATCAACTCCTGATTTGTTTCTGGCAGAGGGAGGCTATGGAAAGTATGTATTGATTTTATTAAGAACATTCTTTGAATTTTGTAATAGTATGAATGGTATGAATGTAATGAATTTTGTATGGTTGCTACTGGATTGGATGGAATGAGGTTTCATGGTCTGTCGGTTTTGCAGTCTCCCATGCAACCCTATGAGACTGTAATATTTATTTTTAAGGCCAGGCAGCTGATTATTTCCCAAGAGGTCTAGCACAGCTCCTTGCCTTGTGACAATAACAAGGGGAAAATACATGTTAGTATGTAAGAACTCCTCATTTCTAAGATAAAAATTGCAAATACATCAAGTTCCTGGGCTGTAGGTGGCCCCGCTGTTACATTGATGCTGGACAAAATGACCTCCAGAGATCACTTCCAATTGAAACTAGGCTGTGATTTGCAATGAAAAATGTGTTTAATAAGAGTGGTATACCCTCCCACCAGACCATTAAAAAAAGATTAAAATAATGGTAATAACTAGGACAAAAAAAAGGCATTTCAAAGGAATCTACTTTCTCTTCAGAGAATGCTCACATTTTAATGTATTTGTCAACTTTCTGTGTTAAAGTTAATATATTGGGATGATATTGTTGTTCTGTCTAACAGCTCCTTCTGGTGTCTTGAGGAAATGGTCTTGCATATACTAACACATTGTTAGAGAGAGTGGGGATGTTTCGTTTTTGCTCTGTTAATCACTGAGTCTGGAAGTACATAATCAGTACATAAGGTACCTGCATGGGAAGACAAGAAAGTTGTTTTCCATTTTCCTTTCAGCTCACTAACCTTTATCAAAAATAACAGTAGCAATAAAAAATAGTTGTCATGAAAGAAAGCATTTGTATTGAATTCCCTGAGCAAATACTGTAATAGGTGCAAGCTGATTGCACAATCCCGAGCTGAATGTGATTGACCCCCGTATATTCTCAGACTGTGAAAAGATTTAAAACCAGAACAGATAATTAGAGTCAAGTTATGGGCTTTATTTAGGCTGTGTTGTAGCACCTTTCATTCATGAAGCTGTATAATGTAATGTGTGCAATGCCTGAAGTCTTGAAAGTATTCAAGCCTTTGGTCTGCACTGCATCCTTGGAGACTAACAAAGGCATAAACCCCTGATGTAATGCCAAAAAGTGCAGCTGGAAAGCTGTTTGGTGTTGGTGGACATAAAGGTGTTAAGAAAAGATCTCTTGCTTTTGTTCTGTTCTACAGATGAAATTGCAAGAGGTGAGAAGGGGAGAAGCAAAAGATTAAGGGCAGCTTTTGATGCATCTGACAATGCCAGAAGATGCTCTTAATGGCTCTGTCTTTTCATCTTCATAGAAACTGCAGACTTCATAGGTCAGAAACAGAAAAGAAAGAATGGAGGGGTTGGTGGAAGTGAGCCTGATACTCAATGGTTGTTATTCTGCTGTTCAGTTGGTGCTGACTCCTGTTTGCTTCACTCAAATCAGGATGTACTGCACAATTCCTGTCCTTATAGCAAGAAAAGGCAGGCAGAAAAACTGGCACAACAGGTATATGTTCTGTTCCTGAAGTCTGCAATTTGCCTGACTATAAAAGTGTCCAGTAGATTTCTGAAATTCATCTTAGTTTATTTACATTCAGCGGTGCTTCTTGTTTAAGACAGAATGGCTTCAAGAGAACTTTATCACTGTTTTGGCTTTGTTTGGACAGGGAATTTAAAATGTAATGGCCAGCACACAGTATATAGTAAGAGGTTAGTTAGTTCATTAATTATAAAATGAATTTAAAAATATTTATTCTTTCGACAGTGTCTGTTAATCTTTTTAGCTTTTTAGGTTGCATAGCATCAATATTTGTAGGGACAAGCACTTGCATAGGACAAACACATGCACAATATATTTACATATCCAACATTTCTTAAATTATACAGGTATTGGCATCTTAAACATACCCAACAGCAATTCCTGTATGAATACAGTCTTGCACTAAACAATCTTTTTTTCTATTTCTCTTGCCAGTAGAAATTGTATTAGTTGCACCATTTATTGAAATAGCCCCAATATAAGTATACATATTGTGTTGGTGTGCTCTAATGATATATATTTGAAAAATAAAGGTTATTTTTTATAGAACAACAAGAAGAAAAAAATAGTTGTGGAACCAGAGTAATGGAAAGAGGCTCTCATCCTCTCCCTTATTTTCCTCCATTTTGAATTGTTTTGAATTGTTTACAATCAGTAAGAACAAGGTAAGCAAACCTTGTGAATAGTGTAGTATTCACAAATCCTTTATGCTATTTGAAAGAAAACACAAGCTAAATCATAAATCATCATGCATCAAATTGCAAAGAAGTATACATTTGTGGTCAGCAGCATGTTTGAGAAATAAGGGCTAAAATAAGGGTAGTTTTTTTATAGATTTTTATTCACAGAGGGTAAAAATTAAACTAAATCTGTGAATTGAGGGATGACTAATAATTACAGTATTCTAAGGCATAATATTTTGTGGTAAGAACTTCTAAATGCAGTTAAATATATGAAGATGAAACTTGATTTGAAAATATAGTGTGAATATTGTGAATTTAGAATTATTTGTAAGATTTGGTAATATGAGTAATAAAATAAAAATGAGTCATAAGTCTGGAAATACATGTTTTGATGCTCTTGTGGAATACCCTGCCAAAATAAATAACAAAATGTAAAACTTAAAAATCATAAGCTAATTTGAACATTTTTGTATTCATTCTAAAATCTGGAGTCATTAAAAATCTGGGTTTTATTTCCAAATATTACATCATAATGAAATTTTGCATCATCTTTGCATAATAACTTTTGAAATCATAATATTAGGATGTAAAACTTAACAGATATTTGCTGGAAAGATCAGTACTTTCCCAAGTCTTAATGAATTTTTGATAGTGGTAGTGTTTTAAAGTAGTTCTGATTTGTAGAACTAATATGAATGGCCACTCTAGAAACTCCCCCATGCATTGACAGCTTCCTTTTAGAATTCCTGTGTGAGTGGAATAAATTACAAAATGCCTATCATCTTGTTTTTTTAAGAAACTGACTGTGAGTTATTTTAATTTATCTCATGCAAATATTTTAAAATATAGTGCAAGTATCCTAAAAAAGTTTAAAGACCTTAATTTATCAATTTTAAATTCTCTAACTGTATGTAGCCTTTCAGATCCTCTAAACAAGAGCTGAGATGAACTCCACTGAATGATATTAGTAAAAATTAGACAATCTGCTGAATAGAGTATTTTACTTTGGAATCATCTGATTGATGGGTCTATAAAGACTTTTTCTGATGTTAGACTGCTGCAGTCATGTGGAGCTCTCCAGTATGCCAGCAGGTATTGAAAGATGATACTAACTCTAAGGAGATCTCAACCATTTTTTGTAAATGTCCTTATTGCACATTATGTGATGATAAAACAGCTGCTATAAAACAAATTACTAAACAGCACTATTTAAAAGAAAAAACATGTTACCAGTATGGTTATCATGGTTTTATTGCACTACCTCTTCTGACTTTTCCCTCCATGATAATTTTATAAACACTTTGGTGTGATCATTGATAGCTCTATGACAGTGAATAACCATTTGACATTTAGGGATTCATTAAATAATTTTTAATTAAATCACTCTCAACAGAATAAAATTGCATGAAACTAAAGTATTCTCTATTTTCTGTGACTGACAACAGAATTTTGCAGTTAAGTCCTGACTCTGAGCAAATGCTGGTCAGCAATGACAAACACATGCCTGTGTTTCAGCACAAATCCAACACACAGGCCCCTCTAAGCCAGTGTGAAGGAAATTAATTAATTCTCTCTCAGCCAGCATTGGTACAGACATAACTAAAATCCTAACAGAAGGTGTGAGGAATATTTACGTAGTTCCTCCCTCTGTAAGGTGAAAGTGCTTATCATTAGTGGCAACTATGTGGTTATTAGTGTAATTTAGTAAAATCTCATCACCATGAACTGTGCTTCCAAGCTGGCTCTTGTCCAAGGACCTTTTCCCAGACTCTGGGAAGAACATATTCGTTTGCTTCTGCTACATATTGTGCTATTACTTCATGTAGAGCATTAGGTTGGAAATTCAGTGCAATGTCAGAGTGCTGTGCAATATTACAGTTTTAAATATTTTTAAAAATATTTTTCTAATGAATTAAGTACGGATAGTGCCAGAGATTTAAAATCATATGTATATTTGAATTATCTAGTAAGCAGTGGCATAGACTCCTAAAAGCCAGCAGATAACATTGGCCATTACAAGGGAGAATGAATTACTCTTTTGTATCTCATCACGCCATGTCACTTGTAAATTCTTCCAGGAATCTCTAGTGAATGCTGTCTTGTCCTCACAAATTCTCTGGGGCAATTTAATGCTTGATTTCTTCAATAGCTTATTTTAAAACTTTTATTTCAGAGTCATGCAATGGCATGTAGCCTGAGCAATAAGATTAATAAGATTGTAACATAGGGATCTTCCCAGATCGCATCAAACTCTTTTTTCTTTTTTTTTTTTGTTTTTGTTTTTTGTTTTTTGGTTTTTTTTCTGCTGTAGCCTTGTCTCTTCTGAACGTTCCTTTTCTACCAAGGTCCTGCGTTCAGATTCTCTCTGTAGTCTTGACTTAGGTGAAGGGATATAATTTAAACTTTTTTTCTCTTGTGCTTTCATACTTACCTTTCTAGAAGCTTTCATTTCCCCCTCTCGTTTCCTTTTCTGCCCTCCTGTCACCTTTCATTTTTTCCTCCTTTTATTCCCCTTTTTCCTACTTTATGTGGACAAAATCTATGTTTTTTGAAGATTTCTTACTATGCTTCAGAAAATCTAAAGCCTGTGATTCAGTCATTCTTATCCAGATCTTCATGGAAACCATGGGGGAGCAGAAAAAAATCAGTTAAAAAATCAGTTGTCATTGCTCTTCTTGAACAGTATGTGTGAAAGACTTAATTGCTTTTGGAAGATTTGTCTTGGTAGTCATGTTCCCTGGCACTTGGCTGGTAGTTGCATTCATTTGTATTTAAAACTTGAAATAAATTATCCCCTTTCTTCTCTTTTGGGATGACATACATATTCACCTATGAAACTTCTAGTGAAAAATAGGTGAAAAGTGTCAGATTTAGACTGTTTAACTTTTATATATCATTGCAACATCTGCTTCACTGTGTAATCACAGAATCATTAAGGTGGGGAAGATTTAAAAGTGGACTCCCAACATTTGACAGATCACCACCTTGTCAAATAAACCACTGTGCTAATTCCATGTCCAGTCATTTCTTGAACAGCTCCAGGGATGGTGATTCCACCACTGCTGAGATGCCTGTTCTAGTACTTGACAACCCTTTCCATGAAGAAATTCTTTGTGATGTCTACCCTAAATCTCCCCTAGTGCATCTTGAGGCCATATCCTGCTGTCCAGTCACTGCTTGTCTGGGAGGAGAGGCTGATCCCCACCTGGCTGTCAGGGATTTGTACAGAGTGAGCAGGTCCCCTCTGAGCCTCCTTTTCTCCAGGCTGAGCCCCCCCAGCTCCCTCAGCTGCTCCTCACCAGACTTGTGCTCCAGACCCTTCCCAAACACTGGGCACACTTCAATGTCTTTTTTTTTTTGCCACAAGAGCCCAAAACTGAATTTGGATTTGAGGATTTGAGCTGTGGCCTCACCAGTGCTCAGCACAGGAGGACAGCCCTGGTCCTGCTGCCACACCATGGCTGATAAAAGCCAGAATTCCTTTGGGTACCTTGCCCACCTGGGTTGATGTTCAGCTACTGCTGACCAACAACCCTTGTGAGGTTTGAGGCAGTTTTGAGAAGAGGAGAACAATACTTTTATCAGTATTTGGAGGGTCCTTGAGCTTTCTGAGTTTGTTGCCTTTTTTTTTTTTTTAATGTCCTTGCATAGGGTTTATGTAGGAGAATGTTTTGTCTAACAACTCTTAGTCATATACTTCTTGCTGAGAGTGATAACAAAGTGAATATATGTGTGTTTATTTAAAACGATGGATAACTTTTACTTTCTAATGTCAGTAATAGTTTTTATGTAATCAAAACCCCTCATGGTTGGGATGAGTAGTTTGAACAATTTTTGGTAAAGCTTTTATAGTTGCTATTGTTTCATAGTCACCTGGAATAGCAAAAATTACTTTTTTTCCCCAAAAGCAGTTGGTGTGTGTATGGTTTTCTATTTGGTGATTCAATCTACCACAGTGTTTCTGACTGTTCTGACTTGATTCTTATCTTTAAAAAAAAAAATTATTTATTCTGACACTTCTATTCTATACATTAGATTTCAAAAAAACCCTCTTAAAATAATAATCTAAACTGTTTGCATTGGATGAGAGTTCAGAAAGCACAAAACTTAATTAACTAGTGGGATAGATTATCAACTGTTGTTTCAGAAAAGATAGGATCATCTTGGTTAAATGGAGAACTCCAAGTAATATTTTGGGAACATATAGAATATAAGTCAGCTTTATAAGACTACAAGGGTGCAATATCTGAAGTCATTTAAGATGCTCTGTTTGGGTAACAGAATCACACTGAGGCTAGGATGTCTGTGTGTATATGTATATATATAAAACCTAAACAATTCTCTAATATATTGTAAAAAATGACAGTACCTGTTAGAAACACAGAATGGCCTGAGTTGGAAGAGACCTTGCAGATCATCCAGTCCCAACCCCTCTGCCATGGGCAGAGACACCTCCCACGAGATCAGGTTGCTCAGAGTTCCATCCAACCTGACCTTGGATACTTTTAGGGATGGGACATCCACAGCTTCTCTGGGAAGCCTGTGCCAGAGCCTCACCACCCTCATAGGAAGGAATTTTTTTCCTAATCTTTAATCCTACTCTCAGTTGCTTTGGATGCAGCCCAGCACATACGACAGGGATGTGTCCAGCCTCTCACCCACCAGCACCCCCAAGTCCTTCTCCCAGGGCTGCTCTCAACTAGAATGGATGTGGAGAAATGGAAAAGGGGAGTGCAGCACTGGATTTCTAGAAGTAACAGAACAGACCCAAACTGAACTGACACACAATCTGTAAGCATCTGAATGCAGTGACAAAGTGGTTTAACCGAATAGGAAGCACAATAATGTGTGCTTGTCTTAGATTTGAAAGTAGTGGTGTCCTTGTTAGGTGAACAAATGTGAAAATCATATTTATGTAACCTAATTTACAATGGATTGGTTGGCAAGAACATATAATAGATTGTATTGCTGTGCACATAGTGGATTGCGGTTTGAAGGTTTGACCTTTTTCAAAGACTTTTGCAGTAAGGCATAGGAGGATATTATGTACAGCTAAACCATTTTCATCCTCACTCACAAGGATGCAATAAAATTACTGTTTTCCTCATGGATTTATGGCAATATAGTGCCAGAATACTTTTAAATATCTAATCTCATCTCAACACTGTGCAAGACCAGCAGGAAGACACGAAGAATGCATAAGGAATGGAAGAAAGCGTTGTGTCTTATAATGCTGAAATAGGGAGGAATCAAGTTCCTGCAATGAGTAATGAGATGGCAGCCCCTCATTTTCTAGTTTAAAGGAATTCAGATCCTGTGAATTCCTTTACCTGTGAAAACTTGCAAGATATGCTGAGTGAGGGGGAGGTAGGATGAAGAAACCCTTTGTTGTTGCCTTTTTTCATCTTCAGGATAATTTTTTTTTTATTCCTTTCTTCACACTTTTAACATATTCTAGTGATCTAATGAATCTGTTTAAAGACAGATGACAGTCACCTCACCTTTTTCTATTTTTCATATTTATTCAGATGGAAGCTTAAGACAGAACTGAACAACACTGCCCTCCTAGTCAAGGAATGATCACTGATGCTGATTGGAAAATAAATGCATTTTATGAACAATAACCAGAATAAGTTAATTTTGGATACACAGTACACATTAGGAAACCTTATACATATAAAATAGTTTCAGTCCACACAAAGGAGAATTCACAGCACAGAGTGGTTATTTTGATTCTTACTGGTAGATAAAAATTATGTAGAAATGGGTTCTATTTTCTATTAAATCTATTAAAATGAGATTAGATATTATGCTAAAATGTGTATTTATACATACTTATGACTATTAATGAGTAATAGACATTAGAAAGCCTTTTATTTTTATAGTTCTTAGATAAAATATCTACTAATTTATTCACTCACGAGGAAGACCCCTAGATTTTTACAGTTGCTTTTCAGGATTAATCCTTCACTTGTATTTGACCCACGGTTTATTTTATACCAGTTAAATTGTTCTCTGAAAATATGCATAGAATATTTGCAAATATGCAAACTGCTCCTTAAAAGTGTTTTAAACATTGATTCTTTCCTTTTAATCTTGGGACATACAAAAATAAAATAATTTTACTATTAACTCTGATTTAACATTGAATTAGTTTTAAATACCTAATGTTACCATAAAATGTCATCTATCATTTCCAAACTGTAAAATATAGTATATTTAATCTATAATCTATTTATCAATGGTTAGAAAAAACTCAAAGTATAGTGTCAGAGGTTTTGTGTTATGAAAGGCTGTCATTAGTTGATTTATATTTTTTCAGTCTCCCAAGCAATAGCTTCTCGCTATACTAAATTTAAACTCAAAGAGACTCCTGTATTTCAAATTAAGACTCAAATTGTCATTCAAATAAACTCTATTCAAATGTATATTTCCTCTCCTTCTGTTTGGAAGTCTGAGTGGCAAAGATTATTTTAGATTCCTGCTTTCTCTAGAAAAACTGGTCATGAGGAAGAACTGAAAGTAAATGTTATTTTATAATATTTTTCATCTAGCTAAACTTGGTTTTGGCAATATTTGGGATTTTTTTAGGTTATTCATAATGTTAAGCTTCTGCTGCTTGCTGTGACTAACTCCAAACATGGAATATCCATGTGATGAGTGATATTTAAGAATAATCCCACTGATTTTCATGCTGCTTTTTCCTTATTGAGATCTAGATAATGGTGTTTAATTACCCCCTAACAGTACTCTAGTATAGACTAGACTTATATTTCCTTAGGATTGCTTTTATGAAGATGTCATTCATGGATCTTTGAAGAAGTTCTGTTAGGGCATTTTTCAGTGAAACACAGAGGACAGGTGAAAATTACCAACCAACAATAATAAAAGTATCCACATGTGTATAAATTACACAGTAGGGTTATGATCTTCTTAAAAGTTCTTCCACATTCATGTTGGAAACCTGGGCTGGGGATGAGAACATTTTATTATTATTACTATTTGTTTCTAATTAATCTTAAAGACCTCAGTTTTGGGTTCCTATAAGCCAGAGCATGGAAAAGCTGCACTTGGAATTATATATGAGAGCACTGTCATGTATCCTATAGAGCCATTATTCACTTTTTAAAAACAGATTATCTCATGGCTATTAAAAAATCTTTAATTTTTTTTTGCTGTTGGGAGACATTAAATAAGTAAACACTTAGTTTTAAGTGTGAACATGAGACGATTTTAAAGATCATTTTATCCTTTGTAGAACTTTCTTTTAGGTCTTCAGCTTTTATTACAGGCTTTGGCCTATAAGGGGTATCTTGGAAAAAAATGCTTTAAAGGAAGTACTAGCTGTATGTGCAGAGTTCTTGTTTAGCTCAAAACATTTTCAAAGGCAATTTCAAAGAGGAAAGATTTTAAAAATTAGACTTCAAGAAGATTTCTGAGGATCAAAAGTAGCGTGTCATGGCTAAGAATGTGTTTAGTGTAAGTGGCAAAGTTTTGATGGTGGAATGGGGCCCTGTGGGGGTGGCTTTATTGAGAAGAATCGACAGGACACAGCGATCCCATCAACAAAGTCGGTGGCGCATCCAAGAAAAGAGAAAACACTAAAAGCAGTGAGGAGAGGGAAAAGTGTGGATGTTTCCTGGCTCGTGGAGTTATCTCATGCAGTGTCTGTGCTGGAGCAGCTTCTCCTGGCTGGCTTTGTGCTCCATGGATCCCTGTTCTGGAGCAGATGAGTACCCTGAAGGACCTGCTGCCTGTGCAGGGCGCCCTTGCTGGAGCAGGCTGCTCCTGAAGGACTGCAGGCTGTGGGAACAGCACACTCTGGAGTAAGGGAGGAGGAGGAAACCCCAGCCATGGACTAAGCACAGTTCATTTTGCACACCCCTCTGTATTGCTCAGGGTGGGAGGGCAGGTGGAGAAGCCAGGAATGGAGGAGAGAAGTTCAGCCTGGGACAGAAGCTCAGCTCTTTGCAGCTATCCAGGAGGAGGGAGTAGCAGGATGGGGGTTGGCCTCTTCTTGGTAGATACCAACAGGATGAGAGAACACAGCATGATTCTGTGCCAGGTGAGGTCCAGGTAGGACATCAGGAATAATTTCTTCCCAGAAGGGGTTGTTAAGCATTGGAACAGACTGTTCAGGGAGGTAGTGAAGTCACCATCCCCGGAGGTGTTCAAGAAATGATTGGACATGGCACTCAAGTGCTCTGACCTAGTGACAAGGTGAAAATCAGTCACTCTATAGTAGGGCCCACAGCTGGTCTGTGGGCTAGAGAGGGTTAATGAATGAGTTTGTTTTGAGAAATATTTTCTGACCAAGGCTGTTGGCATGGAGACCAAGAAGAGATGAAGGAGAAGGAGATAAGCAGAAAGAAAACCTGAGCTGGATAAAGTATTTTTAGAAAAGTTTTGTGGAAAACAGAGGCTGTGTGGATGGTTGCACACCAATGAATGTTGTGTTGATCTATTGTAGCCAATGAAAAAAGTGTAAACTTTGCAGAGTCTAAAAGACAGCTGACTGTTGTAATAATGGAGTATCAGCCTTCTGAAGTGTAGGGTGCCTTTTTGTCTCTCGTGCCCACCCCTACAGTGACATCACTCTTGGACTTGGAGATCTTTTCCAACCTAAATTTCTTCCTTGATGGGGAAAATATTTGGTTTTGGTTTAGTTTTTTGCTTTTTTTAAAATCTTAATTGGCAGTAAGTCAAATCCCCAAGTTCAATCTGCTTTTTGACACTAGTTAACGAGTAATCTCCCTGTCTTTTTCTAAACAAGCTTTTTCATTTTTTAACAGCAAAAAAGGTTGCCTAGAGAAGCTTTGGTCTCCATCTTGGATATATTAAAAGTCTTATTGGACATGATCCTGAGCAATCTGCTCTGCCTGACCCTCATCCGAGCAGGGGCTGGTCCTTCCTCTCTCAGCTGGTCTCTGATTCTGTTCTGTGATGTGCCCCTGTGGTTCAGCACTGCCAATGAGCCACAGTTTCCTGACATGCACACTAAAAGTTTGTATCAATATATGCCGAGTCCATCCTTTTTGCTTCATTTTTTGTGTTTTCTTTTTGTGATATTTCTTTATGCTTTCAGTGCACCCCAAGTAGTTCACCAAGGCCAAATTCTGTATGAAAATTGTATAAAATTTTTCTCCATAAGGCGGAAAAGCTGCAGACTGTTAGAAAATGTGAGGAGTGACATTTCCACTCAAACTTTGGGATGCTCGGTTATTGCTGCAGTTGAGAGGTTAGAGCTGTTATGTTTTGTCTGAGTGTTTTTTGATTAGTTGCTTTTAGTTGAGGGGGCGGGAGGGGGTGGTTGCTTGTTTGGGTTTTTGTTTGTTGTTTTGTGGTTTTTTGTTTTTTTTTTTTTCCCCCACCATATAGTGCTGACTATTACTGGCACACAGCTTTACATGAATCTATTATGAAGCAAGCCCATAAAAGGGTCAAGGCCTATTCATTGTAAATGGAACTTTTGCTATATTCATTGATGCAGATAAAAAGTAAAATTTACTTAAAGTTATGGTGTAGCATGACTGTAATTAGATATTAAAACACCTAATCTTTCCTCTTATCTGTTTTCTAATATTTTTCTGTTCATTTAACCATGTGTAGAAATTGCTTCAAATGAGCATTTGGCAAGATAACGAGGGGAGAGATATTCCCAAACTCACCATTTTAAACTTTTTTTTTCCTGTGCCCTCATTACCAGTTGCTTCTCTAATCAAATGTGTGTTCTGTTGATAGCACTTAATGGTGCCTTTGTTTTGTCATTCCAGTACATGTAACTCAAAGGGAATATCAAGCATATAAGTGTATGTGTATATTTAAGTATACGTGTATATATATAAAATATATATATTATAGACATATATACATTAAAAAAAAATATATATATAAATTTAAGTCAACACAAGGACCATGACTTAAAGTAACAAAGCACAGAAAGGCTGAATCTTTTTCATTTCACCACAGAGAAAAGCTTATGTGACCTCTGTGAGTCTACAAGATGCATAGTCACTCTTTAGTTTCTTTCATGAGAGTCTACAAGATGCATAGTCACTCTTTAGTTTCTTTCATGAGAACGTTATCTTACCTTTTGGTGATAAAAACATCTTGTCAGTACTTGAACTTGCACACTCATTGATATTCTTCAACACTGCAGTTACCCTGGAGCAGAATCTTTTATAAAACCTTATGGTATGGTCAGGCATTAAGTATTTCAAATAACGATTTAATCTGTGAAGGGTCAAAACCATTTGGTATCTTCTGCAGGGTCTGGTTTTTTTGAGAACTCTTATCTGTCAGATGCTACATGACAGCCCTTTTGAGAAAACCCCAAGCATCTGTAAACAAAAAGCAAATTATCTACAGGGAGTGTATTATAGATTAGATGCTTCTGTAATACCATCAGATAGAGATTTGTGACATTTAGTCTAATAAAAGGTCATAGACCAAATCATTCCTTGTGATCATTCTTACTGCTAGCTGTTTGGCATTTTTTTGTGTGTGTGTGTGTGTTTTGTGGGGTTTTTTTTGGTTTTTTTTTTTTTTGGTTTTTTTTTGGGGGGGTAGGTGGTTTGTTTCATTTTATGTTGTTTTTTTTCCCCTTCTCAGTTCATGCTTTAGTTCTGCTTCTAAGGTGGATATAAACTTCCTTTTTCAACTGCAGCATTTTCATCTATCCAATCTCAAGATTTCAACCCAGAGGCTAAGAGGCAGAGATTTTCTTGACCTAAGAAGTTTCATTCTTTTAAAAAGTTCAGTCCTGATCTCACATGAGGAAAAAGGAATGTACTAACACATAACTGAAAATCTGTGTTTTCAAGTGTGATTATTTAGTGATGCAGACAACAAAAAAAATCACTTGAGAAAATGAAAAACATTGATTTGGCTAGCTGAATTTACTCTTAACTATACATACCTCTGCTGTATTTGTATTATGAATCCTTATTTTAAAACCTCTGTGAGACTTTCAAACATATTTTTTGTGTTCTCACTCAATATTTTATTCTGTTTGATTAATATTTTTTTTACCTTAATTTATCTTGTGTGAGTACCCAAATATTATCTAATTGATTTGTTTTATAGTGTTTCTAATGTTCACAAAATTCATGATACAATTGCAGCATTAGGGGGGGAAATAAAATTCTTTTCTGTGTTGTGAACCAAAGAGAAGCTGTATGTCCAAGCTTGCTGATCTCATCAATACACTTGGCTTGTTCTTTCCATCTTGCAGAGAAGGAAAACAGATGATGTGAAGTTGGCACTATCAGTGATGTACATAAAGCAGATTCCTCACCTTCAGCTTCCAGGTGCAGACTTGTCGAAAGTCTCTTTGGATGTGAGTGTTGCAGTGTGTCTGTCACTTGGAGCTGGTGGCTGCTACCATGTTTCCTCTGGAGTACATAACTGAATGTATTGCCCAGCTGCTAAATTTAAAGAGAAGCACATTCTTCTGATTTTATGTCATTATTATTGAATTCTATTTTCACTTAGGCTCTAAAACTTAAAGAGGAAATTATCTGGAGTGATCATATACACACTAATATTATTACATGTAATCCTAATACTTATTATAATACTCATTACAAAGACTTTGTTTTTTAAAGTCGCTTAAGAAGACCAGGACTTAATTAGCTTGGCATATTGTTGAGCAAGGGGGCTTTAAAACTCTCAAAGGTACTATGGAAATCTAATTGTAACTATGCATCTTTCACTTCTCACACAACTTCCTACTTAGAAGCCTGTTCCTGTTGCATGGTTGTTGGTCTGGTGCTGAATCTATTATGAAAACTGATGTCAAATGCTCCTGGAAAATCTGAGCACACAATATTCACTGAATTTTCTTTATTTTTCATTAAGATATTATTTTCAAAGATTATTTAAGATTAAGATTATTATTTTCAGAAGATTATTTAAACATCATCTCCTCTGTCCGAATCCGTACTTACTGTCATTAATCAAACTGCACTTCACTGTGGTTTTTTAAACCACATCACTAAAGGTGATTTCTGAAGTTATTCCTGTGTGACAAAAGTTTTGCATCCTTATGTCTTAACAGTTTCTTTCTCTCTCTCTCTTTCTCTCTTTCTCTCTCTCTTTCTCTCTCTCTTTCTCTCTCTCTTTCTCTCTCTCTTTCTCTCTCTCTTTCTCTCTCT